>RJWH01000480.1:356525-501499 GCA_004363575.1 Solenodon paradoxus | reverse complement strand
GTCCTGAACCTAAGCCTGGCGGACTGCATCCTGGTCAACCTGGCATATGAGTCCACCGCGTGAGTGTTCCAGGCTAGTGTTCCAGGTTAACGTAGGACTTACCAGCTACACCCGCCACAGCTGAATAGGAGGAGACTTTTAAGTGTTTTTAAAAAGGGTGGGGAATGGGCTGGCCAGAAACCTCCAGCGCTTCCTCTTTGCCTCTCTGGATAAATCTGAGCAGCTTGCTGACCTCAAAGGTAAACCTCCTCTACCTGAATGCACCTTTTCCACCATCTCTCTCTGGAAGATGTACCAACATGTATTTTCTCAGAAACATTTTTGGAACTAAACCCTCTCATCTGGACCCTCTCCTTACCCCAGTGACCCTCCAGCCTTATAATACAGGAGGTCGTCTCAGTATGTAATTGTCCTTTTAGGTTTATCCCTCCATGTTTGTCATGGCTAGTGGTCACTGACTTAACTGGTCAGGACTTAACTGTTTTGCCATCAGACCAGTCTTGTCTAGTACCCGTTTGTAGATACTTAGAGCTTCTGGCTGCCAAAACATGATGCAAAAATGCTCTTGGGAGAATTAAATTTTATTTTTCTTGGCCTCTTCTCAGAACAAATAGGCCAAGCAGGTTACGAAGGACTGTCCCTAATTTCCTCTTTAGAGAAATGTTTTAAGACACACATAAAACAGACTTGTTGCATTTAAGCACTTTTCAAGTGAACTAAGTTAATCCTGCTGGTACTCCCTTCCTATTATGACATATGGCTTGCTTAATGAAAAATTCAGTTTCCATTTTCACATTCACCTTTCGTTGGAGTTCTCTTTTCAAGGAGATTAGTAAAATTTCTAGTAAAAAATTCTAACATTTAGATTTAATATTAAATTATATACTGAATTGCTTGACAGCAGAAAGCAACATCAGACTCCTCTGGCATTAACAAAGGAAATGCTTTGTTCTCATTTGTGATGTAAGGTTTTTGAATCAGAGTAAGACTAGCTACCCTTTTCATTGAGCCTGCTGGGTTCTAGGCTCTGGAAATGTTATTACCCATTATGATGTGGAAGCCTAGCTTCAGTACAGCTTGCTGAAAGTCAGGTGGGTGGGGACTGGTCAGAACTGCTGCTAAAAGCACTGTTCTCCAGTGAGCTTAGTGCCCCTCCTGAAGCAGAACCCAGTTCCCCACGTGCCCCTGGGCTTGTGGGCCACCGTAAAACACTGGCACTGACGTGGAAATGTTGTTGTCTTGCCAAATGGAAAATCATCTTGGAGAGACCTTCTACAAGCTTATTGTTAGATTTCCAGTGTTTCATCAGTTCCTTCCTTGACAGGAACTCTCTGAAGTCAGAAACTTAGGAAAAACTTCAAACCTGACCAACCTTCCTTTTGAAACAAAAAATTAAGTTATATTTGTTTTCTCCTAATTATAAAAGTAACATGTGATCATGATAAAAATTAGTAAATAGAGAAAGGTATAAAGAAAACTAACTATTCTCTGTTACTCAGTTACAGAAGTATCCACCCTTCAGGGCATTTCTTCCTAGCTGTATATGTGAACATCTTTTTACATAGTATTACATACTTTCAGAGAATACAAACATTTAATTAGCTATCTTTAACAAATCTCTTCCTCTTTCCCTCAAATAATTCTCTCTGGCAAGCATTTCCTTCTTTCTTTCTTTAATTCTTTCTTTCTTTCTCTCTCTCACTTTCTTTCTTTCTCTCTTCATGAATGCGAGTAGGCAAGCAGACCAGGAAGAGAGAGAGGAGGAAGAAGCACTTTATCTATTTAGTTGTCCATCTTAATTGTACCCCCTGGCCCTGGGACTCTAAACTGGACCCTTGGGATTTATGTAGACTGTGCTTAGCCAGGATGGTAGACCTAACCACTACCCTACCAGGGCATGCCTGGCCGGAATTTCTGCCCCCCACCCCACTAATCCCACCCCGTTTTCTGTTTTTTTTGGTTTTGTTTTCATTTTTGTTTAAGAAGAAGCATTTTAATTTTATTTAGTTGTTCACACTAGTTGCTTCCTCTTGGACCCAGGACTTGAACCCCAGGGCTATGTGGCTTCCTCCTTCAGAGGCCATTGACCTAACTGCTGCTCCACCAGGGCCCACCAGCCAGGATTTCTTAAAGAATCCTTTTATTGGCTCTGTGCCAGGAACTCTAACAGGGAAAGGAAAAGTGTGAGCCACTGAAGAGTTAACCATTTCCCAAGGAGGCAAAATGAACATTTGTGGAACAGAATGGTTTCGTGCCTTTATGCTTGTTCTGAAGAGTTCATAGAAGAGGTACACTTGAGTTAGCTGAGGAATAAGCATAACCAAGGCTCTAGCTCAGCCCAGAGTGGGTCAGTTTCAGATTTAGATTTAGGATGAAATTCCTGTTCAGTTATGATGCCATGTGTGCTGAGACAAAGCTCTAGTAACAGTGAATGAACACTGATGAGTTATGTCTGGTTGTGTTTTTCACCTTGAATAGTGAACCCATAGTTTTTTCAAGGACCATATAGCATAAGTGTTCTTTATAAGGAAGAGAAACTGTTTTGCTTTAAGGACTTACCTTAAAAAAGGAATTACTCATTTTCTTTTTTTAAAATCTTTCTCATTCATTCATGTTTGACTTTTTACCTTTCTCAGATTCTGCACAAGTATTGTGGCTCAAGATTCCAAAGGCCACATTTACCATGGCCGGAATCTGGATTATCCTTTTGGAAATTTCTTACGCAACTTGACTGTGGATGTGCAATTCTTAAAGAATGGACAGGTATGTCTGTGCAGTATAAGATTCAGAAATCACAGAGACTTGCTAACTTAAGTTAGCAATCATTTGGATGGCCTGCTATATATGTTCTCAGTTTAAGACACACACACACACACACACACACACACACCAAACAACTCCTGGAAAAAACAAAACTTGAAGTTTACATCAATTCTGCTTATAGAAAGAGGTATCGTTTGTTATTATTATTGAACATCTACTTAACAAGGTCAGTCACTTTTCCTTAGGTAATCTTTTTAGAAGTATGATCCACTTACGATCACTTGAGTCACTTCTTTCCTGTGCTTTCCCATGTTCTAGAATACTGAGGGACTGTGTAGTTTAACAGCTAGGAATAGCCAATTATGCATCTGACAGTCCTGAATTTGAATCTTACTTTTGTCACTTACTTCTTTTATAAACCTGGGAAATCATTTATGCCCATTTTGCAGACTATAGCTCAGAGAGGTTAATAATTATTTATGAGCTAGTTATAAATGTTAAAGGAAATAATCTACGCAAAGAATAGTTAATATTGGCCATATAATAAATGATCCTTCATTCTACAAGAATGATTTTTAAAAACTTTTACTTATATCTTATTTCATCATCGTCACTTTAAAAGTGGCCCTGGTGTCTCAAGCAGCCAAGACACTGAATGTGGACTATGTAAAGCCCAAGGGCCCAGGTTTGCAACGTGGAGCCAGGGTGAAAAAAGCAAAATAAATAAAGATGATTTTTCCTACTCCTTCCTAGATAAAAAACAATAATATAATCTAAATATACTATTGTCATTTTTCTGTGTAAACATCTAGAGAGACAGCAATCAATGTTAATCAATGTTCATTGAGTACACAAAGCATATTATGGCCATGAAATAGAGAATGCACAAGCCAGATTTGGGTTTTGAGGTACATTGTTTAAACACATGGACTATATGTATTTCATTTGCTTTTTGCATTTAGGGTTTGAATCACATTTATATTAAAAGCTCATTTATTAAATACTTATTTGATCATCAGCTTTTACACACAAAATCTTTTTTTCATGAAAAAATTCAAGCAATACAGAAATATCTAAAGTGAAAGTTTCTCTTTTCCCAATTTCATTCCTTTACTACTATCAATAATTTTATTTATAGCTGAAGAATTGCTTCAAAAATGATTTTAAGTGGTAACAATGACAGAATATAAATGCATAATAAATTCTGAAAGGACATCTGCTAAAAGGTTAACAGTTATTATTGAGCAGTGGGATAATCACTCTTTTAATTTACTTCTTTATGCTTTTCTTCATTGTCTACAGTGAGACAAAATTCATTCCTTTGTTCAAAGGAACATAAATGAATCATTCTAGTTGTTCTCTTTAGAAATCACCCTAATAGTTGTTGCTTTAGTTGTTTCTAGTAATCCAAAGCTCCCATAATAAATAGCCTGTTAGTATGGCTTTACTGGTGATAATTAGCATCAAATGTAACAGTTTACCCCTGAGAATTGTCTTTCTGTTCAGAGCTCATGGCTAGTAAATTGTTTTGCTAAGTTAAAAATAGGTTATCCCAATTCTTATGCTACGAGAACAAAATAGTGGTCACAGAAGGGAAGGGTGAAGAAAGGTAGATAAATGGGGTGAAAGAGGCCAGTTGTGTAGTGAAGGGTGGAAACTAGACCTTTAGTGGTGAACACAATGTCACATATATAAATATTGATTTATAATACTTCACACCTGAAGCCTATTAATATAATAAGCCAATGTCACTTCAATTAAAAATTCTTCCTTTCTCTTCCTGGTGCCCCACCTGCCTACTCACTCACCTTAAACAAAGAAAAGATTATCCATAACATAATTAATCTTTTATTCTTGCCTAGTGTTCATAGTTTTATTTTATTTATTTTTAAGAGAGAAAGGGGAGGAAAGGAGGAAGCAGCATTGCTAAGGAAAGAAAGAAGAAAGGGAAGAAAAGTAGGGAAGCACTTTTATTTATTAGTTTGTTTATTTTTGGTTGTGCCCCCGTCCCCCACAAAAGGTCCTTGGCCTTTCCATGGTCTCTGCCCTGACTGCTGGCTTAGCTCCTGAGCCACGGGACACACCTAGTACTCATAATTATGAAAGTATTTTCATATCCAGGACCTCGTCTGATCCTCATGGCAGCCCTGCCAGGCTAGTACAAGGCAACATTTTCATCTCCATCTGCTGGATGAAGGGGCCAGACCCTGCAGAGACTAACAATTCCAAATCACACGAGGAGGTGTGCCAGAGGCTGACCAAGCTCAGATCTTCAGGCTCCTAATAGCTTTCTTCCTCAAAACTCAGCTTTAGATGATAAACTAGAGTCCCTGATGTACTCCTGTGACTCAGTGGCTAAGATGCCAGCCATGTAAAGCCCAAGGACCTGGATTCAAGACTCAGGACTGAGGAAAGATGAAACAAACAACAACAAAATAACTAGAGTCCTTGCCACAGCCAATAATTTGTTCATTGACTTGGGAAGCACAGTTAAACAAGTTTTTTTTCAGAGCTATTAGATACAATGCCTTACAAATTAGATCTTACAATTATAATTATGTATTACACAATATCTTGGAAACTACAATGTAACTTTGATCTCCATGACTTTAGTGTTTCATACCTTTAAGTGACACTAGGTGCGGCTCTGCTGGCTTAGCGGTTAAGTCAGAGGCCTCCGTCTAACGTAGTCCACGTGCATCCCAAGGCCCTGGGCTTTCAATTCAGGGCCAGGGAGGGAGGGAGGAGGAACAACCAAGATGAAAACTAAATAAATAAATGCTTCTTCCTCTCTTTTCCTGGCTACCTGCCTGCCTACTCTCACCTTCATGCCTGCCTGCACCTTCCATTTAAAACAAAAAAAGGTGACACATGAGAGTCCGTGTATCATGCAAATGAAGTGACCATATGATTGCTTTTTCCCCATGTAGTTACACTTTGTACTTGCTTTTCAGTAGTGAGATTAGGCTGACCATATTTCCTAGAGGCAAAAATGGGACATTGGGATGGCAAAAACGGAATGGGGTTATATGCTGGCCACTAAATGGAGGGGAGGAGGCAGAGCAGTCTGAGCAGGAGCAGATCAGTCAGGCCTACAACACAGCAGTACTATGCGATGACAATTGCATGGTAACACATGGTCTGGTGGGATGGCCAGGGCTGGTGCAAAGAATTTTGGCATCTTAGGTGAAAACAAATTTAGTGTCCCTATAAGTCCCACTCTAAATTCCTAAAATGCTTACCACTTTAACCATCCCAGTGCCAGAAATACCCAGTATCTGACCCAGTGTCAGAAATGCCCAATAACCTCACAGTGCCAGAGATAACCCCCATAGTACTTACTTGCATTTGGATCACTCTGCAGAGCTCTGCTCTCTTTGAAGAAATAGGTGCTGGGGTGGCGGGGCAGGGAATGGAGGGACGGTGACTGGGGAAATCCTCTTCCCATATGGTTCCTATTTCCTCACAGGAACATCAATAGTAGTGGTGACCCCTGCAGTCAGTGCCAAGAAGTGGCAGCTGCTTTTGGGCCTCTCTCAACAGGTTGAGCCTGGGGTAACTCAAGTGCCCCCTCTGCCCCTCATTAAAGACAGTCCTGATTTATTAAAAACAGAACAAAACTGACATATTAAAATGATGGGGCAGTCAGGAAAAATGAAAAAAGAAAGGTACTTCCCATTTAAAAGGGTACGTATGGTCAGCCGAAGTAAGATAGACTTATTCCCCTTTAGTGACTGGAAATAATAGAGCATTTATAGAAAGACTTCATGAATCTGAAGGAAAAGATCATTTATAAAACTATGGACATTGCATTTTTCCCTTATAATTTAATCACCTTAAATTATTTCTTACAGTCAAATGACATAGAAAAAATAATTAAATGAAAAAGGTTACTGACTTAAGATTCAGTTTTCTAAGGAAAATATTTACATGGGCCTATTCATTTCTCAAAACATAAAAATATTAGTTAGTCTTTATTGAACAGTATGAACTAGGCACTATTCTCAGTATTTCTTTAAAAAATGAAATCTAGTATCAGGAATAACATAGAGTTTGATTTTTCTTTTCAGGATGATTAGTGATTGTTTTGAGATTATTAAAGCTTATTACCTATATTAAAGGGAGTGATCCCTGTAACTCACTGGATACTTGTGAGGATTAAATGAAAGATTATGTAAATTAATTGTTTGAATATTTAAAATTTGACTATGGTTATTACTGATAAACAGTCAATTGTTTCCCCGTTACAGTTTATAGGATGCATGATCTATGTATTTTACAATCAAGTCAACACAGGTTTTTAAATTGAACCTCATTAGCGACTGCCAAGATGGGGCCTTGTTTATATGTGAGCCCCTTTTTTGAAGCCTCTTGTTCCCTTCTCAGAATAACATTTTATAAATGCATGAAAATGCATGTGATTGTAAAGAAAACCGGTTGTGTTGAAATACAGTCATTTCAATATTGTACTCTTTCTTAATACATTAGTTAAGAATGAAATATTAGATGTCAGAACTATTCTAACATAGTTAACTTTATTTAACAGTAGGTCTAATAACTTCCATGATTTCAAAGTAGTGATAGTATGAATAATATTTCAGGATATATGCAGTCACCTTGAGGTATATGAAAATATCTGTAAGAATATAGACAGAATCACAGGCACAGCCATGACTGCATCATTTCTATGCATTCACTACAAGAAGGCGTGAGATTTCAGTCCGATTAATGAAAATAAAGATGCACCTTTTTCCCATCTATGGTCAGATCCACTGAATTCTATCCACCTATTCCCACAGGTCAGCCTTCTAGAAGCTTATCTCAGAGTTTTATTCTACTATGTTGAACCCTAGAAGGAAAACAATCTATGAAACTATGGAGCAAAACAGGTGATTTCAATATATATTTGATTGGAATGGTCAAATGATACTTTGTCTCTTGATTGCAGATTGCGTTTACAGGAACCACTTTCATTGGCTATGTAGGCTTGTGGACTGGTCAGAAACCACACAAGTTTACAGTTTCTGGAGATGAACGAGGTAATCAAAGCAAACTTCGAGCATTTTCAGCCATGTTGCCATTCAGTTTTGCTGTCAAGTGGTTCAAGTACTCACCCACCAGAACATAGAGAACATTGACCACAGTACATGGGGGGGCCTTCCGTTCCAGTGGGGAGATGCATTGTGTGCATGTAAAAGATGATTTGGGGAAGTGATTAGTGCTACAAAGAAAGTAAAAGAGGAAGATGTGCTAGAGAGTAAAGGAGGTGGCTTCCACTGGAGAGGTCAGGGAAGGCCTAACTCATGGGACCCAGGAGACAGATCTGCAGAACTGGGGGAAGACCATCCCTGGTGAATTTCAGAAACAAAAGACAGTGGTGTAGTTACAGCATGGAGTAAGGGGGGAGTGACATTAGAGGTGGAGAGGAAGGCTAAGGCCATGATGAGGGCCGTGGTGCGGAGGAGTTTGGTTGTGGAGTGTAATGAAAGTCTTAGACCAGGGAGTGAGCAGATCCTCTTTTTACCCCCTTTCCCTGGCCTTGGGTCTCAAACCTGGGATCTTGGACTTTATGTGACCTGCACCTTAGCCGCTGAACTACAGGGGTACACCTGCTTTATATTTGTAACCATGACTTTGGCTGTTCTGAAGATATTGCCTGGAAATAAGATGGAAATGGAGGACTGTTAAGAAGCTATTGCTGTAATCTGCGGGATTTAGGATAGCACAGGTAATATCTGTAAAGCCCTTTACAATTTACCATGCATTTTCTTGTAAGTTTTCTTATTTGCCCCATGAAACAGGCCAGTTGGATAGGTTGCACCTATATTATTAACCCTACTCATGCAAGGGAGGAAACCGAGGCTATCAGATGAAATGACAGTGAGAAGGTGGGAGAAGTTTTCTCAAATTAATCGCCAGGGTCCTGGCGAATTGCTCTCTATATATACACCCCTACTGCCATTCCCCAAATCTCGGGACACCGTGCATTTCTACAACATGTGGGAAACCCTGGGATAAGCAAACTTTTATCTCTGTCCTCAGGAACTTGTAGCTGAGTGAAGGAGAAAGCCATACACATGGCGTATTTTAATGTTTATTGTTGGTAATCCAATGAGCCCCCTTTGGAAATCAGTTCCCTGCAAAGATTTTTTAAATGTTAAAAGGTAATTTGGGGGAATGATTGTAAATGTGTATTTTTAAAAATGTGTACACAAATCATACTTAAGTTTGTGAATGACATACATTCTTCAGTCTTCCTAATAATATTTGGGCCACTTCTTTGAAAGCTTCATAATTTAATTTTCCCTGGGTTAATTAATAGCATAATTTCCTTTAATGTAATTATCATTGTTTCCAGGAACAAAAGATTCTGCTTTCAGAATTTGAGTGAATAGCTCCATATTTTTGCTTCTGGATGATTATAAGTGCTTATTGTATATGTATGTATATGTGGATATATTATTATATATGACTGTATATATATATATATATATATATATATATACATATATACATCAAACAAATTTTTATAGTTACCATGAAATTAGGACTTACTCTTTGGAAACCAGATGTTAGTAAAATCACTCCTCACCAGCTAACTTTTCTCTGCCATCCATCAGCTTGTACTGGGAAAGACAAGATTTACAGAGTTTATTAAAATGGTACTGGGGTAGCAACTTATGTACTTATCGTTCATTCCTTGGCTTGACAGATAAAGGCTGGTGGTGGGAGAATACGATCGCTGCCCTTCTGCAGAAACACACCCCAGTTAGCTGGCTTGTCCGCACCGTGAGTATATTTACTGGGGAGCCCAGCTCACCCTGATCTCATCTTCTTTCCTTACGTAATGTTGCAATGCTCTGTATCATTTATCCATGTGTTTTTTTAATCATAAAAAGTTCTGAAAAGAACAAGCATCTGAAGACTTTCCAAATGCATATCAACCTTTGTGATAAGTACCAAAGATAAACACAACTGGATACTAGTTAAGTGATAAGGGCAAGATTTTAATTAATCTGTAGTGCACTACTATCGAAGGGACGTTTTTCGTGTGAACCAGACTCTCCTTTGTGTAGAGTGCGTTCTGAAGGGCAGATAAGAGAATCGGAAGGATGAGCAAGAACATGGCAGAGTCAAAGAAGGGAAGCATTACAAAGGACAGGAAGGGTTATCCCTCGGTTTGCTAAAGGGTGCTCATTAAAGTGACTCCCTGCAGAGCCTGGAAGGCAGGGGGCCCAACCTTCAGATGCTGACTGGAACAGACAGCTCTCTGGTCAGCCTTGCGTTTTCTTCGGCAGGCAGTCTGATGAGGGCCAGAGCCTTCTTAGGGATCCAACCCTGAGCTATGAGAAAGTGTTCTTGTATTTGTTTCAGTCTTTCTGGACCTAGGTTAAGGCTTAGCTGAGAAGAGGGCTCAGAGGAGCCTGGTTAGAGTTTGGCCCAGTTGAGACTTTTGACACAGGTTAAAAGTTTCTGTAGTAGTTGATTGAGAGAAGAGATAACACTATGCTTTTCTACAGATATAGCTGTACTCCTTCTGAATCTAAATTAGCAAAACAAAGCTGGGGTGTGTGAAGCCCAAGGACCAAACTTTGTGGCAGTTGGGGGGCAGAAGGGGGACAAAATAAAACAAATAAATAAAAATACTTCTTTCTCCTCTCCTTCCTGACCTAAAAAGAAAAAAGATGAGCAAAACAAACGCAGTTCTACACGCAACAAGAAGAGCTTACCTATGAAACAGCAGTGTTCCAAGCCACATGTAAATGGTAATTTGATCATAGAAAGCTGAGAGTAGGCCCACCCCTGTGGCTCAGGCAGGTAAGTTACAGGTCTTGGAAAGCCTTTGGACCTGGTTTCAAGACCCTGGCCCTGGATTTTAAAAAATAAAGAGAACTCAGAGCAGTAGTTGGTGTAAGTACTGGCCCTACCCCACTGCAACCTTTTGGGCCTTCCTTCCCTTGTTCTTTTTTTTTTTTTTTTTTTTTTTTTAAATTGCGATCACATTAAAATAATTTCCTATGTATAGGTTCCCCTTTCCTTCCCTTGTTCTAAGTGATCTAGGCCCTCTAGACTTGCAGTTCTCCCCAACTTTTTAACATGGGTACTCCCTACAAATGTTAAAGTAATCATCCTTCACATGTATTTAACATGACTTCTAAAATTTAGCATAAGATTTTAAAAATTTAGTGTATTGTACACGTTGCCCATTTAAAATAAAATTACATTTCCATTTACCCAGTGGAAATGAAACCCCCAAATGATCTTTAAAAATGTTTATATAAAATTAACTGCACAGATCTTAAGGGTTTAGTTCAATATATTTTGATCACTGAACACACTCATTGATCCACCCATATAACCAGTAAAGTAGGAGCCAGAACATTTCCAAGTCCCTGAAAAATTTGATAGTACCTCTCACTAGTCAATTCCCAACCTTCTGTCATGTCCTCTCACTCTGGGAATCGACTCTTCCACTTCTATCACTAGAGACAAGTTTTGCTTATGTTCTAGAATTCATATAAATAAAATCATATTGTATAGATTCTTGTTCTATCATCTGGCATAATGTTTTTCAAATTCACCTATGTTGTTTATGTCACTAACTCCTTTCAGTGGGGTAAGTACTTAAGAGCAGAATTGCTGGCACACCCTGGTGGAGTTGTGGTTAAGTCTGCCACCTCCGGCGAAGTGCAGTACACACGTATCCCAAGGACCAGGGTTCATGTCCCCGGACTGGAACAACAACCAAGATGAACAACTAAATAAAAATAAATAAAAATGTTTCTTCCTCCTCTCACTTCCTATTTGAACCTTTCCTTTAAAAACAAAGAAAGTAGAATTGCTGAGTCATAGGCATATATATATATACACTTTTTTTTTAGTATTTTATTGCTGTAACTTTGGGATTTTTTTTTTAGAATTTTATTACAGTAGCTTTGTTTTACAAATTAAAATAAACTCATATGTGTAGGTGCCTCATATGTGCAGTTTCCCCATTCCTTATCAACACACCCTGCCCTCCACCAAATCACCAAGTGTTCTTAACCATTGTCCACTGGATTCCGCCACCACTATTTCCTCACCCCTGTCCCCATACCATTCCCAATTGGTGACCTCAGTTCTATTGCAAGTGTCTAAGGGTTGGTTTTGTTTCATCTGTTCCATTATTTTGTCTGTTTACATTCCACCCATGAGTGAGATCATCTGGTATCTTTCTTCTGACATATTTCACTTAACATAATGCCCTCTAGATCCATCCATGTTGATTCAAATTATATATATATATATCACATCTTCTTTATCTATTCACCTGACTTTGGACACTTAGGCAGTTTCCAGTTCTTAGCTATTGTGAATGGGGATGCAATAAACATGGGGGTGCATAAATCTCTGTGAGTTAGTGTTTTTGAATCTTTTGGGTAAATACCCAGAAGCGGGATGGCAGGATCATATAGGATTTACATCTTCAACTTCTGAGGAATCTCCACATTGTTTTCCATAGGGGTTGCACCAATTTGCACTCCCACCGACAGTGTGAAAGTGTTCCCTTATCTCCACATCCTCACCAATATTTGTTGGTTCCAGACTTTTGAGTAATAGCTAATCTCAGGTGTAAGATGATAGCTCATTGTTGCTCTGATTTGCATTTCCCTGATAGCCAGCAAAAAAGGAACATCTTTTCATGTACCTGTTGGCCATCTGTATATCCTCTTCAGAAAAATGTCCAATTCCTCTTCCCATTTTTCAATTGGATTTCCTGTTTCTCTGTTACTGAGTTTTATGAGTTATTTTTATACTTTGGATACCCTTGTCAGAAATATGGAATGCAAATATCTTCTCCTAGTTAGTAGGTTGTGTTTTTGTTTTGGTGATGTTTTCTTTAGCTGTGAAGAAGCTCTTCAATATGACGTAGTCCCAGTTGTTTATTTTTGTTTTGTTTTCCTTGGTAATGGAGTTGAGTCTCCAAAGGCCTCTCTAAGGCTGAGATCATGGAATGTCTTTCCTATGTTGTCTTCCAGGAATTTTATGGTTTCCAACCTATGTCTAAGTCTCTAGTCCATTTTGAGTTAATTTTTGTGAGTGGTGTTAGAGAATGGTCTATCTTCATTCTTTTGCATGTGGCTGGAAATTTTACCGACACCATTTATTAAAGAGACTTTCCTTTCTCCACATATGCCTTTGACTCCTTTGTTGTAGATTAGCTGATTGTGTGTGTCAGTTTCTGATGATTCAGTTCTATTCCACGAATATGTGCCTCTTATTCCAGTACCATACCAGTTTGATAACTGTTGCTTTGCAGTATAGCTCAATATCTTGGGGTGTAATCTCTCCAGATTCATTCTTTTTTTTTATCATAATTGCTATTGGATGTCTTCTGTTGTTCCATATAAATTTTAAGATTTTTTTGTTCTATTTCCTTGAAATAAGCTTGTGGAATTTTAATAGGGATTGCATGAAATATGTTTATTGCTTTAGGTAAGATGACCATTTTCACAATGTTGATTCTTCCCCATCCATGAGCAGGGTATGTCTTTTCATCTCTTTGTGTTCTCCTCTGTTTCTCTCAAGAAGGACTTTTAGTTTTCATTGTACAGGTCTTTTACCCCCTATGTTAAGTGGTGTGGCTTTCTTGATTTTGTTTTCTTCTAGCATATCATTTGCATCAAAAATGTAATTAATTTTGTAGTCTGCCACTTTACTGTATTTGTTGATTAGTTCTAGCAGATTTTTGACAGAGTTTTTAGGGGTATCAGTATATATAATCATGTCATCTGCAAACAATGGAAGTTTTACTTTCCCTTTCCAATTCGTGTTCATTTTATTTCTTTTTCCTGCCTAATTGTTCTGACTAAGACCTCAGGTATGATACTAAATAGCAGTGGTGAGAAGGGACAGCCTTGTCTTGCTCCTGACCATAGAGAAAATGCTTTCAATTTTTCATCATTGACTATGATATTGGCTGTGGGTTTATTGTGTATGGTTTTTATTATGTTGAGGTATGTTCTTCCTATTCCCCTTGTATGCAGGGTTTTTATGATAAATGGGTGTTGGATCTTATCAAAAGCTTTCTCTGCATTTATTGGTATGATCACTTGGTTTTTCTCCTTGCTCTTGTTGATATAATGTACTAATCGACTTACATATGTTGAACCATCCTTGCATCCCTGAAATAAATCCCACTTGTTCATGATAGATGATCCTTTGATGCATTGTTGGATTTGGTTTGCTAATATTTTGTTGAGAATTTTTTGCATCTATGTTCATTAGAGATATTGGTCTATAATTTTCTTTCTTGGTGATGTTTCTATCATCTTTTGGTATCAGTGTGATGTTAATCTCATAGAAAGTGTTTAGAAGTGTTCTGTATTCTTCAATATTTTGGAAGAATTTGAGAATAATAGGTATTAATTCTTCTCTGAAGTTTTGGCAAAACTCATTAGAAAATCCATCTGGTCCTGGGCTTTTATTTTTAGACAGACTTTTGATTACTTCCTCAATTTCCTTACATGTGATTTTTCTGTTTAGGTTTTCCCAGTCTTCCAGGTTCCATGTTGATAGACTGTATTTTTCTAAAAATCTGTCTATGTCCTCAAGGTTGTCCACTTTATTGGCATAGAGCTATTCATAGTCGTCTCTTAGACTGTTTTGTATTTCTGTGATATCTGTTGTTGCTTCTTCCCTTTCATTTCTGATTCTAATTATGAGAATTTTCTCTTTCTATCTTTGTGAGTCTAGCCATTGATTTGTCCATTTTGTTTATTTTTTCAAAGAATCAACTTTTGGTCTCATTGATCTTCTGGATTGTCTTTTTATTTTCTGTTTCATTTATTTCTGCTCGAATTTTTATTATTTCCTTTCTTCTACTGATTTTTGGCTTTAATTGTTCTTCTTTCTTTACTGGCTTTCATTGTAGAATTAGATTGTTTATTTGTGATTTTTCTTGTTTTGGTGGGGTGGGCCTGGACTGCAATGAATTCCCTCTTAGTACTGCTTTTGCTGCATTCCATAGCTTCTGTTCGCTTTTGTCTTCATTCTCAGTGGCCTCTAAGTATTTTTTAAGTTCTTCTTTGATATCCTCTTTTACCCAGAAGCTTATTGTTTGGTATCCAATTAATTTGGGTTCTTCCAGCTTTCTTTTTTTAGTTGATTTCTTGTTTTAAGCCATTGTGGTAGAGCAGATGCTTGGTTTCATTTTTGCTTGTTTTGAGTTGAGACATTTTTGTGTCCCAACATGTTGTCTATCCTTGAGAATGTTCCACATGACTTGGGAAGAAAGTGAATTAGAACTAACTGTTCCAAATGATCATTTAAAGCTTCTGTTTCCCTGTTAATTTTATGCCTGGTTGATCTGTCAGTTGTAAGTGGGGTGTTGAAGTCTCCTACTACTCTTATGCTGCTGTTTCTGTCTCTCATCAGTTCTAATATTTGCTTGATATATTTTTATGTTCCTTCATTTGGTACATATATGTTAATAAGCATTATGTCTTCTTTCTGAATTGACCCCTTAATCTTATATAATGTCCATACCTGTCTTTTGTTATGCTTTTTAGTTGCAAGTCTGTTTTATCCAATATAAGTATGGCTGTATCTGCCTTTTTTGTTAGCAATTCAACTGTAGGATTGTCTTCTAACTATTGACTTTGAACCTATGTTTATCTTTTGAAAGAAAGCGAGTTTTCTGAATGAAGCAGAAGGTTGATTTATGTTTTTTAAATCTATTTGGTCACTCTGTGTCATGTAATTGGTGAGTTTAATCCATTAACATTTTGAGTGATTTTTTGATATGTAACTAGTTTATTATCATTTTGTAATTTGCCTTCTTGGGGTTGTTAGATATACCACCTTTATTCTTCTCTTTCTCTTTTTAGGTGGGTTTGGTGCAGTTATGTTTGATTGGCTTCTTTTTTTGTTTTCTTCTTTGCTTTTTCCCTGGAGATGTGCTTTGAGGTTACCCTTGTGGTTAACATTAATATTCTATGTTTATTTCCTATTTTTATTTGAAAGCAGATTACTCTTACAGTCATTCTAACCATCCATATTTTTATTCTCTCCTCCTACCCACTTTTTATATTTTGCTGTCTTACTCTTTTTAAGTAGGGTTTCTTTACACTTTATAGAGCCATCCTTTAGTATTTTTTGTAGAACTGTTTTTGTAGTGATGAATTCCTTTAGCTTTTGCTTATTGGAAAAAAAAAATTTTTTTTTTAATCATTCCTTCCCTTCTAAATGATAATCTCGCAGGGTATAGTGTCCTAGGTTTAAAATCCTTTTCTTCCAGCACTTCAAATATATCATGCCATTCCCTTCTGTCCTCTAGTGTTTCAGTTAAGAAATTCGTCAGCAGTCTTATGGGGACTCCTTTGTATGGACTTATTTTTCTCTTGCTGCTTTTGAGTCTTTCTTGTATTTTTCACATTTTGGTGACAATGTGTTTAGATGTAGGTCTGTTTGGGTTTCTTTTGTATGGAATTCTTCGAACTTCCTGCGACTAGAGACTCACTTCTTTCCTCAGGTTAGGGAAGTTCTCAGCTACTATTTCTTCAAATATAATTTCTGCCTCTTTTTTTCTCTCTTCTCCTTCTGGAACCCCTCTGGTGCAAATTTTGTTCCTTTTGATGCTGTCCCATAAGTGCCAATGCTGTCTTCATTTTATTGTTTTTCTTTTTACTGGTCTGCTTGAGTGCATTCCTCTGCCCTATTTCTAGCTCACTGATTCAATTGGAGTCTTCATCCATTCTACTCTTGAGTACCTCTATTAAATTTTTTAGTTCAGCTATCATGTTCTTCATTTATTTGATATTTTGCTTTATTTTTTCTCTTTTTTGTTGTTCTCCTTTTCTTCCTCTATTATTTTCTTGACTTCCATTATTATGTTTATATTACTTTTGCCCTAAATTCATCCTCTGGTAGTTTGTACATTTCTGTTATATTCAGATTTTCTGCTCTGGCTTTAATGTGATCCTTATTTCACTTACATTTCTCTGTGTCTTTGTTCTGTTTATCGTTCTGTTTCTGTAGGTTAGGTTTGCCTGCAATTATGGTCTTATGTTAGGGTATCAACTTGTGCTGAGTAAAACTGGAACTTGATTTGAACACTGGAATTTCTAGAGTTGTGTGGTGTCACCACTGGTTAGGTTTGTTGATGTTCTTAGGTGAATCCCTCATTGGGGCCCAAGAGTTCAGCCTATGGATGGGAGTTTGTTTGGGGGATGCAGAGCCTTCCCCTAGTGTTTCAGGTCTAAACGATAATGACCACTTTGTCACTGGCTCACAATCAGCACTTGGGCTGCAATTCCTCATCAAAACACAGAGTTGCACTGTGGGTAGGTGTTGAAATTTCCTCCCTTCTGGGAGACTGTCCTTTAAGCCTTGGAATGGGATTTCCAGTGCACGGGTCCTGCAGCTCGGGAGCAATATGGTGGGAAGATCTGGGGGTGGGGAATTCCCCTACCTGCCTTCCAATTGTATCAGTGCCCTGTGAAATTTTCCTTTGGGAACTCAGACCATCAGGGCACTGATCCTCCTTGAACCCTATGCTAACGCCCTCTCTATTGGCTCCATGTTCTGGTCCCACCAAGCGGGCTCTCTGCTGCTTTCAGAGCAGTTTCTGGGAGACCTGGTTATTTCCACGGCTGCAACCCCTCCACTGTTTTTTTCCACTTGAGACTGAGAGTCCCAAATCCCTGATGCAGCTGTGAACCCCGATGCATCCGCCTACCCTTGTGATGATGATGGCTGCTGCTGTGTCTATAGGCCCCAGGCCAGTCTTTCCATGCCATGTGTGTCTGAAAAATAGATGATTTCTGGTTGTTCTGTGGGGAGGAGATCCAACGCATCCTACCAGATTGCCATCTTGACTCCTATCTCGCTAGATGTAATTTAATTTAGGCATAATTCCATATAATTCATCTACTTAAAGTCTACAATTCACTTGTCTTTTTGTATATTCACAGAATTGTGCAACAGTACTACAATCAGTTTTAGAGTATTTTCAATTCCCTAAATAGAAACCCTGGATCCCATACTGCCCATTTCCTCAGATACATGCATAAGGTACAACTCTCACCCTGACTTTGTCATCTGGGTGAAGTAAGTCAGCATTGCCTTCAATATTTCTTTTATTTCATTTTTTTTTTTTAGAAAGAAAGAAAGGAAGATAGAAGAAGCAGTAGTAGCATATTTTATTTATTTATTTTGGCAGTCCCTACCTGAGGTCTTGAAGCTGGGTCCTTGATCCTTGAGCTTTACATAGACCACATCCCAAGTGTCTCAGCTGCCTGAGCCACCAGGGTGGGCCCTCCTTCACTATTTCTTACTCACGCTTTACAAAGGCAATGAATTCTGACAGAGGTTGCGTGGTAGTGCGTGGTGACATGATCAAACAGATATTTCATTACCTGTATTGTCTGACTTTTTAATTTCGCAGCATTCAGAATAAACTAGCTCAAGTCTAAAAACCTCACCCCTGATAGCAATATGTATAAAATGGGGAAAAGTCCATCAACCCAAGCCCTGCCATAGGTCGATGGGTTTATAGTGATGAATGGTGGAGCCTTTGCAGACACTGATATTTTGAATTATACTTTTGTTCCATCCTTCCCCCATCCCTACCCTTGACAGTGTGCTTCATTTGTTTTTAGTATGTGTGAGCAGAAACTGTACCTTCAAAAACTGGTAGAAGAGGCACGCCCTTGTGGAGTGGGCATTGTGCACAGTCCACATGCATCCCAAGGTCCCAGGTTCATGTCCTGGAGTGGGAACAACCAAGATGAATAACTAAATAAAATAAATAAAATGCTTCTTCTCTCTCGTCCTGCCTCTCTTTGCTCACCTTCATTCCTGCCTGTACCTTCCCTTTAAAAAATAAAGGTAGACAAGTGATTGTGATGGTGTATTTGGGAAGGCTAGGGTCTCTGCCTAGGATGTTCTGAGCAGATTAGCTTAAGGAAGAAGCACATATGGAAGTGAAAGATAAGTCATCCCTGTTATTGTCCATGCCACAGACCTTTGGAAGTCTTCATGAATCCCCAGGTATAGCTGAACAGTGGCTCACTGCTCTCATGTAGCAGGCTCTCTTTCATTTCCAAGACTACTAAATTAGTCCATCAAGCTACAGCTCTCTTCCCTGTTATCACTCCCAACCCCACAACCACTGTAATTTCTGCTTGTCTTTTTGGTGATGATGCTAATGCAGGTTTGTCTTTCTGTTCAGACCTTGAGTGAAGCAGAAGACTTTGAAGGAGCTGTTTCCAAATTGGCCAAGACTCCCCTTATTGCTGATGTTTATTACATTGTTGGTGGCACGTCCCCCCAGGAGGGTGTGGTCATCACAAGGAACAGAGGTGGCCCGGCAGACATTTGGCCCCTAGATCCTTTAAAAGGAGAGTGAGTAGAATGAAAAGACTCATCATTTCGTGTCAATATTTTTTCTTTTTAATTGGGGAGATGAGATATATTTTTTGTTTTTATATATTTCTTCCTTAGCTATGTCCTAAATGACCTTGGATATGCTCTGTTGTTGATATGCCCTGTTGTAGGTGGTTCCGAGTTGAGACAAATTATGACCACTGGAAGCCAGTGCCTGAGAAAGATGACCGAAGGTAAGCCTCAATACACTTGCTGCTTTGCAGTGTTTTTTTTGTGAGTAGGAGATGGTGACCCTCCAATAGGGAGGAACTGGAACTGGAGAGAACTATAGTTGCTGTACTTTTCCAGGAGATGTACTCGAGCCCCTTCTGCAGTATCTTGGCCTGGACAAGAGAGTGTGGTGCAGAACAGTGGGGAGAGTCTCCTGGCAGTGGGTTGGGTATTGAGAGGATAAGGTTGTCTCTGGTCTCAGGGTCAGGAACCCTAGATCCCACCACCAGTTCTACTAATGAATCATAGAGTGGGCTCTGTTCACCTCTCTGTAAAAGGAAAGGAGAGATGCATGTTTTCTATATCAGACTTTTCTGGAAGGAAAATAACGAACTACTAAGTTGGGTTTTTTTAATTTCTTCTAATTCTGAAAATTCTCTAGTTATAAGTCAGTGGCCCTCAGGTAGTTATATACGGTAGTCTCTCTATTTTCTGTCTCACTTTCCATGGTGTCAGTTACCTGAGGTCCCCAAAAATAGTACTTTTATTGCAGTATATGCTACAATTGTTCTAGTTTATGTTATTGTTATTACTCTCTTACTGTGCCTAATTTTTAAATTAAATGGCATCATAGGCATGTATGTATAGGAAAAAAACGTAGTATATATAGAGTTCAGTACTGTCCATGATTTCAGGCATGGCTGGTGGTCTTGGAACATATCCCTGTGGTTAAGGGAGACTACTGTACTATGGTTTTCCTGCTCCATGCATTTGGTAGCTGTCACCTTCTACAGCATGTTTTTACCATCCTGAATTCCTTGAGCAGATGGGACTAACACCCTAACTTATGAATAATTCCTTCATGGTGACCTGGGACTAAACAGAAAAGAGACTTGGAGGCCAGCACCTATTTGGGGAAAGAGAGATAATGAGGCCAGGCCTTACATTGTGTCTTCCAGAATGAGAGCTGGTGGGATTCAGGATTTATTGATATATCAAGCGAACTTTGACCATTTTCCTTACAGAACACCTGCCATCAAAGCCCTGAATGCCACAGGCCAGGCGAAACTCAGTCTTGAGTCCCTTTTCCAGGTAACTTGTGTGACTGTGTCCAGCTTCTACTCAGTATATTTGGTGTCTTTGTTAATAGTGATTAAACAAAATTATCTGGCATGCCCTGGTGGCTCAGGTGTTAAGCCCGCAACTCCACCATGGTCCATGTAAAAAGCCACGTTTGCAATCCCCGACCAGAGGTTGGGGAGGAGGGAACAACCCAAATGAACAACTAAATAAATAAATGCTTTTCCTCCTCTTCCTTCCTGCCTGCCTGCCTACTTGCCTTCATTCCTGCCTGCTTCTTCTTAAACAAACAAACAAAAAATCCTCTGGAATCCAACAAATGTGGTAGGTAGGGTGAAAGTTTCATCTGGCTGCAAATTTTTTTTAAACATTTTTAAGTCAGTCAGAAAAGACATTTTCTGAACTTGTTTCTGTATAAACTATCTATTTTCATCAAAGTTTCTTTGTATATTAAGAAGGGCACACTTATAATCTATGTTCTTTGTTTAAAAGAAAAAAGAACGAATTCAAAAGTCTGTGTCTTTCTGAGATACACTAAAGTGTTAAGTGGTTGCTCTCTTTCTGTATCTATTGTCTGTGTATTTTTCTACCTTTTAATAGTCTCTGTAATATGTTTTCCTTTGCAGGTTTTGTCTGTGATTCCGGTTTATAACAAGTAAGTGACATGTTAGACACCTGCTCATGGTGGGAGGGGCTGATGAACAGATATGTCAGGTGAGAAGTCCCTGAAGAAGACACGTTCACCCCACATCAGTCAGGTAGAGGGAGCTGGTTGTGAGCTCCTGAATTTCACTCTGTTAGAACTAAACTTTAGACACCTTTGACTTTCCTCCATCTTCCTGGGGAGCCTCTGCTTTCCCTGACGCTCCTGCAGGTAATGAGCGTCTGTGTTAATGTCTCTTTCTTAGCCTGTAACCCTGACAGCAGCATCCTGTGAGCAGTGGCTTCCCTGTTCTATAGTCTGAGACTTTACCCATGTATTGTTTTAGTGTAGCCCTGAGCTGTGATAGTCACCGCCAAAGAAAGCTCTCAGATATTGGACAGGAAATTCAAAGGTCCACTGTCCCATCCCAGCAAAGCTGAACAGTCCTACACCTGCTCGCCATGCCCCCTCCAGGTGCGGCTTCATTGCCTAATCCACGCCCAAAGCCTCTAATCAGGCGTGAGACACGTTCTTTTGCTTAGTGAATAGGGTGTAGTTTACTAACATTAAAGAGGAAGCATATGCAAATAAACTTCTATTTCTTCTTTTACTTCAATAAATTTCCCAAATGAGCATATCCTTCCTACTGTCTTATCGTCCTCACTTCTGCTTTCTCCAAGGCAAAAATATCAAAATGGTATTCTTCAAGAAATAGCTTCATACAGAAAAAAAAACTTGAGTGAGTTTAGTTTCAAATATCCAGTTTGCTTGTTTTCTTTGAAATGAGCATATTTTACACAATCACAAAATAGTAGTTTTCCTATTGACCTCCAGAATAACTTCATGATATGGTGCTTTATGATTCCTTAGATACAGTAATATTTTCAAAACTGGCATTTTTCTTTTTACTCTGTATCATTATAGGAATATATCTTCCAGCTATCGCTTTGGAAGATTTGTAAGTATAGCCTGATAAAAGATTAGTACTAAAATTTTGTTCCATAAACAATATTCTAACCAAACACAGAAAAACAAGCTAATTGGTATTTTACCATTCTGACAACTGAACTATTTGGGGAACAAATTATACCTAATGGTATGCTAGTACACTAGTTCTTTGGCGTGCGGGTGGGGAGCAGAAACAAACAAAATGCACCCTTACCCTATTGTAGCATTTATTGACTTCCGTGGTGTAAATTAACCTCCCTGGCTGGTTCTAGGCTTACTGTCAGTTCATAAACTCCCTGCAGATTTAACAGTTGGCTCTCACTAGCCTGTTGAAAGCAGTGCCAATGCTCCATTGACCTTCCCGTTGGGCAGTTTTGCCCTTGTAAGACTCATTTTAAAAATAGAAGCTAAATATTTATTTTGGTGTTCTTATAAATAATGATATAAATGATGACTCTTTTTTAATGAGTTATAAAAAAATGGTTATTATGGTTCTTCTATGAAGCATTTTTTATGCTCTGACCAACCCTTATTGCTTAAAATAGCTGCATCATGGTAATATAATCAAGTTCAACATTCTCCAGTTAGCTTTTCTTTTATTAAAAGTCTGAAATAATATATTTTCACACTTCTCCCCTTGCTTTTGGATTAGTCTCCTTGGCTGAATTCCCAGACATTCCCAGGCCTATGTTGCTGAGTTAAAGGTTATGAATGTTTAAAGGACACTGAAATGTTTTGTTGAAATAGACTTGTTAGAAATAATAGTTTACCAAATTACATTTTTCTCTATTGTATAATTAGAAACCGAGGAGGAAATACATTTAAATGAGAATCACCATTGAATCGGAATTAACACACATCCCTGGCTCTCAGGCCTTTTATATGTAATGATCACCATCAACTAAGGCCCTGTGTGAATAGAAATGTCTCTGAACTGACAGTATTAACTCTATGCTGACCCCTGGTGCTGTACTACAGAATTACACTCACCTGCAATAAATTGCCATCCCTGCTGGGACTGCAAGCTGAGAAAAATATTAAAGCAGTGACAGAGAATAGAATTTTGACTAAATAGTCACCTGAGGTCCTGTTCAGGAAGCTTACCCTTGGATGAGCTCTGCGTGTATCCATAGTGGTGTCTTCACCTGGGTATACAGGTCAGCTCTGGGACACAGCACCATGAATTCTGCCGAACAACCCAGCTCTAGGTTTGTTGTACAGGCATCCCAGCTGCTGTTCAGAATGAAGCAGATGACGTGTGTGAAGGGGAGGAGCCCCAATGTGTGCTCACGGGCACACCTGTGTTTAGGTCTCTTGCTATTATGCAATTATGCAGCCCTTATAGCTGGACATGTGGACCCCCTGTCTTGGCTCCTGAACTTTAGAGGCTCCACTCTGACCTTCTTCTGACACCCCCTTGATAGAAGGCGTCCACTGGACCAACGGCATTTGCCTACCCAGAGTCTGGCCCAGGACCGGGGGATTCTATTCTCAGACACACACAGACACTAGAATTCTCTGCCTCAATACTACCAAGCCCATCTCTAGGGCCCTTGTGGACCTCTTCCCTGAGTGGTGTTCTGGTGGTGTGTGGCCATTGTGGACACCCTTTCCTGGTGGGTGATAGAGGGATGGCTGTTTCCGGGGGTGGGGGCTGGAGCCTGGATTCGAAGACTGTGACGTCCATAAACATACCACTTGTGGGCTGGAGCCTCTGCTTTGGGGGCCAAAGTCGATTCTCCCTTCTGTCACAGTATGGGATTCTGAGGGATCTGAGACTTTTACATTTGAACTTGACTTTTTACCATGTAGTCAAAATGGGAGGAAAGAACACTGTTGCTGTGTGATCACTTGAATTATAAATTTTAACTATTCTGACATGTGAGCCTCCTTTTGTATTTTTATCCTGGTCACAAGCATTAGAAAAGTGCTTGGTATTTTTTTCCCCCTGTCTGGAATATTAGGAAAAGAATCACAGGTATATAAAAATTCTTCTTATTTTCAGCTACACAATTTATACTACAGTAATGAGCGCTGCCAACCCAGACAAGTACATGACTAGGATCAGAAACGTGGGTTAAAAGTAAGTAAGCAGAAGAGTGAATTCACCTGTGTGACGAAAGGTTTCCTGAAGTTTGCTGGATTTTCTTTGCAGGGGGTGGGGTGCAGGCTGTACTGACCTTCTCACAGAAGTTTGTAGCATCCTTAACAGTTTATACATACATAATATTTTCTGACAGGCATCTGGCATACGATTGTCATTTATATCAGATTAATAGCACCATTAAGAATTTGTTTTGAATTGCTATTATGAAAGCGAATCTTCTGGTTTCCAGTGCCTTCTGCCCTTGTTCTCAGAGCAAGGCTCTATCTCTTCACCTACACAATGGGGGAAACATCTGGTGAGGCTTCTTTCCCCAGAGTAAGAGTGAGGCAGGCCCAGCTCCTTTGCAGCATGAGAAGACAGCTACTGAAGTCAACAGGGAGAGGGAGGAGCATCTTGATTTATTTTCATTGCAGTTTTTCACTCCAGCCTCGGTTGCAAACCTGCATCCTTGGGCTTTATGTGGCTCATGCACTAGCATCTTAGTCCCCTGAGCCACAAAGGCATGCCCGCCAATACTGATAGTGAAGGCAAAAGACAAAATTTGTTTCCGGTATCAGTGAGCCTGTAGGAGGGCGCTAGACAGGAAAAAGCAGGGATGCTTTCCTTTTTGCAGGGACCTGCCGAAGTTTATAAACCAGGCCTGATGTTTTGGTCATTCACTTATCATGGGAATGTTAAAAATCAGTGTTTGAAAGAAATGCATTTATGTTTTTTCTTACCTTACAGATGTTTTTTAGTGAAATTCTTGAGGCCTGCACTTTGAAAAATGAAGCAAAGCGAGAGGATTTTATGGACAATCTGAACAACACAGTCTCCTTCAGTAAACTTTGCAGCCTGGTGAATTGAGGCAGGAGGATCGCCTTGGAACTTGTTTGGTGGAGTGTGTTGGAGGTGACGCTTTCGCTCCCTTTCCTGGTTTGCCTTGATCTTCTCTAAGTGTCTATCCTGGCTGAACAACTCAAGATAATTGGTCTCAGGGGTCAAGTCATATCCTGAACTTTATTCTCTGCATCTCAGCGTAGAGCTCTGTTGTCACACCTTAGCTTTGAGTGAAATGAGCTAGCACGACCTCTTTGTTCTTTGTGAAGTGCTTCCAGAAGAGTCTAAGAAAAAAGAAACGAAGAACTTGGTGTGAACAGAGAAAGAAGAATTTTCTTAGTCTGACCTTGGATCATGTATTTCCACATGATGGGCTTCTCACTTTTTGTATTTCTAATGTATTTAAAAAAAAAAAAAAGATGGATCTCCTTTTTCTAAATAGCTACTGTCTTATTGCTTTATTTTTAACATATATGATCATTTATAGACTTAGTATTGCATCTCATAAATGAAGACTTCCTTTAGTTTATGAAACAGCAAATAAAACAGCATGATATTTTTAGAGACTCTCATTTCTAAGCAATTTTTGCAGAAACTCTGAATCTTTCCAAGGAGTAAGATTGGCTTTGCTCTTGCCTTTTGTCACTAAACATTAGTGACTTAGCAAAAGCCTTTCATTTTCTTGGTGTTAGTCTTGAAAACTCTCTGGGCTCCAGATGACCAATTAGTGGCAAAGCAGTGAAGACACTTCAGCTATGTTGGTTTAGACTCTGAGCTGAACTTTCACTGATGGTAATTAGATCTCTTTCTGAACATAAGCTAAATTCTTTGAAGGATCCTGGACCTTTACAAGCACATGATCCATGTAACTATAGTTTATGTTGCTCCTGATGATGACTTTGCTCTCTTTCTCTTCCTTAGTTGGATGGTGCAGCTATGTTTTGATTGATTTCACCTTTTTTTTCTCCCTGGTGATGTATTGTGAGGTTACCCTGAAGTTAGCATTCACAGTTCTGTGTTCACTACCTAATTTTATCTGAAAGCATGTATGTCTTTCACTCACTCTAACTATCCACATTTTTGTTCTCTTCTCTTCTTCCCCACTTTTAATAATTGCTTTCTTACTGTTTTTCTATGGGGTTTCTTTATGTTTCATAGAGCATCATTTATATATTTTTTCAAAGCTGGTTTTGTGATGATGAGCAGCTTTAACTTTTGTTAGGAGTTTGTTAGAAGTTTGTCAGAAGTTCTTAATGATAATCTTGCTGGATGTAGTATTCTAGGTTGAAAATCCTTTTCTTTCAGCACTTTGAATATATTATGCCATTCCCTTCTGGCCTGTAGAGTCTCATTTGAGAAATCTGCTGACAATCTTATGGGGGCTCCCCTGTATGTGACATTTTCCCCTGGTTGCTTTTAATAGTCCTTCTTTATCTTGTATTTTTGACATTTTGATGACAGTGTGTCTAGGTATATTTCTGTTTGGGTTTCTTTTATTAGGAACTCTTTGAGCTTCCTCTCTCTGGAGGCTTGCTTCATTCTTCAAATTGGGGAAGTTCTCATCTGTTATTTCTTCAAATATGGTTTCTGTCCCCTTTTCTCTCTCTTCCTCTGGGACCCTTATGATGTGAATGTTACTCCTTTTGATGTTACCCCAGAGGTCTCGATGCTGTCTTTGGTTCTTGAATTTTTTTTATCTCTTTGCTTGTTTGCTTGACTGAGTTCCTCTGTCCTGTCTTCCAGATCACTGATGCTCTTGGAAGCTTCATCCATCCTATTGTTAAGCCCCTCTATTGAGGTCTTTAATTCAGCCATCATGTCACTTACCTGTTTGATATGTTGTTTTAATTCTTCTCTTTGCTTCCTGACATTCTCATTTACTGCCTCTACTGATTTCTGGATTCCCATTGAGTATGTTTATCACTGTTACCCTAAATTCCTCTTTAGGTAATTTACATATGTCTGCTGTATTCAGATTTTCCCCTAGGGTTTTGATTGGATCCATCATTTTACATATATGTCTCTGTGTCTTTGCTCTAGTCAGCATTCTGTTAATATTTCTGAGGGTTCAGTTTCCCTGGCGTTGAGTAGGTTTGACTTGCCTGGGATTGGCAATCAGTTTCGCCTCTACCCACAAGGTGACGCTAACGGGTAGCACTGAGGTTTGGGACTGCCTTCTCACTGTAACCCAGGGGGTGGGACACCAGATGGGTGGGATTTCTGGTGGGTGGACATGCGGTAGGTGGGATTTCTGGTGGGTGGACATGTGGTAGGTGGGATTTCTGGTGGGTGGACATGCGGTAGATGGGATTTCTGGTGGGTGGACCCCAGGCTCTGGTGTGAAATGGTTGTGGGAGAGGTTTGAGCTCTTTGGCTGGTTTCTGCTTATGGCTGCACCCAGAGCAATTTCACCGTGTTGCCTCTAGCTCAGCTCCCAGTGCACTGGTTCTCCTTTCACCCCCTCCCAAGTCGGCCCTCTGTGGCTTCACGTCTTAGCCCCACTGGGCTCACCTCTCGCTACTTTCACAGCTGGTCCCGAAATCCCTAACCTCCACCCCATCGCATGTCCAGAGACACCCAAGCTCCGTCCCAAATCCAAATCTGCAGCTTAACTGAGAACCACGATGGGGGCCCTCACCCACCTTTAGTCTTCAGCTGTTCTGTCTACAGCTGAAGTGCCCGTCATTTCTTGGTGTTTGTCTCAGGAAAATGGGTGATTTGGGTTTTTTTTTTCTGGTGTCTGTGGATAGCAACCCAAAAGTGCATCCTATTGAGTCACCATCTGGAAGTTGATCTCTTACTACTTTTTGAAAGCAATATGTAACCATCTTCTTTCTAGTTGTCACTTATCATTAGTTAACAAATTGTTGAAAAGATGTTGGCCAGAATAAAAAATTTTTTCCAAAATATTCAGTGTTGTGTTCTCCCTACATTCTTACCCTTGATGTTGTGTGGTTCTCAACAGCAGCCCTCTTAAATGTGATGTTATTTAAGTGTAAGAGTCAAAAGAGTGTACAGCTGCTTTGTAGAATTAGATTTTTTTCACATGTACATGAAGTAACTTCTTTGAGAATGAAGTCAGAAATGTTAAAGTCATGAACATTGGAGTCGATAGGATGTTCGTGCTTAGTGTAGCTGTTGAACAAAGGAAAATGTAATGTGTGGGAGGAAATGCTATCCAGTGCACATTTATCCTTGTTTCACATTCTGTGCACCTCTCTGGTGACCCAGAACGTTCGTGTTTCTTCTTGTACAGTGTTGGAGAAACATTAAATTTTCGTCATCTAATGCTCTTTTAAGTATCAAACACCCACAGTAGTTTATTCTTGCTAGAATTATACTATATTCAAAACTGGAAATTTCTATACACTAGACGCATTTCATCCCATTTTGTTTTTATTACTTCAATTTTGACTTACAAAATAATAAGTTTAGATGTTCCAGTTCACTGTTCATTAAATATATGTCAATACACCATACCCACCACCAAATTACCAAAAGAAATCCACTGCTGTTCATTGGACCCCACTACCACTTGCTCCAGCCTCCCTCCCCACCACTTTCCTCACTGGTAACCTCAGTTCTATTGTCAATGTCCAAGGGTTGGTTTTTGTTTTTTGTGTTCATTTGCTTTGTTCCTTATCATCTATATTTGAGTATGACATCTAGTATTTTTTCTCCTTCTGACTTATTTCATTTAGCATAATCCCCCTCTAGTTCCATCCATGCTGTCAAAACAATATTTCATATTTTAAGGGCTTTTTAGTAGTCGTGTGTGTGTGTGACACCTTTATTCAGTTATCTGACAATGGGCACTTAGGTAGTTTCCAATTCGTGGCTATTGTAAATAAAGCTGAAATAAACATGAGGGTGCATATGTCTCTGTAAATTAGCATTACTGTGTTTTGGGGGCACATACCCAGAAGTGGGATGAAGAGGAGCATATGGAATTTCCATTCTCAATTTGATTTGTATTTCCCTAATAATAAGAGAAGAAGGATATATTTTCATGTGCCTGTTGGTCAACTATATATCTTCCGTGGAGAAATGCCTATTCAGTTCTTCTGCCTATTTTTTGATCGGTTTGTTTTTCTGTTGTGAAGTTTTATGAGTTTTTATTTTTTATTTTGGATATTCAGTCCTTGTCAGATGTATGATGTACAAATGTCTTCTCCCAGTTAATAGGATGTATTTTCATTTTGATGGTGGTTTATTTTGTAGTGCAGAAGCTTTATAGTTTTATGTAGTCACATTTATCTTACTGCTGAAGTTGAGGCCGAAAATACTTCCCTAAGGCTGATGTCACAGAATGTGTTGCCTATGTTTTCTTCTAAGTATTTCATGGTTTCTGGTTTTACATACAAGTCTAATTCATTTTGAATTATTTTTTGTGTATGGCATGGTGTTAGAAAACAGTCTATATTAATGATTTTGCATGTGGTTGTTCAGTTTTCCCAGTACCATTTGTTGAAAAGACTTTTCTTTCTCCAGCATATGCTCTTGGATCCTCTGCCCTAATTTACTGACCATATATATGTGTGTCAGTTTTGGTGATTCGGTTTTATTCCACTGATCTGTGTCTCTGGTTTTATTCTAGTTCTACACAGTTTTGAACATTATCGCTTGTTGTATCGATCAAGAACTCAGAGTTTTATACCTCTACTTTTGTTTTTTTTCCTTGTGATTGCTTTGACTACTCAGGGTCTTTTATGAGTCCATACAATTTTTTTTGTTCTATAGCCTTAAAAAATATCAGTGGTATTTCGATGGGAATTGCATCAAACCAACATACTACTTTGGGTGAAATGGCCATTTTAACAATGTTAATTCTTCCCAGCAATAAACATGAAATAACTTTCCAACTCTTTGTATCTTCCTTTTCTTTCTTTCTTTTTTTAACATGTCTTAAAGTTTTCATTGTACAGGTCTTTCACCAACTTTGTTAAATATATTCCAAAGTATTTAATTATTTTTGTTTCTATTGTAACTGGGCTAGTTTTCTTGATTTCATTATCTTCTATCCCATTGTTTGCATATAAAGTGCAAAAGATTTTTATCTAATTAATTTTGGATCTAGCCACTTTAATATATTCACTTATTCTAACCCTTTTTTAGTGGAGTCCTTTAGGGTTTTACGTTGATTATCATGTCATCTGCAAGTAGTGATAGTTTTACTTCTTCCTTTGCAATTTGGATTTTTAAAATTTCTTCTTGCCTGATTGCTCTGGCTAGGCCCTCTAGTCCAATATTAAATAGCATTAGTGAGATTGGACAGACTTGTCTCAATCCTGATCTTAGAGTAAATGCCTTCAGTTTTTGCCCATTGAATATGATACTGACTGTGGGTTAACTTTATATGACCTTTATTATGTCAAGGTATGTTTCTTCTATTCCTATTCTATACAGAGTTTTTATCATAAATGGATGCTCAATCTTGTCAAATCCTTTCTCTGCCTCTATTAATATGATCACTTATCCTTCCTTTTCTAGTTGCTTTAGGTATAGGCTTAGACTGTTTCTTTGTGATTTTTTCTAGTTTTTTGAAGTGGGCCTGAATTGCTACAAACTTCCCTCTTAGTGTTGCTTTGCTGCATCCCATATGTCCACTCTTGTTTTCTTGAAAATATGCCATGACCTTTGCATGGAAATTTGGGAAAAAATCTAATTCTAGCCAGGCAAAGCCAAACAACTGAGGGCTTTTTAAGCAAGAAAATCGTTTAAATAATCTATATCTCTGGTTGCTTTTAAGATCTTCTCCCTCTGTGTTATCTTGTTTCATGACAGTGTGTCTAGATGTAGATTTTTTTTATTTAGCTCACTTGAGATATGGTATACTCTTCAAATTTCAAATGTCTTGTCTTTAATTTTAGAAAATGCTGAGCTATGTCTCTAAGAATTTCTCTCCTACATTCTCTTCTTTCTTTACTTTTGGCCTCCAAGTATACGTGTTACACTTTCTTCTCTCCTCCATGTGTCCAAGGCCTTCTGATGTTTGGCGGAAGGAAAAATAAGTTGATTTCTCTCTCAGCGATGTATTCTAGGCAGTTTCTTTAGATTTGTTCTGTAAATTAGCCATATTTCTGGATTTATTGAGTTATTAGTATCAAGGACAATGTTTTTCTTAACCCATACATATTTCATATTCTGTTTCTAAATTCCATCATCAGTTCTCAGGTATCTGATTTTCCACTTTGGGTTGCTGACTTGCTCTTGTGGAAGTTTCTCTGGTGTTCTGTGATTTTGGATTGTGAACTGTTGTTCTTCTGGAAATCTTGAAGGCCTGAGATTGATACTGTGCCCACCAAAGAGGATGTGTTTTGCTAATTTCCCCCACTTGTGGTTTTTTGAGCACAGTATAAATTAAAGCCTCAGTTTGTATTATATGAGGGCAGCTCTGTGGTTACAAAAATCACAGGAAAGAGCCTGCCCCTTTGCACAGGCTATCATATTTTAGCTCTTCTTGTTTGCACGAAAGTCCCCATCCAAGGCAGCTGTCGAGAAACCCAAGTGGCTGTTGTACTGGGACCAGTGAATGCTGCTGGAGCAAGCATGGCCCAAGTACTAGCTTACCCCACCAGGTTTCTTCTTTATTCCTGTTCTCTCTTAACTCCCTTTATTCTCTCTAAATAACTTCCTTGTAAGATTACCTAAGCTTTATGCATTTAAGGAAGATATTTGTCATTTCTAGTTTTGTAGTGGAAATTTTTTTCAAGATATTTATCCCTCCAAAGTCTCTATAAATGAAAGAACTGTATGAGTGATATCTATTTTTTAACATTTATTCTATGTGTATGGAGAGTGTATTGGAACATATCGATAATGGAAAAATGAAAATCAGTAAGGTTGACTTTATAGAAGAGCTGATAGGAAATAAGATGTATTGCAAGATGGGGAAACAACTCACGTGTTCATTAACAGATGAATGAATGAAGAAAATGTGACATATACATACAATGGAATATTATTCAGCCTTCATACAGAAAGAAATTCTGCCTTTTGACAACATGGATGAAACCTGAGGACATTATGCTTAGTGAAATAAACAAATCACAGAAGGACAGGTACTACATGAGACTACTTGTATGAGGGGGAGCGGGTGGGCGGCATTGCTGGTGGTGGAGGGATGGGGGTTTGGGGACAACCAAGATGAACAGCTAAATAAAATATAATGTTAACATATATTCATGTGTGTATATATACACACATATATATGTGTATATATATATAAATATATATATAAATATATATATATCGTAGTACCCAAAGGAGGGGGGGCATACCGTGCTATAGGAATGAAGAGAGAGAGAAAAGGGAAGGAATGTGTGTTTACACAGGGTAAAACAACCTAAACAAGGCTAGGATTGACTTGATTGAATGATTTCATGGGATCCAGGGTATAGGGATGAGCTAGATGGTCACAAACAATAGTTGACTGATCCTGGAACTAGGAGGATTAGGGGTGAGGCATAGTGATCCTGAGTGTAAAGGAGGAGGCTGAGGGCTAAGGACTCTGGATTGGCTGGTCTGCAGAAGAAAACAAGCTCACAGTTGCTCTCTGGTCGGCAAGGTCCCAGGATGCCAAAGTATCTGTACAGAAATGAGAAAATGTGGTTCATATGATATATACTTTTCAAAGTTGAGGCTATATTTCAGTCACTTACCTTTTTTACATAACAAAAGTATCAGCATCTTTTCCTAATAGAGGATACTGACCGAACATCATTCTTCTGTATCTATCTAAAATAACTTATTTAACCACTCTATAATTTATGAACTTGTATGTTGTTTCCAGTTTTTTATGATAACAACAAATCATGTGGGTACATAGTTTTGCTGTTATTGCTGTTTTGAAGGAAAGATGCAGACAGGAATGAAGGTGAGTAGGTAAGTAGGTAGGAAGGAGGAGGAAGAAGTATTTTATTTGTATTTAGTTGTTTACCTTGATTCTGTACCCACCTGCCCTCCACCCCACGCGAACCCAGGTCCTTGGGATTTATGTGGACTCTGCTTGCTAGAAGGTGGTGAACCTAACCACTACTCCACCAGGGCATATAGCTTTATGATACTTAAAAGTGAAATTTCTCAACCAAAGTGTTTATATATTACAAATTTGTAAGGCTATAAATTCAATACATAATTTAATAAATCACAATGCAATTTTAATGTAGTTTAGATCCAAAAATGTGAAACAATTATCATTCCCACCAATAATATTTGGAAAGGGCCTTTTTTTCATATGCTCAATAATACAGGGTTTTACTGGTGTTTTCACTTTTCTTCAAGTTAGGGAAAAATGCTAGTAGTCACTCACTCATGAGCAGTGAACTGATGGGAAAAAATTAATATAAGACAAAAGAGAGTTGAAAGCAAAACGATATTTTGATATCACCCTCTAAGCCCTCGTGTACTGTAATTATATAATTGCCAATGCCAAATCCTATAGTTCAATCTAATATTTAACTACATGCTTCAAAACATAATGCTGCAAAAACTCAGCAATACAAAGATAAATTGCTAACTGTACTTATCATAGACATCTTCAGAACATTTCTTTCAAAGATGGCCAATCAGGAAGAATAAATAAGGACAAAGAGGATTTGAATAACATAATTATGAAGCTTGACCTACTAAATATATGTAAGTAAACAAATTTCTTTGCAAATTCCCCATGGAATGCTTAATACCTATCAGCGCACACATAAGCAACTTAGGTACACTGAAAAGCTAAATTGTCTGGGAATAGTTATTAACAGAGGTTTAGTTTATACCCTAAGAGTCTGGTGTCCACAGTAGGAGTAAACAAGGAAAAATAGGATGTCTCAATCAAGTTTTGCAAACAGAAAAGCCAGACTCACAGATGAGTATGTTATTCTTTCCTAAGAATTTCTGCAAGGGTCTTCATTCTCTGGTCCCATCTCTGGAGACCATGCCCCCCTGTCTTGGCAGCACTCTTTTATTTCTGGATTAAGAAGTGTCTTGAGAAATACAGCCCTAATTGGGAGAGTCAGAAGAATTAGAACCAGGGACAAGTAGGAGAGACTGCGAGAGATTCTCTTTGGGAGTTGGGCCTGGCTGTGGGGGAGACACCTGATTTACAGTCTCCATCAGCAGATCCTCCCTGAGGGCCTCTGACAGAGGTTAAGGGGTGCCTGCACTATGTGACAGGAAGTCTGATGCTCGGCTAGCGCTGTGGATGTCATCATCTGGGGACATGGTGTGACAGACTAAGTCTTACTGATTGAACTTGTAAGTCAGGAAGAAATTGAATTCACCCAGGATCCTTCAGTCAACACTGACGACAAGATGAGGATCACATTTCTCTGTTAAAAGAGATTGTATTTCCTCGAGTCTCATAGTTGAAAAAACTAAAGAAGGTAAGAGCTTTCTTTTTGGCCTCAAGTACAGAAATGGGTCAGACCAAGATGGCAACAAACTTATGTTTTCATATAAAAGATAAATACAGTTTTGGTTTGGTCAGAGAAATCCCCTTTGCTATCTTATCCACTCACTACTATTAGGTCTTGGTTGTGTGTGTTTTGAGGTTTTCAAATATTGAGTGGTGAATCTTCCTTCTGTTTTTGAAGTTCACTTAGTGCACAGATAAATGATTTCCTACATTTAGAAAAACTATAGTGTCAGGTATGGAAGGTGCTAAGTCAAATTCTAGGACCCCTAGAATGAATCTCACCATGTGGTATAGATGTTCTAGTTACCTGAGAAGATGGCTCAGGTGGGTTCACTGGCAGGAGAAGCTGCTAGTCCTCTCTGAACAGTGCCAACTCAACAATTTGAGTCTATAGTAAGCTCATTTTTTTTATGTTTGATCTTATGAAGCTTTCACTTTTCCCCCTGAGAATGACTTTACTCTTTTCTATTCATTTTCCTTAATGACTTCTAGAATGTTCTCTCCTGGTCTGTAGATGATGTCGCTTTCTTCTCTTAATGCAGTCAAATGTGATACCTAGTCAATCAGAACCACTTTCTAATTTCTTATATGTAAACATTTCTGAAAAATACAATTGATTTTTAGTTATAAAAATTATAATGGAAAGTATATACATTAAAAATGAAAGTTTCTCACACAACCTCATTTTCTAAAGGTGACCATTATTAACTACTTGGTGTCTGCTTTGATTATTCATTTACTAATCTTTTTTATATTAGAGGAAATCATATTAAGCATTCTGTTCTGCCATTTGATTTTCTTCACCTAATAATATTTCCTGGGGGTATTTTCATACCCTCAAATAGAGACTTGCCTTGTTCTTTGTTGTGGCTAACTACTATTCCACTGGGGGGATTTTTTTTTAAGAATTATTTATTTTATTTTGAGGAAAGAGAGTCAGGAATGAAGGAAAGTAGACAATAGGAAGGCAGGCAGGAAGAGACAGGAGGAAGAAGCATCTATCCATCTAGTTAGTTGTTCATGTTGATTATTCCCCCCAGTACTGGCCCCTGAACCTGGGTCCTTGGGCTTTATGTGGACAATGCCATCCTAAGCCTCAGGCTTAACCACTAAGCCACCAGAGCGCACTGATTCCATTGTTTTTAAATGTGCTTTGGTATTTTGTGTCCATTCTTTACTGATAAATATTGAAGGTGGTTTTTATTTTGGAGCGAGAGAATGTTAAGAGATTTGAGAGTGTCATTTAATGAGTTTCCTTTTGTAGGTCTTTCATGATAATGGTGAACATTTGCAAAGTATACCTGATATGCAACCTCATCCTCATAACAGCCCTGTGATGAAATCACCATGAGAAGCTCATCTTATTCGGCCACCATATTTGGATTATAAACTGATAAACAAGCTAAAGGTCGGTAAAAGAGGATTTATTTAATAGTGGCAATCGTTGGCCCAGCAGTAATCAATATCCACCCTACTGGTTTATGCTTGCTTTTGTAAGACTGGGTTGCTAAAACAAAATATTGAGGACTTGGATGGTTTAAACAACAGGTATTTATTGCTCAGTTTCAGAAATGGGTTGGTCCAAGATCAAGGTGTGCCAGCAGATTTGACTCCTTTTCTTGGCCATCTTGTGGCTGGATCCTCACATGGCAGGGAGAACAAGTTCTGGTCTCCCTTCCTCTCATCATGGGTTCTACCCTCATGACCATGGAGCGAATTACCTCCCACAGCCTCACCTACATATATCACTCTGGTGGTTAGGGCTGCCACCCGTTATTTTGGGGAGGACACAAGCATTTAATTCATAACAATGCTGCACTGAGATAGTATGTCTTTTACAACCTCCTAAATTTGACCCAGGACAACTTTTTGATGATTGATATTAAAAATAGTTTGGACTTATGATCTCCCTTTAGCATCCCTCTTGCATCCATCCCTCCTCCCACCACGAGAGCGTGCATTCCTAATCTCAGCTGCTCCGGCAAGACCCGTTGAGCACCAACTGTAGCCCCTGGTCCACTCCAACAGATGAAAGAAGTGATTGTGAGCCGGGAGAGACCCCACTGACTGCCGGCACAAGTGAGCAATGCTGGGAAGGGAACTGCTCGCTGAAAGAAGGTTCATGGAGCAGCTACCACAGAGGATTAAAAACTTCCTTCCTTAAAGAAGTGAAGAGTAAAGAGTATCTGGTAGGGAGACGTTGATGTTGACAAACGAAGGAACACTGCTCCACTCTAACAACCCTCAAGCGTAGGCATCGCTGGCAGTGAACGCTTTCACTACGAAAGGACATGCTGAAGCAACGCAGCTGACAGACTTGCCACCAGCCCCTGAAACCAGCTTCGTGCAGACAGTCTGACTGATTTAAGGAGACTGGCTGATGCTCTGCCCCTACAATCTGTGGCTGGAAAAGCATTGCTTGCTACCAGAAAGGATGATGACTTCCGTGAAGCCACTTACTTGGAGTCGCCTTCTGATGAAGGCAAAACCTGAAAAAATTATCGGAAGCTGCTATTTCATATTATTGCTGCTTTTTAACTTTTTCTTGTGGCTCTGAGAAAATCTAGACCTCTAGTATTTTTAAGCTCACCTCCTTTGGGCACTCCAGCTCTTTTCAGTTTTTGTTTATATACCATTCAATTTTTGCAGCTAATTAAGCTGAAGTTTGAAGCAAAGGTTAATAAAGTTTTTTGCCTAGTATGCAGCATTATTATTTTATTTTATTGACACTGATTTGTATGCAGAAAGCAAAGTTGTTTATAAAAAGATGATTGTGGTAATATGATGTGATACGGCATAATATGACTGATAATCTTTGATGGAATCTGAGTAAAGATGTTAAATGACAAAACATTAAAATAAATATGATCAGATTCAATTCATCAACATAGATTGGGGTGGTATTATGTACTGAGATATATTATTTGTTCCTCTTAAAGATATTTATATGTGATGAGTCATGTGGCTCAGGTGGTTAGGCCTGTGCCTGGGGAACAGTCTACACACAGTCCAGTGACCCATATTCATGACTGGGGATTGCGGGGAACAACTAAAATAAACAACCAAATAATTAAAATGCTTCTTCCTTTTCTTTCTTCCTTCCTGCCTGCTGCCTGCCTACCTTCATTCTTGCCTGCCTTCCTTCCTTAAAAAAGTTATATATATATATATATATATATATATATATATATATATATCGATGAGAAAACTGATTAAGGTTAAGTGGCCAAGATCAAGAGGAAAGCTGAACTGGAATTGTCACTAACATATGTGCACTTCCAAAACCAAAACACTTTAATACACAGCTCCATAGGCAAGTTACCAATTACCAAAGCAGACTGTCAATGAGTCATTCATGAACTCAGTCATTACTAACCCTCTTCCAGCTCTACAATTTGTGCAGGTGTCTAGAGAAGTTTGGCTGGTTTGGTTGTGGTGAGTTTTCCACTTTACTTTGTACTCAGATTCTGGTTTCACGATGTCTCTTACATCTGGGAACCATTCTACATACACACCAAGAGATCATAGCCTTTTTTTCTTTTGTGATTTATTTTTTAAAAAAGCAAACCAACATAAGCAAGGTGAGCATTTCATTTTGATTTTCAAAGGGAAAGAAAACAACTCTGACAATCTCCAGTACAAAAATCAGAGGAGGGAGTATGGGTTAGAAGTGAAGAAAAGGAATACACGGAAGTGGAATCCACTCTCAACATTTAGTTTGTACATCTCACATTGCTTCTTGAAGAAGAGCCAGAGACTCATTTTGTGTGTGTGTAAAATTAAATATAGCATAAAGCTTATTCATTGAACATGTACTAAATCCTTACTATGTGATAGGCACTGTGTTAGGACCTGGGAATAAGATGGTATACATATTCACACTCAGTAGTTGCTTTCAGAGAGTTCACAATCTAATGGTAGAGGGGTACAAGACAGAAAACTACAGTATAGTATTGTGCTGATAAAGATGTGAATAGCATATTCAAGAGTTCATAGGCGGGGCATGTCAAACTGTCTTCCTTAAGGAAGGTGAGGTCTAAAGTGAGCCTTAGGGAATGAGTAAATTCAGCCAAGTTAAGAGGAAGAACATTCCAGGTAAGAGCAAAAACACGAAGATTATAGAGGTCAAAGAACAGAGTTTGAAGAAAGGAGAAAAGAGACAGAATTCTGGAGAAGAAGGCTATTGGGAAGAGAAGTTCTGTTTGAGATACAGGCACCTGAAGCACTCCAGTTTATCAGGAAGCTATAGGAGCAAGCACAAGAGCTTAAGAAGAATCTAGTTATTTACGTGGACAACTATCTCCACCTCTGGCAACAGTACTTGCCCTCAGCTTCTAAACCTGCTAGGAAGAATTCAGCCTCATCACGCCATGTATACATGATCACCTAAGACAAGTCCTGGCCAAAGGAGAAACCCTCAGACTGACTGCTGCTTTTGATGTCACCGGGGTCATAGGGATGTTGTCGTGGGGACACAAAAGGCCTGTAGGGATGTCAAATTGTGGGATAGCAAGCAGAGAACTCGGTAAGCACGCATCATCACCTGACTTGAGAATATGCATTGTTTTTTTGTTTGTTTGCTTTCACGTCATCATCTAGTTCATTCTCTTCTCTAGAGGAGAACACTGAGGGCCAGGAAGGAGGCTTGTCTGAGGTGACATGGATGCAATTCCAGTTTATAGAATGTTTAATGGGAGACCAGACCCATCATAGAAGGAATGACCCCAGAATTAGGGTGTCTATGCCCCTAGAGCAATCCTACTCCTCTGTTTAGCCAGGATCCTGTGGTTAACCAGCCAATTTGTATGCATTCATCCAGGCCTCCCTGTGGGGATGTCAGCTGTCCCCTGACATCCAGTCCATGGTTACAATCTCAGAATCCCTGCACCACCCCGCTCTTCCTGGATGTTGCATCCTTGCAACCTCTCCCGTCTGCTTCTCCTCAGAATGCTAGCAATCAACCTTTCCGACTCTACACAATAAGTGAGAATTTGTTATCTACGAGAAGGAATTCTCATCAATAAGTGAGAATTCCCAAGAAAACTCCAGTATTATTAGTAAAAGCGCCAAGCAGTAATGGCGTGGGCCTGGGGGTGGGAATGGGGAAAAGAGCACCTGGTCAGGTACGGCAGACCCTCACTACCGGTAGTGAGTGCCCACTGTCCAGTCCCCATGTTGCCGAGGGTGAGGCACCCCTCACCTCCCCCAGGCCTCAGGTCACAGCTCACAGGCTTGCCTCTCCCTCTGTGTCCCAGTCTTCCAGGCGGCGGCCCTGATTCAGAGATGGTGCGGGTGCTGCATGGCACACCTGGAGATGGTGCGGGTGCTGCATGACACACCTGGAGGTGGGGCGGTGCTGCACTGAGAGCATCTTCCAGGCTACGGAGAACCCTGGGCAGCAAGACCAGGTCAAGGTGAGGTGGCGTGTTGGACCGACAACCCTGTCCAGCCAGAACATGTGGCTGCTCCCAACGACTCCTGGGTTCTTGTCGCTCATCACTAAGCCAGGTCCCCTTGTTTCTTCTGTAGCACCACGATTTCTTCAGCTACCTCATGAATCACCTCACCCCAGCAGCCATAATGAGTGTGAGTGTCACCTGCCACATGGCAAGTCCTCCTGTCTCAGGCTCACAGATGCTGGGGTGCATGAATCCATCACAGCCGGGGAGTGAGCGAGGAGGCTGACAAGAGGAGTGGAATTTCTTTCGGAATTCTCCCAGAAGCAAGTTTATGAAGGAGGGGAGACACTGGGGGTGGGGACGGGATGGGGAAGGATTTCAGAAAATGGAAAGCAGTAAAGAGTGGGCTACTCCCTCCTTGGGAAACAGTACAAAACCTTTGCCTTGGAACTGTCACACCTGAAGGCAGAGAAACAAAGTCTACTAAGTCAACTCCTGTGTCATTTCTGGCCTGCTGAGCAGGGCTCCCCATGGGAGGGAGTAAGGAAGCCCTCAGGTGATTTCTGAACACAAGTTGAAAGTGGTGGGGGAACCTCACATGTGGACATCTGGAAAAAGCACTCTAAGCAGAGGGGACACATAGAATAGAAAGGTCCTAAGACAGGACCTTGCCTGGTCTGTGGGAGATGTCAGGGAGGCAATGTGGCTGGAGAGGAAGGAGCCAGGAAGAGATGGAGGTGATGGGACGCACTTTCATGCTTCTGAAAGGTAAGGAGACATTGAGCTCAGAAATGATATAATCTGACTTTCTTTTAAAAATAATCATTCTGGTTGCTGAATAGAGTGTAGAGAGCAAAGGACAAAGCAGGAGACCACTTAAGAGACTACTGCCATAGTTCAAGTGAAAGATGATAGTGGCTGGAGACCCTGATGTAAAGGCAGAGCTGGTGAGAAGTGTTTAGATTCCCATCCTTCCCCTCTTTCATATAGATAGTTCCCTGAAGGAGTCGTGCTTGTCATGGGGAGGAGGAAATGCAGGAGAGAGACAGGAGGTTGGGTGGGCAGGACAAGCTTTCTTCCTTAACAATGATAGCATTTATATCTGCAACACAGTTACTTGAAGTAAGAGGGTGCATGAAGAGCTTAGTTAGTCTGTGTGATTTTCCCAGGAAATTCATATTTCATCCCAAACTCCTACTCCAATTGGAATAAAATCCCTGCAAATAGCCAGACCCCCCCATTAAAGACAGTTTATTTATTGGTACTTGAGCAAGCCCCAACACCTAGTAAATTATTCCTTCAATCCACATATGCTCTTCTCCCAGAGACAATTTTCCCCATCTCCTTGTATTTTCAGTGATGTTTTAACATCCATTATAGTTTTCAATATTTGAAAATTGGAAGATTTCACATTAAAATTCAAATTTCTAACCTCTTCTGAAATATCACGCCGACCAATAAGTGGTCCTAGGCAGAGCAAAATTTCTCATCTGCGTTTGCAACTTTGTACTGTTCTGTCCCATCTCTGCTTCAGTAAAATACAGATTGTCTACTCTTTATGATAATCATGCAGGAAAATATTGTGCTTTGTTTTCAATATTAACTATACCTACAACAATTAATATTTATTCTTATATTGGAAAAAAGAGAAAGCATAGATTTCTTAATGTCCGATTTTTTCTGAGTATTTTCCTTTTCAAAAAATGAGAAATCATGGTACAGATTAATGAAAACTCATATTCTCTCTTTCTTTTTTAGGAGATTTATATGGCCAGTTGGATGACTTAATATTTATATTTTATAAGGTATGAATATTCAACTTAAGCTCCCATTTCACTCTGTTTAGCTTAAAAGTTTGAATACAGCATCTACTAAAACAAATGCTTAAGGATTGCTTGAATTTAAACAATAGAATTTAAAAATAATATTTGCTACCCAAGTAGGAAATAGATAATAGAAAAACTAACACTACATTATATTCCAGCATAGTTTTATAAACTGTTTTTACGTAATTATTTTTTAAAGAGAGGAAGGGAGAGGAGGAAGAAGCTCTCCTGGTTGTCTCTTCGGATCCTGCCCCTCCTGCCCCTGCCCCTCCCACAACCCCTGGTTGAATTCTGTCTCCACCACCTGAGCCACAGATTTTAAATATTTTTAAAATCTTAAGTTGATAAAGCGAAGTAATCATTATTTAGCAATTAACATACTTTTCTCCAAAGAAATAAAATTAGTAGAACAAGTCAAAAGCATTACCAAATATATTTATAGTTATAAAATATAGCACATATAGCAAGATATATGAATATTCCTTTCATGTAATATATGCACACACATCCACACACCACACACATGTACACACTTGTTGCACTTACTGTAGCATTTTACCATGTGTCATATGGTTTAATCCTGGGAATCTATGGCAGGTAATGTTATCGCTACTTAAAGATGTGTGGTCAGAACGTCAAACAAGCTTTTGGATCACAAGTCTGGAGCCCTGTGTTCATGCCACAAGGCAACACACTGGCTTGGAATACAGAATTTATTTTGACTAGCAACCCACAAATTCAGCCTGGCTGGAAAGGAAATAAATGACCAATGGAAGATACTACTATCTTTTACTGACACATGACATTTAGAAGAAGCCAGAAGCCATGGAACTGGTGTTAGACTTGTGACTGTCAAATGCACATTGGTTTAACTTGATTTTCTATTCTTTTTCTTCCTCTGTCTCTTCTTGGACTTGTCTCCCCGTTGGGAAGAATGACCTCCCGAGTCCAGAGCAGGCCTGTATGTTCAACACTGACTTTGTGGATGGAAGCAAAGGTTCAGTGGAGATCCTCATGGTTCTTTTTGCCTTCATGTTGATTTCCCCAAAAGAGTTCCGTCTCAGCCGCCGTAGCAATGAGGACCCTGTGGTGAACTTAAAGCACAAACCAAAACATGTGGGTATTTGATATTTCCTTATGATTGCGAAGAGGGATTTCATCAGCACTTTGTATTTGTTAGATGTCTGCTTAAAGTAGCTTTCCAATTTTATAAAGTGGAATACACCACATATAACATTTTATAAGATATTTTTAATGTACACATTAGCCTACCATTGTAATAAAGCCATTTAATATATCTTACATATCTGTGCTCTTTATCATATAAACAATAAGGACAGGGTTTATAAAACAAAAGGCAAGAAATATAGACAAGCAAAAGGAAGAAAATTAAACCATCCCATATTTCTCTACACAGATATAATGTTCTCATTGTAAGCATGTTGACATTTATTCCTGTCTTTTTTCTATACATTTAAGTACATGTATATAGAATATGCATTTCAATAAGAATATAATTATGTCATAACTATTGTCTAAATTGAATATTTACTTTTGCTTCTAAATCCATATAAGGCTTCACCAAGGAAGTGATGTATAAATATAAGGTGTGCTGCCTTTAAACACAGACATTTCTCTTAGTTCAGATAAGCTGACTGAATTATTTGAATCCTAAGAGCTTTTTAATATCACTTTTTAGACACATGGCAAGAAAATACTGAAAATGCTGCAAGATGTTTTCTGTTGGCTCTCACTGGCCAGTCTGGTTGGTGAGAAAGTCCTGATTCTTCATGGCGGAGTGTCACACATGACTGACCTGGAGCTTTTGGCTCAGCTAGACAGGCACAGTACTGAGTGAGTAATGAAATAGTGCAAATGTCAGCATAAGGCCCCGTTTCTCCAGCAACATAAAATAAATGTCATCTTGCATGCTGACTCCAGTTAGCTAATGATGGCTGTTCAGATCAGGTCATTGAACCATTAAAAGGAGAAAGACTGAGAAGTCACAGCTCGACTCAGCAAACAAATGTGTTGTGATCAAATTTTGTGATATTTGGCATGGACATGACCATGGGGAATGGCAGCTAGTACCATATGTTTGCCATCCTGATCTACGTCATTCTAATCACCACACCCTCGATCATTGTCACATGCGAAGCCTCCATTTCCCAAGTAATTCAATTACATTTATCGTCAATTAAACTCAACAGATGTGTACTGAGTGCATATCACATGCAGGGAAGATGTTATTGACATAAAAAGATGGAGATCATTTCTGATTAATCTCAACAACTATGTTTTGAGTGTTTAGTATGTGCAAGGGGAGAGAGGCAAGGATAACCAGAGATGGTACCTATTCTAAAGGAACAACAATCAGCAGGAGGAGGGGAATGAGTGAGAGACAGAATGTTATAGTCCAGTAACAATGCCTTTGATTTCTGCTTCATTTTGGAAGTGGACACCTGGGAAAGATTCTGTTTTCTTTTTTTATATTGGAAAAGTAAATGCAGGAATGAAAGTGAACAGATAGGCAGGAAGAGAGAAGAAAGAAATATTTATTTTACTGTATTTCGTTTTCATCTTAGTTGTGCCCCTCCCTCCCTCCCCGGCCCCAGGTCTCAAACCTGTGTCCTTGGGATATGTGTGGACAATGTCTGGTGGCCTTATCTGCTAGGCCACCAGGGAACATTTCTATTTTCTTTTATTCAGAGATTCTCCTCCTTAACTGGTACCTTATAACTTCTCTCCTCCAGCTGTCCATCACACACACAGACTCTTAGGACAATATCCTTGACACTATTTGCCAGAGCAGTTCCAAGGACAGATAACTCATTACCACATAGGCCAGTCTACTTTGAGCAACTCTCAGTGACATAAAATCTGTGTTACATGAGACATCAATAAGAGAATGGCTTTATAATCAGATAGACTTGGAATTCAATCTTGGGACATGCAGTTCTTGACTGAAATGGTTGCTTTGTTTTAATAAGTTGTTCAGGCCCCAGGGTTTCTTAAGTCTTGTTACTCTGCCATCCTTCAGGTGTCATTCCCATGCCCTCATCTACACAGTGCAAGATGGCTTGCTACCACATGTGTGCTCCAAATAAAAGGAAAAGAGGAAGAGTAGTCCTGTGCCTATGCAACAGAACAAAGAAGTTGCATACCTCTCTTCAACTCTCATCCTATTGGTCAGCATGTAGTCACATGGCTTTTCCTCCCTAGAAAGGAAGTGGGGTATAGGGAACTGGCTCAGTATCTCTTTGATCAATTCTGAATGTGATCTTGCACCTCATCTATTTTTCCTTCCACATCTGTTATAGCTGAGTTTCTCACAAACTTACAGTGCAAACATTCTGTTCAACTCCATTCATTTATGGAGCTAGAGACAGCAAGTCATGATAGAATAAATTATCTCATGGCAAAATCACATTTAACTATGTAAACATAGAAGTAGGCTCTTTGAGAAAGAATGATGAAAATGTTTATTTTCTGTAGCTTAAGCAAAACACTAACTTCCCAAAAAACTAACTTCTGCAAAGCTTGGGAGAGGTGTGATGGAATACTCTGTGTAGAGTTCAGGGACTGCTTAGTAGGGGAGCAGAGAGAAGTATGGGCTCTGCAGTCGGAGAGCTGGATTTAGCCCTAGTGTAATCTTAGTATTTCTGTGCCTCAGTTTCCTATCTCACACAGGGTGTGAGAGCTAATCCATTAGTTCATATAAAATGTCCAGAACAGCACCTATTTGAAAAGTGCTCAATACATAGGAACACTATTATTCTCCTTAAGAATCAGAGTTAGGGGTGCCTCTTGGAACAGATAATAGCATCCTTCAAATAAAGTTACCTGGGGGTGGAAAGGGGTGGGACTGATGGACTGGCCTTCCCAGTGAGTTGACAATGAGGAGAGAAGGAGGGAGTTATGTCACATTTTGTGGCTTTTCACTATGTCCAGGGTCAGGAATAATCAGCACTTGTTGAGTGTTAGAGGATAACCTCTGCTCTACTCTCTTCAATCTGGATTCTTCCTCAAACCCTGAGTGTCCTTCTTTGTTCTCACCCTGAGTCAGACCACACCGGGACATGGCTTCCGAGTATCACAGTCTCTCTGTTTGCAGAAAGTTTTGCACAGAGTTCCCTTAGCCAACCAGGCCTTTATCAATGATGTCCTTGTGGAGGCTGTGTCCCATTGTGTCACTCAGCACCCAGCACCCTGGATATGGACGTGGTTGGTCTCTCCTGGTGCTGATCCCCAGCTCTGCTCCATGGCCTGACCCCTCTCTTTCCTGTGATCAGAGTTCTTCTTGCTTGTGTCCTCAATACTCTCAGCCCAGCCCCAGTACCAGGTTGACTCTGAGTCAGCAGGAGGGACTGTACTCAGTCCTTGGCAAGAAGAGTATCTTTGGTGCACCCTGGAGGAGCAGTGGTTAGGTCAGTCATCTCTGAAGGACTCAGATCACTTACCCCTGGGTTTGAGTCCTGGGTCCACAGGGAAACAACTAGGGTGAACAACCAAAATGGAAATAAAATTAAATGCCCCTTCCTCCTCTCTCTTCCTGCCTGTCTATTCACCTTCGTTGCTGCCTGCACCTTTCCTTTAAACAAACAAACAAAAAAAGAGCGTCTTCCCTGTAGCGTCGTCCTGCCCCACCCCTTCTTACTCACGGGTTGGAAAACAGATAAATCAGCACTTCCTGTACAGCACTATGAGGGGCCCTCTCCCCCAGCAAGTTCACATTTTCCCTACCCCTGCATTTCTCAACCTCAAGTTAGTCTTGTCCTTTGCTTTTTAATGTCTGTGGAACAGCAGGAAAGTCAATCAGGCCTCAGCTCTCTATGGCGTGTCCTTGCCCAGACTTGTCTGAAAAAATTCCCGCTTCCAGAGAGAAACAATGACAAAGGTTACTCTTTCTCATCTGTGGTGAAACGTGTTTATCACTTTTCAATTCGTCACAGATCAATACTTTTGTAAAATACAATATATGAATTACTAGAAAAGTGACGTCCAAACCAAAAGTAGAAGTCCGCCGTCACGCGCTTGAATGCCGTAGCAACAACGCGTGGCTGCAAACGCGTCCACAGGCTCATGTCTCCCCGCTCCGCGCCCATCCTGCGGGGCCAGGCCAGCACTCGCCTGTGGGTCCCCCGAGACGAGGCTCATGGCCTGGGGGTAAGTGGTGGTAAGTAGTATTCACAAAGGGCCTCCAGTTTCATTGCAGCATCGCAACTCTTCTGGACATTTTCAGATCGTTTCCACTATAAGGTGAAAAACGAGAAAGGAGGAGAAATTGAGGAGAAGGGGAAAGCCCAGCTACGAGCTCTGCGGGGAGACCCTCCCCGGGGTTTCTGCAGCAAAGCCAAGGCCTGCCCTCCTAGCCCGGAGCCTAGACTCGCAGGGCGCTCAGAGCCGCCGCTCCTCCTGCCTTCCAGGCGGCGTAGCGGGGAGCTGGGGGGCTGCCGGCGCGCACGCAGGAGTGGAGGCAGGTGGGCCGCGTGCGGCCAGGTGCTGCTTCCACAAATGGGACCAACATCAGGAACGAAGGGGACGTTAAAAAAAAAAAAAAAAAGGATCAGTTCTCCTGCCGCATAAATTCAGGTTTGTTTTGTTTGTCCCGCCCCATCTCGCCCTGGGGTGAGAACACCCCCAGGGAAGTTAGCATTTGCGTCATGGTTTATGCATTTTAGAGTTTTTAAAAGGCTGGGAAGAGATAGCTGGTGGACTGACTCTATAGCCTGAGTCAGCTTGGTTTAGTAACAACATCGTTGAGGGTAACAAGATTAAAGAAAAAGAAGAAAACGGGGACTTTTTAGATGCTTATGTATTATTTATAGTACTACATGTGTATTAAATTATATTATATAGACTATATAAATTAAATATATTTATTATAAAACATATACTATTTATATAAGTATGTATTATATAATAGATTTTTAATTATATTACTTATATATTTATGTATATCAGTGTTAATTATAGATTTTGTGTGTGTGTGTGTGTGTGTGTGTGTGTGTGTGTGTAAAATGACTGCAGTAGCTCAAGGCCAAAAGGGCTGTCAGCAGCTCCAGTTCTGTTATGAGGCGAATAAAAGCTTTTCCAGAACCTCCAGCTTTGGCACATGGTGGCACCTGCCAGCCCAGCATCCATTTGGCGTTCGGTTAGCAAGAAGGAGGAATATTGAGTAGACTCTCACAGCACTTGTCAAAACAGACGACTGCCACATAAAGGAGATCTTGCTCTGGGGCAAGACTGAGGCAGTGACTGTTATTTTAATCCAGGTGGAAGATGATGATGGTGATTCTGTGCAGTCGTGTTCATAGAACCATGGGAACTTGCTGGCATTCAACCATTTTTGCTTATAAAAAATGAAAATGTTTATGGTTCATCCAATAAAGAAAAGAGGGGAAATTCAGAATTATTTAAGAGCTAAAATGAGCAGAATTTACTAGTTGATTAACTAGAGGTTGGTGAGAAACAGGTGATTCTGAGGCTATAAACTTCAGAGAGACAGATGGTAAAGGTACATTACCTCTGAGTTATCAATCTGGGTTTCAACCCCAGATAGGAATAAAAGTGGTCATATGCAAGTCTATCCTTTTGCAAAACAAGATTCAATAATAATGTGCAGGTATTTACAAATCAAATGTAACTTTTTCCTTAAATCTACATTTAGAAAATATTAGGTGTCAACAACCAAAATACACTCAATTATTGCATATGAGTTATGTAATACTAGTTGTTGGTATTTTCCTGAGTAGTAACAATAGGGTAGAATCTGAATTTCTAGAAAATGGTCTCAGCTCTTCTGAAAATTCTTTTTAAAAATTCTGAAATTACTTTAAGAAATAAAATATCCAGTTATACTTGCCCCAAACCACCTCTGAGGCCTTGTGAACGGTGCATGAGAGACTATCTTGCCAGTCCCAGGACTTCTGCCTTCTTGTGGGGACAGATATCCAAGAGTCTGGACCACTGGCTATGATCAAAAAGCTTCAGCCAGAAAAGCTCCCTCTTTAGGTTCTCTGCATTGAGCTTTCATATGCAATTCATTTTCAAGAAAGTGGGCATGTCTTTGTCAACTAATATTCATACACACATACTCATTTTGTGAGTTAGAAAATATTCTGGGACCCCAAGGGTCCAAATGATAACTATATATTGAATATTGGTTGCATGGAAATTTATTCACTTTATTTTTACTTAAATATCTTCGTCTTCCTCCTCTTCCTCCTCCTCTTCACCTTCTTTTTCCTCTTCTTCTTCCTCTTCCTCTCTTTATAAGAATGAATGAATGCCTCTAGTTTTCAGCCATCTCTTGGTCTCTGCAGGTTGTAGAGGTCACTGTGGAGTGACCTCGCGGCTCAGCCAGGCTGCAAGGCCAACACGGTTTGAGGGGAAGGCTGTTACTCTGGGCCTAATGTGATAGAACAATCACTGCAGAAGCACAAACTGCAGTTCCTGATCTGCTCACAAGTGCAAACCCAAAGGCTGTGCATTCTGCCTCAGCTGAAGGTGGGGGACTCTGCAGGAACACAAGAATGGTCCTCATAGCTCCCCAGGCCTGGAGGAGGGGCTCATGGTATCTTACAACCAGCTGTGCTTTGAATTTGTTACACGCTTGCTCAAAATGATTAGGCTGTTTATAGTCAGTTATCCCTGATGCTTTAAAATTCAAAATTAGATTCAGGCCACTCCTTACCAAATACCCTAAGACTAAGGGGCACAGATGACCCCATTTCCTAGATTCATGGATCGAAAAGGCCTCTTATTTTTCCAGCCAATCTCTATTCTTTGTCACATTTTTTGCTGTTAAGTTTCAAACATTACTCCAGGGCGAGAGTGTTTCTGCCCTGAGCCCCACACAGGGACTTTGGATTACTTATCTTCTTGGGAGCGTAATTAATATCCTGACTAATCTTTGGTATCTCCAAATCCTAAAATGCTTACCTAGCCTAATGCTAGTGGAGGAAGACTAGTCCCAGGAAGACTGACTCTACAGGAGAATAACAGCTTTCTGGAAAGGAAAAAATAGCCAAAAAATATTTGAGATCAACTAATTAAGAAGTGTTTGGATAAACAGCTACATGAGTTTATTGGAGGACTCCTAAAAACCTTTAATTTCCAATATTCATTAGAAATTTCCAAAATAAATACAATGTGTAACCTTTCTCAATATATTCCCAGTGGAAATTTTCTCAAAGATCATTTCAGGAGGCACAGACGCCAGGAAAACCGCTTGTAGGCCTCACACTGATATGACAGCTAATTGTAGCGTCATTAGACCTAGCTTGCGTCTAAGTTGACCAACAGAAGTGTTTTTTATATGCCCCTGTTATTTTACTTGGGATAAAAATGTGAAGAGAACATGTGGCTGTCTTAACAAAATTAAAGTTTTTTATTATTAATGACTTTAAAAATAAATTCTTAGGTGTGATCAAGAAGGAAGAGGAGCTCCTGAAAGTGAGTTGGTTCCTCTAGAATAAAGGGGGTTCTTCCATGAACCTCAATACCTATCTCTCTTCTCTTTTGATTCAGGTGTTAACCATATTTTCTGCCTCCAACTACCACAGAGCTGGCAGTAACAAAGGGACCTGTGTCAAACCGGGGCATCCCTGAGCCCTCACATCAAGCAGCATCCAGCTAACAAGCCACTTGCACACTAACCACGAGACAAAGATAAGACTTTTCAACAGATGATTTTCAGAAAAGCAGATGTATGATATTTATAGAAGTTTTGAAGTGTCACATATCATAATATTTATCCAAATTCTAAGAGAATTCAGCATTTAGCTCTGTCAACAGTAATGTCTAGAATAGACATTAGAGTAGAGAAATCTTCTTATTCATACACTCTAAAATCTCTACCCTACTCATCATTCATAGAAGCAACAGATTTTCTTTCTGGGGAAATTATTCTCAATGGGTATTTCTTGGGTAAAATCCTTAGATTAAGGTCGTTTCATTCCAGTGTCTTTCCAGGGTCACGCTTTTGTTTTTGCTCATTCTGGGATTTGTGTTACCCCATGAAGCACAGCCAAATGTGTTTTGCTATCTAAGGATCTGATAGATGGTTTAAGTATCCATATTTGTTAACAATACAACTTTCTTTATGGGGAGGAAGCATAAAATATTACTTAAGTGGCTTCTGTTGAGATAATTCTGAATTCTATTATCAGTTTTATAGATGAGATGACTAAGGAAGAGAGCTTAAATCACCTGACCATGACTATGCTGAATGAACAGTGAAAGCTGGCCTCAAACCAGACAGTCTTATTTCAGAACTCACACATACTATTGAACAAGCATCTTTAATAAACAGATGAACTAACTAGAAATCAAGAGGTTAGCATAAATTCAGTGCAAAGAGAACATAGTAGTATGTGTAAGTGCTATAAAAGTGCATTATTTTAATCATTTAAATCATTCTTGAGTTATTAATTATTCATAGCTCGAATCTTTAAATACTTAAAGAGTTATTAAATGCAAATGCTCAAATCAGTAAAATAATCAAGGTCAGCATCACTCATAAAGAAATATTATTTGAAAAGGTAATCTCACAAAGGGATAGTCAAACCTGCTATGCCCAGAATCATCTTTGGAGTGCTACTTAAAAAAAAAAAAAAAAAAAAAAAAAAAAAATCAGGCTTCTGAGCTTCAAACCAGCCCTATCAAGTTAGTCTCTAGGGGGGCCCCCAGACACCTGCAATGCCATGATTCCATGTGATTTCCGTGTCACTGCAAAAGGAGTCACTGTAGGGACTCTCACAATATCCTTTAAAAAAAAAAAGAAACTAGAGAGCACTTAGCTCTTTGAATATTCAGTGATTGCATTAAAACTTGTACAATATCGCACTTTACCTGAAGTCACTTGTCCAGCAACGCCAGCTGTCTGGAGCACAGTGGAGAATTTAGCATTTAAGGAGGAACCAACCATAATGGATGTCTCAATGTGCATAAATTCAAAATCACATGTTTTTCTTAAAGGAGCACGCATTCAGACTCAATTTACTTTTGGTTTCAATCTATTTCTCACGACAGTGGTAGTCAGGCTGGAGTCCATTTGTCAAGATTGATTGCTGGCCTTCTTCACTCTGTGACCTAGTTACCCATTCTGAAATGGGTATGATAATCTGCCCCAGTGAGTGCAGAGGGTTAGTGAGGTGAGCCATGCAGAACTCTGCACTTAGTATGTGCTCAGTATATGCTGTCTGACCTAGGAACAGAGTATTGGACAAATGGTCCGTGGCTTACTACTTACTTTTTTCCCCAACTTTATGAGGTGTGAAAGCAGTAGATTTTGGTCTTTCATGGGTTAACCATATTCCAGATATTCTCTTGTGTTGCTGGAAAGACAATGAGACACAGTTTTCCATCAGCTAGGTGATCACGAGAGAAAATCACTTGATATGCTACAGTGCGCTGTGTTGTCAGCATTTTTTGTATATTGTGTTTTGTATTTCTGCTTCCCGTCATGTCTGTTTTCAGTACAATGTTTAATAAATTACACAAGATATTCAGCACTTTATTCTATGATGGGCTTGTGTTAGATTATTTTGCCTAACTGTCATCCAAGTGTTGCAAGCACATTTAAGGCAGAGCTACATTGTAAGGATGTTCTGGAGGTTAGGTGTACTAAGTGCATTTTCAGCTAACAATATTTTCAATTTATGATGGATTACTGGGATATAAAACTTACTTCATTGTAAGTTGAGGACAATCAGTTCATCGAGATAGCTCCTAAGAGTGTCTTCATATTAGATACATAATAAAGACGGATGACTACAATTTACCAGAAAATAGTTTAAATATTTTGCCAAACCTGTGGTCCTTCAAATTTTTAGGGGTCACATACTTCTTTCAGTCTCTGCTAAAGCACCAAACTCTCTTCAGAAAAAGCACATATACTCACAGACTCTTAAAATTTGGAATTAGTTTTAGGCTGTTCACAATTTCTAGGGGTCTAAGGGAGCCCACTTAAGGACTTATGATAAACACCTTAAATTTACAAGGAAAACTATCATCAAAATGATTAAAATGGTGGGATTTTGTTGTCGTTATTGTTTTTACATTAAATACTTAAAAAGAGATGATCTAGTAATTCTTTATAAAATGACTGGAGGCAGAACGAAGTTTATGTCTTTTATTTCTTTTTATATTTTTGCTTGTTTGACTCCAAGTATTTATTGGGCCCTTTCTTTGGACTGAGAGTTATGACCGGCATTACTTATAGGCTCAGTAAGAATGAGAAAATTAAATGTATTATTATTCATAAATCTTGCCAGGCTTTCTTCTCAGTTGTTTCATATTAATTTGCTTTTTTGATCTTCACAGTAATCCTAAGCGGTAGGTATCATTTTTATCCCTATTCTGCAGATGGGGTATTGAGGTACAGTGCAATCAGATAACTCTTCCACAAGATGGTCTTTTTTCCAGAGCTCCTATTCCAACCACTGCCCTAATCTGGGACAGACAACAGCATTCCCCAGAGCCATCCTGTTTGGGCACAGTAGGGAAAAGTGGAGGAGCTGTGAGGAGAAGTTAGGGGTGGTCCTTCCCTCAAGGACTGGATTCTTGGGAGGCAGAGGCATGAAAATAAGAAAGGTGAAACCCATGACTATTTCTTCTAGACAAACTTTCAAAAATGTTCCTTTTTTATCTTCTGTCCTAGGATTAGCAGAGTAGAGGAGTCAGCTGACAGCTCATCAGGCAAAGTTATTTGTTCATTCCTCACATCTGAGTGAATTTAAGAAGATTGATTCAGATGAAGCTGGTAAGACTAATCAAGGGAAAATTTCATTGAGGAAGGAAACTAACCAAACAAAATTGGACTCCTAAATTTATTTCTTAAATAGGAAATAAATATTTGTTACATGGACAAATGATTAAAATACCTCTTGACTGCTTGTTCCATTTTGTCCAACTTAATGTCTTTGTTACCTTTTCTAAATTTTCTAAGTCCAAGATTTTTAACAGAATATGAACTTGGTTAAATATAAATAGAGATGATAAAAAGAAATGGGTTCAAAAGAAAGATGACAAGGTCAGAATGAAGAAAAAAGCAGAGAGGGCAGATAATTCAAGTATATCCAAGATTAGCAAAAGACCAAATGTTTGACTTCTTATTGTTAAGTGTGTGCTTATCTGTTCTATGTTTTATTATCCAAGGTATAAAATTGTCTTTTCTAAATTCAGTGGACTGTCTAGTGGATATTGACTACAGATAGCCCTACTGTATAGCGGTCATCATCAATTCATAGCAATTCATAGCATAGTCTTTTCATATACATATAAATAACAAATGCTGGATGTATATATGTTTTATGATGTTATTTATAAGAATTGTGTGTGAATTCTAATAGCGTTGCTAGATTTAGCAAATACAAATGGGATTGCAAATTAAACTTGAATTAAAGACAGACAACAAATAAATTTTTAATATAGGTATGACCCTTGCAATATTTGGGGCATGCTTATATTTTGTGGACTGTCTGAAATTCAAATTTGACTAGCCATCCTGTATTTGACCTGGCAACCTCCTATGCCTGACAAAAGTAGTAACAGTGCTATACCTACAGATAGTCAGAAAAATATCAGAATAAAAGTGTACTGTCTGTTGGGCAAGAAACTAACCTTCTAAGTGACAGGCAAACACGTTAGCTCTTTCCTGTAGATGTGATCACTCCTAGTGCCTGGGCAGCAGCCTGGCGTCTGTGCTGCGTCTATGTCTGCCATGGCGACGCGGAGGCCACCACTGGTGAACAACTCGACGGAGAGCACACTGGAGTACATGTCCTGGCTGAAGGACTTGGCCAAAGAGCAGCTGAACCATGAGGTCATAGTGTAAGAATGGTGCTTGAGGGCATATTGTGGACTACAAATATGCTGACCGTATTTCAAAGTGGGACAAAACGGGACAGGGCTTGGGGCCCTCTGAGCAGACTGGGCCCAGGGTAACTGCACTGCCTGAGTTGCCCTGCATTAGAGACAGCCCTGGTTTATGAAAAATGGGGAAAAAAATGATGGTAGGGAAATATGGAAACATATGGTGCTATCCCGTTTAAAACAGGACATGCGGTCAATGTAACTATGCGTCTCTCTGTGGAGAATTTTGAACCGGAAACCATCAAATACTGAGAAAGGAAGGGAAGATGAATGAGAAAAGGAAACAACTATTTGTTGAGATTTTATGTGTAAGACTTTGTATTAAGTGATTTACATATATTGCAGTTTTTCCTCAAAACTACCCCCAAGAGACAGGTATTATCACCAGCCCTATACCTATGAGGACACTGCTTGCAGAGGTTGAGTGACCTGCATGAAGCTATAGAGCTTCTAAACTATATGATTGGAACTCGCACCCAAATATATCTGTATTCCTTGACACTGTGTTGATTTCTCCATTGAAAAAAGTGTGTATTCAATATATCAAATGTGTAATGTATGGTAAGGCCTTGGGTTATGTACTTTTAAAAACCAGACTTATTGAAATATAATTCACATACTATGTAATTAGACTACTTAAAATAAACAGTTCAGTGGATTTTAGCGTATTTGCAGATACGTGCAACCATCAACATGGTCAATTCTAGAACACTTTCATCATGGATAGGTACTTCTTAAACTATTAGATTATTTGGTAGACTGAAGCGGGTTGGGACATAAAGGAATGGTAAAATATCTTCAGATTTTTCCAAGAGTGTCGTACTGTTGGGTTGATTGTTAATCACATATTAGGACAAACCTAAACATAAGTTATAGAGAGAAAATGAGTTTTTTTCTTGTAGAACATACAGTCAAATTTGCTGGAAACACTGCATTGAAACCAATCCAACATGGAAACCATTTTTAAGATCATAGATAGTGATTATTCAGGTAAAGACATTCATTATCCTATCACTTGTGACACAGAGCAAGACTTTTGCCTCTCATCTTTAGACTTCTTGATTATTTAGCTCGATTTCAAGTATTTGGGGAGCAAAATAAGTAATGGTAAATCTTATTAGTGGTAGAAACTAGAAAGTTCTTGAGCAATACAAGCAGTCTGTAGAGGAGAGGGCTTAAGTAGAGAAGAGTGAATACTGGGAATTATAGGAAGAATAATTATTAAATAATTATTATAAGAATAAATAAAACTGTATACCTATTATATTAATATGTATATATTATATATATGCGTATCTATCTTTATATAGTCTGGATACTAGTGCCTAGAACAGAAAGACTTTTGTAACTCAATCCCAAAGTTATTCTTTTGAACTTTTTCTTTTAAAATAATTATATACATATGAAATTATAAAAAAGTATGGGGAGGTCCTGTAGCCCTCACCCTATTTCCCCAATGGTCCAAAGTCCTTTGTCTACATTATTACTCTTTTTTTCTTTTTGAGGTATAACTTTTCAAATGGTCAGTTCTGTAATTTTTAGTATATCACAAGGTTGTGTAACTGTCATCACCATCTAATTTTAGAACTCTAAGAAGAAACCCATACCTATTCCCTATCCTTTCCCAGCCCCTTGCAAATATCATTCTGCTTCCTGTCTCTACAGATTTTTCTTTTCTGGACATTTCACATAAATGTCATCAACTGACATAAGGCTGTTAGTGTCTGAGTTTTTTGACTTAGTATGTCTTGAAGATGAATTCATATTGTTCCATGTATTAGTTGTTTATTCCTTCTTATTCTATTGTGTGAATATACTACATTTTGTTTATCCATTCATTAGTTGACAGACAATTGGAATATTTCCACTTTTTGACTACTATGAATATTACTACTGTAAAGATTCATTTACAACTTTTTGTGTGAACATAATGTTTTCAGTTCTTTTGGATATATTCCTACAAGTGCAATTGCTGGATCATATGGTATAACTACATTTAACTTTTTGAGAACGTGCCAAACTGTTTTCCACAGTGTCTATATAATTTTATATTCCTATCAACAAAGCGTGAGGGTTTCAATTTCTGCAAACCCTCACCAACTCATGTTATCCCCCTCCCCTTTTTAAAAGAACCATACTATTAGGTGTGATTATCTCATTAAGGTTTTGATTTTTATTCCCCTAATAACTAGCAATTTTAATCTTTTTATGTGCTTTTTGAAGATTTGTATATCTTCTTTGGAGAAAAGTCTGTCCAAATCCTTCTCCATCGTGAATTGGGTTATTTGTCTTTTTATTGTTGAATTGTAAGAGTTCCTGATACTACATCTTCATCATGTATCTGATTGCAAATATCTTCTCTGATTCTAATTGGCTGTTTTTTCACTTTTTTTCTTTCTTTTTTTAAAGAGGGGAAGGAAGGAAGGGAGAGGAGAAAGAAATATTTTTATTTATTTGCTTTATTTTGATTCCCACTCCCCTCTGTCCCAAACCCAGGTCACTGGACTTTACATGACTCACACCCCAGCCGTCTCAACTGTATGGACCACCAGAGCACTCCTTGTCTTTTCACTTTCTTGATAGTGTCATTTGGTGCACAAAAGTTTTTACTTAAAAACTTCTAATTTTTCTTTGGTTGCTTGTGCTTTTGGTGTCAAGTTGTAAAAAAAAATGCAATACATTTTGTAAGCCAAGATCACAAAGATTTGTATCTGTATTTTCTTCTCAGTTTTTATAGTTTAAAATTTTAGTTAGGTCTTTGATCCATTTTTAATCCTTTTTTATTTGTACTGCTAGGAAGGTAGAGGTCTAACTTCATTCTTTTGTATGTGGGTGACCAGCAGTCTCCCACTATCTGGTGAAAAACTATTTTTCCTCATTGAATGGAACTTGGACACCTCATAAAAAATTAATTGACCAATTAAGTTCGAAGATTTTTTATATGCATGGAATGATTTGTTTTGGGATTCCTCAGCAGTGGCACTACTGACATTTTGGATCCATCCTGTGCATTAAAACATAAGCAGCATTTTTGGCCTTTATCTACTAGATGCCAGTAACACCTTAGCCCCAGCCCAGACAAAAATGTCTTCAGATATTGCCAAATATCCCCTAGAGGTAGGGAAGTAAAACTGTTATCAGTTGAGAGCTATCAGTGATCCACTGATTTTGTGGGGTCTTCTTTGGCGTTTAAACTAGAAACTAAGTCTTGGGTGTTTTTAATGGCAGAGAGCAAGTCCTGGCAAGAATATCAGAAGAAACGAATATTGCAACTAGATAGACTCATTGAGGTGACTTGTTCTCTCTTGTAAGGGTTCATCTCCCTGGACGAATTCTGGCATATTTGGAAGCTGTTCAGCTCTCATATGAACACTGACACCACAGACAACTGCATCTGTGACCTTGCCCAGAGCGTTGACTTCGACAAGTTCCTGGAGGCCTTCTGCCTTATAGAGCAATCCTGCACAGAGGACAATGCCTCAGATTGCCCACAAATCATAAACAATTATGACAATGGCGGCGGCAGGCCAGAGGTCCACTAAGAGCAGCCTGGTCTCCAGTGTTCAAGATGCATCAGAAACATGGCTGAGATTATTGTTGCAATTAGTCCCTTATTCTGCATAGATTTGTGGAATTCGTAAGATGAGGATTTTGCCTACCACTATGCTCCAGAACCACCTATTTGGGTGTGTGTATGTGTGTGTGTTTTAAATATATCATATATGGGTGTTCTACTCTCATTTCAGAATTTTCACAAAGTGAGACTCAGGTATAAGTGTATTTTAATTCTGAAATCTAGCCCCATTAAAAAAGAACCCTGAAAAATAAATCGCTTCATTGTTTTCATTTTATATCATTTGTTTATTATTTTTAAATATCTTATTGGTAAAGGAAAGTTATAAAAAATTATGTAACTCCATGATCCAAACATATGGATCTGTAACTATTTGCCTTTGCTTGTTATAACTAGTGTTTATATAATTTAATATTCTGCTTTTAAAAAATAAGTCCACATCTAGTTATAAACACATTACTTTGTTACTACATAGTCATCATGGTCATTAGTTTAATGGCTACATAATATCCTTTCAGTGGATATACTATAATTTATTCAGTCATTCTCCAGTTGTTAGACATGTCTTTTGCTTCCGGTTTTTCGTTGTTATAAATAACACTGTGGTTAATAACTTTGTATATATAGTTTGCTTTACAAACTTTTGAACAATTATACATTTTCTTAGGATAAAACGCCAGGAATGGGATTACTTTGTCAAAGCGTGTTGTATTAGTCTATAAAAAGATTTACTATATGAAATTAACTCATATGATCATGGAGACTGGGAAGTCCTAAGGCCTGCAGTCAGCAAGCTGGAGAAGAGGAGGGTGATGGTGAGGTTCCAGTCTGAGCAGCCTAAGAACCAGAGGTGCTGATGGTTTAAGTTCTGCCCATTTTAGCCAGTTTCTGGAGGCAGTGGTGCTGGTTCCTTCTTTAGGGGCCTTCACTGTTGCTGTCTTACACTCAGGCTGTTCGTGCTCCTGCAGGGCATACCCTGTGCACACACTCATGACGCAGAGAAACCGTCCTCTAACAATCAGCAGAGTGACTTAGTAGGGGCTTGACGTCAAGGGAGCTTTAACTTAAGAGGGATTTAAAAATTGTGCTAAGAAGAAATCACAAAATTATGCTTTTAATTCAGTTAAATCACATGAACTGCTAATGAAAATCATCTGGGGAGCTTTTAAACCATAGGATGTCTGTGGCCCCACTCTAGACCAATTAAATCACAATCTCTGGGCGAAAGTTCATGTTATTAGTGCATTTTAAATGCTTCCCAGGTGACTCTAATATTCAGTCAGATGTGAATACTGCTGCTCTAACTGGTTTGCCCTGCTATAGTGAAGGGTGATTATTTAGTAAGGCTATTGCTGTTTGCAGCGGTATAAATGTAAATATGAGTAGTTAATTCAGAAACCAAACATTTTCTGTTTAAATGAATAAAGTAATACTCCCCCAAAGCATTCACAATACACTAGTGGTCATGATGTAGACAGATTGAACACATATACTTCTCCATTTGGATGCCTGTTTGATTGTTTTAAGGAAAGGTGCAAGCAGAAATGAAGGCGAACAGGCAGCCAGACAGGAAGAGCGAGAAGGAAGAAGCACTTGATTCTTGTTTAGTTGTTCACATTGGTTGTTCTCCCGACTCTGGGACCTGGGATCTCGGGATGTACGTGGGACTGTTCCCAGGGTGTACTGGACCACTAGCCACCGGGGGGTGCCCTCCACTTGGATGTTTAATGGGCATCTGGCATTTAAAACATTTCCAAATTAGCTCCTTATATTTCCCTAAAATGTTTTCCCTTATGACATTTCCCATCCGATTAAATGATAACTTCATTCTACCAATTTCCTTATGCAAAAACAAAGCAAAAACAACTTGCCTTCTTTTTCTCATTTCCTACATCTGATCCATCAGTTAAGCTTGTTGACGCTATAATTAAAAATACATGCAGACTTGAACCTCTTCTGGTGCTCCCTGGTGGCCTAAAGGATAAGGTCACTAAACATAGTCTACTTAAATCCCGAGGACCCAGTTTCAAGACCCAGGACCATGGGGAACAACTAAGAAGAACAACTTAATAAAATAAATAAAGTGTTTTCTCCTCTCTCTTCATGCCTGCCTGCCTATTCACCTTCATTCCTGCCTGCATCTTTCCTTTAAAAAAAGAGAAAAGAATTGAACCCCTTCTTACTCCTCCATTGCTTCCTCCCTAGTCTAAGTCAACTGATTGTTCCCCCGTGTCCCCACTTCCTCCTTCACTTGTATTGCAGTGATTCCCCAGGATTTTGATCACTGATCCTTTTACACACATAAAAATTATTCAAAATCTCAAAGAGATTTCACAAGCTATACATCTTGATACTTGTATTAAAACTAAAACAGAAATATTGAATATTTCCTAATAATTAAAAATAACAATATACTATTACATGCTAACATAAATAAAATTTTTCCTCTATTTGGAATTAACATAGACTCAAGAAGTTGAAAAATAATCCCATGTACACATTATCTGGCTTCCCGTGGTGATGACATTTTACTTAACTATATTGAGTTATCAAAAATAAAAAAGACAGTAAAAAATAATTAAGCATATTAACTGTATATCCGAAACAAAAAAATTAGTAAGAAGAATGGCATTTTTTTCTTGTAAAGGAAAGGTGCCTGCAGGAATGAAGGTGAGTGCATTGGTAGACAAGCAGAGAGAGGGGGAAGAAGCACTTTATTTCTTTTATTTAGTTGTTCATCTTGGTTGTTTTCCCCAGTCTTGGGACATGAATGATGGTCCTTGTGATGTGTGTGGACTCGCCTGGCTGGGCTGGAGGTGGTGGAGTCAAACAACTGTTCTATTAGGGTGTGCTGAATGGCGTTGTTTTACATATTTTCAAAACTCCTTAATTCTGGCTTTTTAGAAGACAGATTTTTTTATCTGATTTTGCATTCAATCTGCTATGATACAGTTTGTTGTCTGTATGAAGTGTATAAAAAAAGTTGAACTTCATATAAAAATGTAGCTGAAAAGAATGGTGTATTTTCATAGTCTTTTTGGGTAGTGGTAGAAATTCATGATACTAACCCAAACTTGACAAGTGGTTGCTCTCGTAGGCTAATAAAAATGGATAATTTGATACCCTGGTGAACTTTTCGTACTGTTAATATCATACAGCCAAGGACCACAGGACATGCTGAAATTAGGTGTGTTGAGTGCCCCAGTCTATGATGACAGCCCCAGTCAATAACAGATGAAGCAGAAGAACCACCTAGCTGAGCCCAGTTAACCTACGCGATTGGGAAATATAAATATTTATTGTTGTTTCAAGATAATTTTTGACATAATTGTTTGCATAGCATTGACAATCCAAGACAATTCAAGGAATTAAAGTTTAGCTGTGCTAACCAAAATCACAGAAGTTTGGGAAGGGTGCATATTTCCCAGAGCTTTGTTTTCTGATAATATACTAATAGTCATGCAACTCTTTCTGTCTGGAGATTTTTAATATAATTCTTTGTTATAGATGTCTTTTCTAATTTTTAAATCATTGCTGTTGCTGCTGAACATACAATGAATGGATAATTAAGAGTTCTATAAATCTCCAAGGATCATTACTTTAAATTTAAGTTATTTCCATAGAACTTGAAACATTTTCTAATTAGTACTTTATTGAGGTAACTTTGTTTTACAAGTTAATATAAACTCATATGTGCAGGTTCCCCATTACTCAAATATATGTAAATACACCTTGCCCTCCACCAAATTACAAAGAAATCTTCAGTGCTGTTGATTTGGGCCTGCCACCACCTGCCCCCCAACCCCTACCCCATTACCTCTGGTAACCTCAGTTCTATTGCCCATGTGAAACTTTCTTTATCTGTATATTAATGAGTTAAAATACAGCATAAAGTTCTTAATCTCTGGGGTAGTCTCTTGACACATTTCCTAGTCACAGACTCAGAGCCTCTTAAGAATTATAAGGATTTTAGAAGTTCAGCTTCAAAACCGCTTCCTTGGCGACTATCTGCAGAAATGCTCCAGGGAAGATGGCACTGCTCCAAGGGGCAGCCTCACTTTAATTTTGAAGTGACATATGTGTTAGAAAAAATTTCCCCGTATCAGGCATCAGCCTTGTGTAAGGCTCTGGGTCAGAGATTTGGTTTTCAATTCCTACCTCTGGCATCTGGTGGGGAGCAGGGGGAGGGGTGCAGTCATTGGAGCTCCCTCTAATCCTGCTTTTCAAGAAGGAGCCCTAGGTGTATTTAGTTAAGAGTCTCAGGTCTAATAAACACAAAAACAAAAAGACAGGGCTATCTTGATATACCACTCAGTTTAGTTTTAAGTTAAATGACACAGAACTGAATCTTTTCATTATTGACTCATCATAAATGGTTTTATTTTTCTTGAGGATGAAGATATTTTTAGGTATGCATTTTTTTTGTAAACAGAATAGACTTTAATTCTAAACCATTTCAAAGTTACTCATTGGGTTTTTTAATTTAATTATCATTATTATGTTTAGAGACAGGAGGAAGAAGCATTTTATTTTATTTTTATTCAGTTGTTCACAATGGTTGCTTTCCCTTGTACCTGGGAATCGAACCCAGGGGTATGTGATTTGGGCTCCTTTGGAGGCCACTGGTCCAGCTGCTACAAAGGCCTGCCTAAATTAATTTTTTTGTATCATATTTACAGCAAATTATAATGATTTTTCAGTTATGGTGTTGAGGTAAAGCTTGATTTAGAAACAAAAGCCTCCAGAGTTTGAGATACAGCAACTTTGAGGATAAAGTCTAAACTCTATGATGTAGCCTGTGTCCGCCTCTGCAGTCTCAAATATGAGCTGTTTTCCAAACCCTTTCCAGCCACTTGGATCTTCCTACAGATCTCCAATTACACCAGACCTTTCACATTCTGGTTCCCCATTCCTGAATTGCTCTCCCCCTGTTGATGGGACTCATACTGCAAGACCCTGCTCAAATGCCTTCTCTCTGAAACATTCCTTGACTCGTCCCCTCCTCCCTTCCTTCTCTTGGCCACCAGCTCACCTTGGACTCTGTAGTAGATGCTCACATGCAGTAATTGGTTTAATGCCACCTCCTCCACTGGTCTATGAGCTTCCTCAAAACACAGGACAATTTTCATGCTTTTATCACCATTGCTTTTGTCAGGCACATACTCAAATCTCATTTGAGTATGAATATTTAGTGAATATTAATGAGCATAAAAATACCCTTTTTTCTAAGATGGGTTCTACCGCCATTTTATAAATCAGTAGGAAATATCTCTAGCAAGATTAATGATCAGTAAAAAGCTATTTGACACAAAACCTAACCTAGTCATGGAGACCAAAAACAATCCCTTTTTTAAAAAACAGAAGGATGAAAACCCAGCTACACAAAACTTTTCCTTTGAATGATGATATCCTGGTGCTAGGAGCACCTGTGATACCAAAAGAAAAGCTCATTGTCTTTGACTCAAAGCTGCTATTTTCAGAAACACTCAGGGAGTGCAAAACCACATGTGTAGAGATATTCCTGGCAGGATTGTAGCAAAACCTTCAATCTGGAGCACCCTGGTAGAGTATTGGTGTGGTCAACTGCCTCTGGTCAAAGACCAGGCCACATACAGCCTAAGTTCCCCGAGGTCACATCCCAGGTTTGAGAGAACAACCAAGATGTACAACTACATGAAAATTAAGTGCTTCTTTCTCCTCTTTCCTCCTGCCTGCCTGCCTCTGCTCACCTTCATTTCTGTCTGCATCTTCCCTTCAAAAACAAAGCAAACAAAAACCTTCAATCTATTCCAAGTCAAATTAGGAGGGATAGGGTGACTAGGTTATGCCACACTTCTCCTTAACATATTCTATTCAATACTATGTAGCCATTAAAGAGAATGATCTACCATTAGCTGTAGTTATTTGAGCCACATGGGAGTTTCTATTTACATTGTGTCCTGGGAAAGTTTTGAGTGAAATTTTGGAAACAAACCTAATTGGCAAAGCTATCTTTGAAAATTTTCTCATGATCATGAGATACTGAAAAATGTAATAAAAATATACACATTTTAAAGCCAAAATACAAAGAGCCACTACATTGCAATAATTTATTTTTTAAAGCCACTAGATGTCACTCTGAGCAAATGCTTTGGATTTTAACAGCCAGCACTAAAAAAATGCTGATCCCTCTTCATCAACTAGCTGGAAATGACCATGTTATCTGGTGGCAGGGAAGAGTCCCCACAGAAAGCCTGCAGGTGCTGGGGTCAGGTGGTGTGAATCAGGAAAGGGAAGACACAAATTTAGAGGTGAAGGGGAGACCATTAAAAGGGGCAGAGCTCACCCGGAGGAGTCAGTGTTAGGAAAGGGATCCTCCCTGCAGAAACTGGGCACGCCATGGCCATGCATTTGTGTTCACACCCTATACTCAACGACTGGTTTTGTTTCCAAAGTTCCACTTCATGAAAGACTTTCCCAGCACCTAGGAAGGAGTTTTGAAAAAGAAAAATCCAACCCAACTAGGATTAAACTTCTGTATTTACCTACTAAATTGTAGGAGATAGAACCCTGAGGATTGTGTTGAGTGACAGGAGCTTGCAGTCAGCAAACCCCAGACTGGGGACACTACAGTACAAATAACTTGGTTTCTTTAACATATACACTACAAAGAAACAATAAAAGGTAAAGGGGAAGACCTATGGATTGAAAGAAGCTTAAGAGGCATATCAAGCAGTGTATGGAACTTATTTGAATCTCTAATCAAAGAAACTGTCAAAAAAAAAATCAAGCATAACTCTGGTGGAGGATAGGGTATGAAATAGAGATTGAGATACAAAATCAATATTGAAAAATGAATGTAGCTTTGTGAACAAAAGATTTAATAAATATCAATAGTTTTTTTTTTAAGTCAAGGATATTTGAATATTGACTGAAGACTTGATGAATTAAGGAATTGACTTAATTTTTTAGGTCTGATGACATTGAGCTTATTTTGCTTTAAGTCCTTAGACAATGTACTGAAATATTTACTAGGACTTATTTAAAAATAGGAGCAGTGGTAGAGGTATGGATGTAATCACTCTGGCTCTGGATGAATCATTGTTGAAGCTGGGTAATGATTACATGAGGGTTAAACATACTGCCCTCTTTACTTTTTTTTGTTTGAATTTTTTTTTATAATAAGCATCGTTTAAAATTAGAATTCAGTGTTAAGATGGGAGGAATAAGCAACATACTTGCTAAAGCAAACAAGCTTTCTCAGGTGAACTAGATGAGAACTATCACAATCATTAAACTCAAATGGGCAAGCGTTAAACACACTTCAATTATTAGTTTTGTCAGGTAGGGGGTAGGGTATTCACCTTATCTCATTAACCTTGATCCCTTTTCAATAAGATGAGCATCACAGGTAATATTTTCTCAGGGACTCATGGAATTTAAATGAGAGAAGCGTATAAAAGAGTATTTTGAAATCTTTAAAATACTATCCAAGTGCCAATAGTTTATGTGAAAATTCAAGTTTACTTATTCACATATATGTTCCATAAACATTTATAGTGTGTCAGATGCCATGTTAGGCACTGCAAAAACAAAGATACTAGGCCTGTTTTGTCTAATCTAGCATTTCTCAATCCTATTTTCTCACATTACCATTGCCTGGCCATCACCCCTTATCAATAAAATCAGTATCTCTAAGCATAGGGTTGCATTTAGTTTTTTTAAATTTTATCTCCAATGTGGCTTTTCCCTCTATATTTTTTTTTTTTTCAATTTCTCTTTTGATTTCTTGTTTCACCCAATAGTCATTCAAAAGCATGCTGTTTAGCCTCCACATATTTTGGAATTTTCCAGCTGTAATTTTCTTTCTTTTTTTTTTGGTGATATTTAAAAATCTTTAAAACTTCATAAGTGATTGATTCCACTGTGCAGCCATGATTGAGAATCATTCATCTAACTGATCTTTGCTCAATGAGTAGTTCTGAGCAGTCAAGAACACCGGTTTGACTCCTACTGACCACAGGTTCCATCAAGGTGTTCACTCTTGAAAGGACAGTCATGTCCACATCTGACCTCCCAGTTGCTGATATAAGAGGCAAACAATCTCAGATATTTCCTATGGAATGTTTCATTGTGTTCTTTCTTCCTTATAGGGGATTCTTTTTTTTTTTTTAATCCCTGACTAGAAAAGGTTTTGGATATTATAAGAGTCTCACTTCGGAATATGAGCAAGGGAGACAGATCAGAGTTCCTGAGTCACATTCCAAGTCAGCTTTTCTGGAGTCTGCACTCCTGAGTCATGCTGAGCCCTGAAACCATGGGGTTTGAGGGGAGACAGCAGTAAGCCTGGTGACACCATTCTAGCCAGGACAGATTCCCCCTAGGGAATCTGTTTGTCCTTGAAAGGTCTTCAAAGAGAGAAATAAGATCAGTTCCAATGCGGAGGAAAGGAAAGAAAATCCTGGCTAAGAGAGAATCTTTTCTGGAGAAATGAAGTAAAAAGAATACTGCAAAGCAGAGTCTCAGATTCTCCAAGCGTTTTTACTAGAAGCATGAATTGTAATTTTAAAAATATATAATAATAAAAATAAAGATCTACTTGCAATGGAATTTATTTTATGTCTACCCTCTATTTCTCCAAGCATTTTTGTTTTTCCTCAGCATAGTATCCTCAAATGTAAGAAGCCAGAAGGGCTCTTTCTGGGCCTAAAGGAAGTCTGGAGGAAGGAAAGCATGGACTCTAGAATTTCAGATGCCAAATAATATGCCAGTTCCACCCCTTACCAGTGTGCCTCCTTGAGTAAAATTCTGAACTGTTTCCTTATTTGTAAAGGGGTTCATGATAGTACCTATGCCTTAAGGCTGCGGAAAGGACTAAATGAGATTAAGAATGCTTAGCACAGTGTCTACACCACATGATAAACTGTGATTAACTACTAGAAACTCCTAGGCCAGTGTTTCCTAAACTATTCTGTGCTTGTGAGTCACCAGAAAACCTTGTTTAAAAAACACATTCAGGGTACAAAGTTTAGTTTGCTTAGATGAAAATGTTTTGGAAATTAGATGGTGAGGTTGGGTAACAATGGGATTGTACTTAATGCCACTGAACACATTTAAAATTGATTAAGATGGTAAATTTTATATTATATATACTTTACTTCAATTAAAAAAAAAATGTTTTTTAAAGCACATTCAGTAACGTTTCCAGCAAACTCTAGTTGAGGTCAATGATACCGGTTTGAAGACCACACTTGAAGTAGCAAGGTCCTCTGGATACTGAACCACCACCATCAAATTTGTACTGCACTTTACAGTTTACATAAGGAATTTCTATCTTGTCTATTTCTGTCTCTGTGCTCCCCACAGTAACAATACATGTTACTGTATCTACAGCCAATGCAATTCTTTCTCTCCTGCAGGCTGATCTGGGCTAGCATCCTTTTGTCTCCAATACCGGCTCTCTCTCTGTGAAGGCAGATAGCTTAATTGAGGGCCTCTTCGTTTTTCCTGTTTTGATTGCCTCTTTTTTAGGGCCAAGTCTCCCAAGCCAGTGCTTCCCCCATTGATGTTCCTGGTTCTGGCTAAAGTTAGGCAGGCCTTCCAGTCTAAGTCTAAACAGGGAGCATTCACTTTTCTCATCGGATGCTTGTTTTCCTCCCAGTCAAGTGAGGGAATATCAAACATCGCCTCTGTGCTTATCATCTTACTGACAGACACATCAAACTCTCCTTTGTCATGTCTGTTAAGTGTGGGACACAACAACATTTGTGGGAACAGCTGGGAGCTCCCAGCTGCACTGGGTGAGCTTCACTGTCAGCATCTTCCCTCCCCCCCGACAGAATAAAGAGTTCCCAGTGTGGCCTACTTGAGCTAGTGAGTGATTTTCTTTCCTAAGTGAACTACAAATATAACCCTAATTAGTGCCTGTGCTAACAGCTGTTGTCTGTCCCAGAAGTTCATGGAAGTTTAGACTTTGGGCCATCGTTTGCGATAATCCTGCAGTAATGTATCCATTTCCTGAGATTTGGGGACCAAGTGTAAGATCTTGGGTCACTTTTACCCAAAAGAATAAAATTAAGTTGTCTTGTCAGCTTTCCCATCCTTTAAAAGAAACAATATTGCAGAGGCCAAAGTCCTCCTCATTAACGTCATCTGAGGTTGCAGGAGTGCCTTAAATACTGATAGCTGAGCCCCATCCCTGATCAACTGAACAAGAATGTCTGGGCTTGTGGCAAAAGTATCACTAATTGCTTTGCAAAGTAAGTCTCATGCGTGGCCACATGACAACCTCTCCCTTAGAGGGTCTCTGTTTTGGTTTTAGCTTAATCAGAGCAAAAATTATAAATGGAGACAAAGAGGCAGTAACTCTGATCTCACAAAACTAAGACTCCAAGGTTTTTATGATCAAAGGTGAACACCTGTGTCTGAGCTAAGTGGCAGTTTTCATCACTACTGTTTTACCATTACTGCCCCAAAGGTGAGGCTAATGTGCTGTTACCTGAGAGTCTTGAACCAAGGGTCAGCTGCCCCCACTGGAAGCCCCAGTACTGTCTCCCTGAGGGAATGGCCTGCAGGGAAGGGGGCTTGATTGGTGAACCTCACAGGAAATGCTCCCCAAAAACTGACTACACAAATTGAAGTTTGAAATAAATAGGGTTTAACTATAAAAGAGAATTTCAAAAATTTATCTCTTAAGACATAAGTTTGGAATAAACTGTCCCATGAAGTAGATAGCAAAAATAACACAATTTGATAAAGTGATAGCCCATTTACCACATTTATCAAATTCTCTTAAAATGATTATGCATTCAAACTTGATTTCTGGTCACTTTGTCACATACTCACCTCTCTGTCAGGAGGAACATAGGTTTGGACATGCTATAGAAAAAATGAGATCTCTCCAAAGACAAACTCTTTTACCTGCATTACAGTCTTTAAATCTATTGTCCTGAATAGATTTAAAGTAATACTCTGAGCAAGCTGCCCCAGATTTGGACATGTAAACATCAGCTGTTTAAAAATGCTGAGTCAGGTGCAACCCTCTGGCTCAGCAGCTAAAATGCAGGTCATGTAAAATCCAACAACAGAGACAGAAACCCCAGGGGGAGGGGAGAAATGCTGAGTCAGAATTGCATAGGCTAGGACATCAGAACCTGGAGATGGTATGTATATTGCCTACTGCAGCTATATAACAAGCTATCACAGACTTAGTAACTTGAAACAACATGAATTTATTATCTTACAGTTTCTGTGGGTTAGAACTCCAACACAGAACTCTCTGAGCAATGGAATCAGCAAAGTTGCCTTCCTTTCTGGAGGCTCCATGGGGCAATCTCCTTCTTTTTCTTTCTCAGTTTCTAGTGGTTGCCAACCTTCCTTGGCTCATACGCCTTCCTCCATCTTCAAAGCAAACAAGGGCAGGTTACGTTATCACAGCACTTCATTTTGTCCTCTGCTTCTCCTTCTCTCTTCCACTTTTAACAGCCTTTGTAAATACATTGAATTAGATAGTCTCAACAATGCAAGACCCTTACCCTAATCACATTTGCAAAGTCTCATTTACTGTTTAAGGTAATATCTTCACAGGTTCTGGGGCAGACTGCCTGGCCATCTTTGGAAAGAGCCATTATTCTGCCAGTTAGATTTCCCCAGATAAATCTGAGGCAGTTTGTCTATGGACTGTCACTTGAAAATGCCTGCTGGCTGTCAAGGTTCTTTTTGGTTTCATATCGCTCATTCCCAATCTATTTCCTTGTAACGAATTTTCAAGGTTCTGTCTTCCTGTGTACTGTCTTTTCTACCCCCTTCCCTCCACCTCAGTGAAGAGCAAGACCAACAATGATTTTCATTTACTGTCTCACAGATGTTTATTGGGTCCCTCTATTTTTTACTTTCCTCATTTTAACTGGAAAACAATTAAGCTATCTTCCCTTACTAATCAATAAGTGTTTCCTTAGGTAAATTCAGTTGGGGATTAATGAATACAATAGTGAGAAAACATGTCAGTGATCTATATGTTTAAGGACATATGTAAGATAGTCTACTAATTAAAAAAAAATTTTTTTTTTTTAGTTGGAATCCTTCGTTTGAAAGGAGCTTTTATTACTTCAAATAAGGAGAAGGGGGATTTCTTATAAAGATACCTATAGAGAAGTAAGGGAGCTTGGAGCAGAAGAGCAGAACATAGGTAGCTGGGATTCATTCACCTTGGAGTTGGGGATGGGGGATAGTTTGGGATCCAAAGTCACCCTTGGAATATCAGCAGCAGAATATTCTAGATTTTTACTCTGAAGTAGTAGCCTTACTATCATGTAATAAATGATCTTCATTTTGGGGATATACACTGCCTTTTAAAACCCACTATGGTATGTCCTGGTGAAGCAGCAGTTAAGTCAATTGTCTTTCTAGGAGCAAGTCACACGCCCCTGGGTTCCAGTCCTGGGTCCAGCGGGCAGCAACCAGTGTGAACAACCAAATAAAAAATAAAACAAAGATACTTCTTCCTCCTCTCTCTTCCTGCCTACCTGCCTACTCGCCTTCATTCCTGCTTGCGCCTTTTGTTAAGAATAAATAAATAAATAAAAATAAAACCCAATAAACTCATGGCAATTACTGATATATTTTAGTATTTTTTCAGGAAGGCTTTGTGTATATACATGTATGTAAATATACACAATATGTGGTAAAATATTCAAATATAAAAAGCATACATTCTTAATGTCTATTCTTCTAGAGAGAAACCATTGTTAACAGTGTGTACATATTTCCAGAATTGTTTAGAGGTACACATAAGCATATCAATATGTATCTTTTTAAAGGCATCTGTTAAGTTATATGATTTTTTCCCTTGCTTTAAAAGCAAACAAACACTATATTTTAGTTATTTTTTCATATGTTTATACATAAATCTACTTCATTCTACTTTAGTATATTCCATTATATGGATTACTAAAATTTATTTAACAAGTCCTCAGCAGATTTGAAATTAGAACCCGTTTTTTTTACAATTACTAATAATGCAATAAGCATTCTTGTCAATTTTTTCTTTGCCCTCTTGTATGATTATATCAGCAAGGAAATTCCTAGAAGTAGAATTGCTGAGTCAAAGCATTTGTCTATTTTAAATGCTATCAATTTGCCATCCGTTTGTATTTCTCCTATGAACTGCTTTTTCATGTTCTTTGTCTGTTTTTCTATTGAGAATTTACTCCTTATCTTTCTCTTACTTATTTTAAAGAGGGTTTATATACAAAGGGAATTAATTATTTGACATATGAGTTGATATTTCCACCCACTATTTTGACAGGTTTTCGTTTCACTTCACTATTGAAATGATCTCTTTCCTACGTGAGAAGTGAGAACTTTCATATCTGTTCTGGCTTCAAATCACCCAACTAGTGAGGATTCCTAAACAGCGCTCTGTGTGCAGAGCTTTCCGTCACTTCCTGCCTCCTCACCCTTCTGCAGGACTGAACTCTTCGGGGTTCCACAGTCTCCACTTCATTTTCATCGCCATGGTTTTGCTCATGCTGTTTCTTCTGCTTGGCTTATCTTTTTTGTCCTTCCCGTTAAACCTAGGTAAATAGTGCTTATTTTTCAAGATTCGGTAGTCATCTTTTTCTCCTGGAGGCCTTCGAAACTAGGTGTTCCTCTTCTGTGTCCCATGACACTCTCCTCATCTAGATCGTCGCACTTACCACTGTGTTTTAATTATCCACAAGTCTCTTTCCCACTGAGCTGTGATTTCCTCAAGGGCAGGAAATATCTATCCATGCTTTTGCTCTGGGGGCTCACCAGGAACACTTGTTAAAAAAAAGAGATATGGAAAGAAGGGAGAAAGGGAGGAAGAAAATAAGCACCCCACCCCAGTGGTGTCTTTCCCTACCTATATGGCTGTGTTCTTCACTTACCAGAAATGCATTTTAAGAATCATCACCTTTTTATGTTCCCAGATAGTCTTCTGAAACCCTCTAGGACTATACAACACAAAGAAACAACCTGTTCCTTAATCCATATTTATTTATTTTAAAACTCAACCTTCTGAGGTAATTAAAACAGGTGAGAGAAATCCCATTTTATAGATGAAGAAACTGAGGCTCAGAGAGATTTTCAGTTACTTGCTCTATGTCACACAGCTATCACCTATGGAGCCGGGACAAAAGATAGTCCTTTCGATTCTTATTTCAGTTCTCCTTCTACTGCTCCACTCTGACTTTTCATATCCTAGAGAAATGTAGGTTTAATCTTTTCATAATATATTTCAGCACATCCATACAGTTACTCTTGCATCTCCTACTTAGTAACTCTGGGAATGACCCAGAGTATTGGGTCTGCGGCAGCAACCGACACCCTCTAAGAACCATACATTTCTTTACAGAGAAGAATCTGGCCAGGTAGGAAAACTTCTAAAAGCAGAGAAAAAAAATATGTGGCTCCATTTTAAATGGGCATTAAATCTATTGATGGATGTTTAAATAGGTGACAAAGCAAATACAGCTGATTGCTAACAGTAGACTCTAGGTGGTGAGCACTGGGTGTTCACTCTAAGATTCTTTCAGCTTTGTATTGTGTTTCAAGTTTTTCAGAATAAAATATGGAGGGGTCGGGGGACTGGATGAAAATGGTCAAAAGGTAAAACCTTTTGTAAATAAGTATTGGGGATATATTATACAAAATTATAACTAGATATAACAGTGTTACATGATATATTTAGCAGTTAAGAAAGTAAATCCTAAGATTCTTATTCTAAGAAAAACACCTTTCTCCTTTTTTTGGCATCTCTGTGAGATGATGGATGGTCGCTAACTTACTGTGGTAATCATTCACAAGATCTGAAAGTCAAGTCATTATGTTCTAACTTCGAACATATACAGTACTGAATTGGCAATTATATCTCAATAAACTGAGAAAAATACTTTTCCTCATCTCGTTAATAATACATTTTGATTACTACTTCCTAAAAAAAGGTTTGGAGGTAATTCCCATTCTTTCTTTTATAGCTACGTGAGTTGTAATAAGAAGCTTAGCTTACAATGTTTCAACAAACAAAACGACTGAGGGGGAGGAAGACTGGTTTTGAGGACACCTTGAGACCAGGGCCACAGGAGGATGTACATAACACTTTAAGTTTCTCTGAAGAAAACACTGTGAAAGGAACTGGATTACAATGCTGTCTCGGTTGAACTGTGGGTGATGTGATTTAAGACTGAATCACTCGGACGTGGTAAAAATGCTGCAGACACCAGGTTCATCTGTTTGGACAGTGGTCATGAAGACTACAGGTGTGGAGAGCCAAGGAATTTCCTAAAAGGGAAAGGAGATTTATTCCATCAAATATACTGGAATAGATAACTGGATTTTTGTGGGAGAGGGAAGAATTTCCAACTTCTCCTGGCGCTGAGACGGGACTCTGAGGCAGAGACAGGGGGAGCCCTGGAGAGTGTCTCTGTGGAAGTGACCATTACCCGGTGGAGGCCACACTGGCAGAGGCATGACTGCCACAAGCTGGCTGACTGTCAGGTTAGTGCTCCTCTGTTTCCCACCAATGAGGTGGGGGGATAAGACTTTTTCTGTAAACACATGATTCAGACACACTTCAATGGAAACTCTCAAGGTGTATCTCCTAACCAAATTACTAATACATCGTGGTACTTTTCTAGTGGTCGAAACTATTTGTCTTCATTGTTTAGAAGCAAAGCCCTAGAATCTCCTGAAAAAATTATTCAGGTCTCATGAATAACCACAAAAATGTATCACAATCAGCGATGAGTTCTAGCCTCACAGAGAATGAGGTGTTGGTTTACAGGAGATCCCTGTCTCATCCCTGAGTAAATGAGGTGTCACCTAAACTGACTTTAATACGCTGTTATTGCACATCATCAGAATCTACTTATATAAATATCCTGTGGTTATCCTGGTCACTTGGAAGTCAGACTTCAAGAGGAAAACTTAGCAATTTGGACATTTCATTTTTCCTGTCATACAAGGTAATTGTCTTTCAAGGATAAATTTTATTGTCTTATAAAAGGTATGGACAACTGAAAAGGTTGCACACAGATAATTCAGTTTAATTTACTGACAGCATTTAATGTACTTTAATAGTCACGGTATGTGTTTATATTTGATTCTTTGAATATTGTCTTATATACTCACATGTATATTTATTTTAAATATGTTACTCTAGGCTTTAAAATAGTGACTGAAAACAAATGGTAAAAGAAGAATGACAAAATTCTACATAAATGAATGTTTTTGAGGGAAAGGTACAGATAGGAATGAAGATGAGGCGGCAGGCAGGCAGGGAGAGAGAGCAAGAAGTACCTTCTTTTATTTAGTCGTTTCTGTTGGTTGTTCCCCCACAGCCCTTGGTAGCAAACTCTGGTCTTGGGGTGTATGTGGAGTACTCCAGCCGGAGGCAGTGGACTTACTGACCAGCCTATCAGGGCACACCCATTTTTAACGTTATTTTGCAAATGTACCTACCCCTTTCCCTCCTCCGTGTGTTTACCATTGTATGTAAAGACAAATAAGGGGAACATCAGCAGTTATAAGAAAGGAATGTGAAGGATATAACCTTCCTGGTAGCCAATACTATTTACATAAACTTGATCTTCATATCATCCTTGTGAAGTCTTCTTCTCATTTCAATTTTTTTTTTTTCATCCCCTGGTCCCTGGTCTCAAACATGGGTCCTTGGACTTTATATGGCCTGTGTCTGCTGAGCCACAGGGGCATACCTATTTCAAATATTATTTAAGCTTTTTAACTAACTCTTGGCAGTCTGGTTCAGATCATTTTGTCTTATGGCATTTTGCAGCTATGCTATGATTAAATTTATTATTTTCTGTTTTGATTTGTTTAAAAACTATGATAGGTTTTTCTGTAAAATGTATTTCAAATGGAAGAATTAATTTTTATAAGAAACATTTACTATGACTGACACGTAAAAAAAAGAATCAATTAATATAGTCTTGATAAAAATTATGGCATTATGCTTATGGATAAGTATATCAATTACATTTATCTTCAGCATGCCTTATCATTCTTCTCTTCCCTCAAAACAACTAAAAAAAGGCATTTTGTGTATCATTTAAAGGGTGTATTGTTAACACTTAGGAATTTTTCTTGTTTTCATGAACACTGAAAATGATTACAACAAAAGTTTCCATGGTGCAGTTGGAAACAGAAAACTCTTGTGCCTGAGAATTTACTAATATATCAGTTAAACAACCTACATCATAATACAGAATAAACAAGTACCCTGTATAAGTGGATATTAATCATACCTACTGTCACAGTCTTTATAAGAGTCAAATGTGTGTTATTATAAGAAATTAATAGACCAGTTCACTGGGAAATATTCCTAAATAGCATTAATCATTTTATACGGTACTTGAGTGTATGTGTTTGTGTGTGTGATGTAGATCCTGAATTAGGGGCAGACACCATTCTTAAGGCATTTGAAACATAGCTTATATTCAATTGTTTAATATCCTCCTCTAACCTTTATCTCCTTTGGTTCCCAATAGCATCATGTTCAGCTAATCTCCTAATAGCATGCCTGATCCAGTGTCCTGATACATAAGCAGAACAGGGCTCCATATTTCCTGAGTTAAGAAATAATATTTTTATTTTACTTGTAGATAGAAGTGGAAGATGAAAGTCCTGTTTCTGATCACTTGTCTTTTGGTTGCAGCTCACTGCACACTGGTCAGTAACCTCTTAATGTCTATTTCTGCAAATCAACCTTGGTCCTTATATTCTGAACTTTTAGTTATACTCAGTCCTCAAAAAAAAAAAAAAAAAAAAAATCAGTTCTTGGAGTCAAAGCCACAATTTCCATTTTAAGTTTCTTTGGAACTAAAAGCAGCCATTTCAAGATATTTTAAAAGACCATGTTAGAGGAGTGGATGAAGAAGATGTGGTGCATAGACATAATGAAATACTACACAGCTATTTTAAAAAGGTAGAATTTCATTATCTGCAACAACCTGGATGAACCTAAGGTATAATGCTAATAGGTCACATGGAGAAAGAGAAAATGTGGTATCCACTCATAGGTAGTACATAAAAAATAAATGAACTAAACAACATTAAAATAATTAGTCTATAAAACCAAATTAATGGTTACCAGAAGGAAAGAGAGGAAGAGGGGCTTGTAAATGAGGTAAAAGGGGCCAACTGTATGGTAAAGTATGAAATTAAAATTTTAATGGTGAAATGAATGTAGTATACAGCAGCTGTTGATTTATAATGATACATATATGAAACTTACATAATGTTATAAGTCAGTGTTACAGCAATAAAAATTAAAGAATAAAGACGCTGTTAGAAAGCAAGAGGTTTGAGTCAGGCACAGGGAGGAAGCTTTCCTGGGCTCAGGAGGAGAAGAGGTTTTCAATCGTGGCTACATCTTGAAACTGCTTGGGAAGCCTATAAATATATGGGTCCCAATCTTAACAATCTGACTCAGTTCACCTGGGACGTGACCGAGGCACTGGGATTTTTACAAGCTCTTCTGGGGAGTTCCGCTGAGCAGCTGAGGGTCTGAACCTCTGCTGGAGAGGCTGACTCTTGATCAACTTTAAGAGGGTCTAGTAGCCAATGGTAGTGGGTCAAACAAGAAGAAGCTCAAGTTGCTCTTGTAAAGCAGGAAGAGGGGAGGAGACAGAGGAAATTATCTGAGATACTATTCTTGGTATTAAAAAGGATCAGTGAGTGCTGTGAACATATGCACGATGATCATCTATTCCTTCTACATATAACTTTTTTCCTGACTGCAAGAGATGGGCAATCATGCTGGTATCAGGATTACATAGTCAAAAAAACACAGTGCCTGTCTTCAAGGAACTCAGAGTCTAAATGAATTTATTGTTACTAGTATTATCATTATTATTCATTCGCTCTGTCTCCATACTCTGCCTCTCAATTTTCACAGGAACGAAAATTTCATTCTGGAAGTCACTTTCATAAGTTCTCTTATTGGAAGGTAATTTCATGTGCTCTTTCTTTTTTTGCTTTTTAGCCTAAATTAGGAATATTTACTGTCTCCTAGAAAGATGTAATTTAGGGAGAAAATATTTGACATTTTCACCCACATAAAGGACAATTATGTGATTTTCTACAAGATAAAAACAAAAATCTAAGGTGGATGACAAGGGAAATAGTTAGACTGACAAAGCTAGGGATTCTTTAGCTGTCCCTGCCAGTTGGGAGAGTTGTCTCCAGAAAAACAGACCTTCTTCAGGCCTATGAAAGTTAGCAACATGAGATCTGAATCATATCTTCCTGAAGACAGTTGTAGTAATTTTGAAAATGGAGGCTTTGCTCAGAAAGGTCTGTCAAAGCACAGAGCTGTCTGCTTCTAACTCTGCTTCTGACTTTCTTCCCTTTTGTAGTCCGAAAAGAAAGGCAGAAAGAAATCTCTCTGTTTCTAGGACCTCTGGTTGTTTTTTTAAGTACAGTTAATATCTGAACTTTTTTTTAAAATTGTTACTCAGCTAGCTTCTAACTCCCTTCTCTTCTATATAACTTTCAAATTTGCATTACAACAGGCTTCTTTACTAATCACAGATCTTAAAGCAAGTTTTGCAATTTCTTCAAAACATTTGAAAATATATTTGGGGCACACTCTGATGTGTGCTGTTAAGCCTGTGCCTGGGGACCAGACCACATCCATTCCAAACACCTGGGTTCCTGACCCGGGCCCAGGGCCGGGGATAGGAGGAACAACTGAAAAAAAAGTGAACAAATAAATAATGCTTCTTGCTCTTCACTCCTCCTTCCTGCTTGCTGCCTGCCTGCTTTCCTCTTAACAAATAAGCAAACATGCGCGCGCGTGTGTGCACACACACACACACACACACACACACACGTGCGTTTGGATATGCCACGTCGGCTCAGCCATTAAGCCCGTACCCAGGAAGCAGTCAACATAAAGTTCAAGGACAAGGCTCAGGGCTTGCTGCCCGGGGTCAAGGAAAACAACTAAAATGAGCAAATAAGTCAATAAGTGCTTCTTCTTCCTCTCATCCTTCCTATCTGCTGCCTGCTGTCTTCACTCCTGTTTGCCTGCCTTCTTTAAAAAAAAAAAAAGTCAAAAAAAGAAATATGTGTATATTTAAACTGAAACAAAGTTTCCTAACAATTAAACATCATGTAACTGTTTTCTTTTCTCCCCCTCTTGCAGCACTGTCAGAGGTTATTGAATATCTGTGTAAGTTTTCATTCTTGAATTTTCTGTCGTTATCAAGATTTGAAAGAACAATGAGCCTCAGGAAAAAAGAGGGGAAAACACTGCAAGTGTGAAGTGATGTTTGAGTTTTGGTGTCAAGTGCTGGTTAATTTTCCCTTTTACATATTTAAAAAATTAAAATGTGATGGATTAAGAATGTTCTTCATGCTAATAAAATTACTAATTAGTAGAAAACGTAAAACTTATAAAGCTAGCTGCAATAATTATTTGAAGACAGTTATTAACAAATAGTCCTCTTGGGCTTCCAGTACATGTTTCCTACTAAAAATATCTGAGAAGGAAATTATTTAAAAAAGAAAACATTCATTTAAAACCTATATAACTTTTATTTTCAAGCTATCTCTAAAATTACTTTAAAAAATATTTAGTTTACCATCTCACACCAGTGAGAATGACCTGTATCAAAAAGACTGGAAATAGCAGGTGTTAGAGTGGATGTGGAGAAAAAGAAACCCTCCTGTACTGTTGGTGGAAATGTAAATTAGTGCAACCTCTTTCAAAAGTAGTATGAAGATTCCTCAAATAAAGATGGAACTACCATTTAACCCAGTAATCCCACACCTAGGCATATACCTAGAGGATACAAAATCTCTAATCAGGAAAAACATCAGCACCCTTGTGTTCATAACAGCACAGTTCACCATAGCTAAGACATGAAAACAACCTAAATGCCCATCAACAGATGACTGGATAAAGAAGCTATGGTTCATATATACTCAGTGGAATTCTATGCCGCTCTTTAAAAAAAAAGCTGAAAATGTGCTTTTTGCAACAATCTGAACGGAACTGGAGGGGATCATGTTGAGTGAAATAAGTCAGAAATTTAAAAAAAGCACAGGATGTTTTCACTCACATGTGGAATGTAATGAAATGAAACAAATGAACACACAAATCCCAACCAAAATTACAGGACTCAGGACTGGTTATGGTGGGGCAGGGGGTCGAGGGGGAAAACGTCGAGTTTTCAGATGTCTTACTGTAGCGTTTGATTGTTTGTACTTCTCTTGCTTGGGATTCGTAGTGTTTCTTGAATATTTTATCTTTTGGGGAAAATCAGTAACCATATTTTGGTCAAAGATGACACCTGTACTATTTCTTTTGCACTCATTGAACTCCAAATACATGTTCAACCTCTTGTGGGCTTTTCTGTATTTTCCATTCTTTTATTTTGCTCTGCTTTGGTTTGAACACTATTTTCAGATCTACTTTTCAATTCACTAATTCTGCCTTCAGTTGAATTTAATCTGATAGCTAAACGCTCTATGAAATAATTAGTTCAGTTTTTATATTTTTTAGTTCTAAAATGTCCATTTGATGACAAAGTCACAGTCGTATCTTTTAATTTCTTGATTATTAAGCATAGCTATTTTAAAGTCAATGTCTGATAACTCTACCTTTTGTATCTCCTGAGGATCTGCCTCTATTATCTACTTTTCTTGCTTTTCACTTTCAGTTGAGTCTTGTTTCCCCTATTTCACTCCCTCTACATTTTTTTTTTTTAAATCTGGCTATTTTCAATGGAATGGTAAACATTGTTTTTTGTTTATTTTTTATTGAAAAGATTCTGACATGAACTTGGTTTGAGGTATACATAATAACCAATTTTACATTTACATATAGCACAATAGGTTTACCAATACTCCCCCTCCCCACCCTTCTTTTACAGTTAATTCCATTTATCCCACTTCTCCTACCCAAACATTGTTTTTAAAAATTGTAGAGGTAGACCTGAAGTTCTGAATGAAGCTGCCTCCCTCCAGAGAGGACTTGCCTTTGTTTCTGTCGGAAATGAGGCTCTGGGCACAACATTCACAAGCAATATTCCAATTAGAGGCTGTCAGCTCCTAAAATGGAACTTTCCTCCCCGCCCTATGAGTTTGTCTAAAGCTCTGCCTTTGAAATTGCTGTTGCTTTGAGAAGAATAGAGTCAAATGCCTCTGGGATTCTTGCCATATCACAATCTTGGGTCCATAAAAGCCTTACCTTCTTACAACTCTGCTACCTTCAAACAGATGGTTTAAAAAAGTTTTGTGCACACCCTAGTGGAGTAAGGGTTGGGTGCAGATGACGTACATTCTGTACATTCCAAGTTCCCAGGTTCCTGTCCTGGGACTGGCAGGTGCAACCAAGATGAACAACTAATTAAATGAATGAGTGCTTCTTAAAAGAAAAAAAATCGGTTGGGGGGGGCATGTAACTTTTAAAATTGCTCTCCCCAGGAGAATTGGCAAGGACAACAAAGCTGAAAAAAGAAAAAATTATTTTATTTTAAAAGATCAAATAAAAATATTGGGAAAGTCATTGATTAACTGCCACACACGGAGAACTAGAGAAAGTTGGTAATAAGTCAATTAAACCAGAAAAAGTGTGTATTAGTTGAAAAAATTTCCCTCCTTAACTATGTAAATCTAAAAATATTTTACTCTATAATGTTAATATGTTAAATACTAATAAATATATTTTGTCTTGACTTTTTTGTCAGAGGAAACCACCAGTGAACAGATGTACCACAATGCCCATGCCATCATTTCCACCAGTGACGGCAGCTCCTCCTCCTTTCAGTTCTAGCCCACCCTTCTCTCTTACTCCCAGCAAACGGGGAGATAACTGATTCCTGAAGTTCTGCAGGCTCTTCTTTGGCAACTTCTTCTTTTTCCAGATATTGTTTAATTCCACTGCTGAAATCAGAGACATTATTTGATGGCACCTTTTATCACAGTGTGTTCTTTTCAATATCCTGGATTAAGTGACATTGCTTAATTAAAAAATGTTGGTATCACTCTATTATTTCCAAGTGGAATTTCATTTTTCATCATTATTGGTATTTTGAAGAGAGATAAGGAAGACAAAGAAAGGAATCTGAGAAATCAGAACTTTTATTTTTCCTCTGGGAAGTCATATGCTTAGCTATGAAAGAAAGAATCTTGGGGAAGGGCACACAGCCTGCAGCCTCGTGAAACGTGTAAATGATGATATCCAAGCCTTTCGAAAGACTACTGGGGTGTTTCCAGGAAGAGGAGAGGGTATCTTGACCTTTTTAATTTGGACAGAAATTTATGAAGCCATGGTGAAATGCACTTAAAACTCTTTGAGAGACAAAGTTGTTTCTCTAATTTGACTTTATAGATGTATAAAACAAAAAGACAAGAAAGATTTTTATAGATGTTATTCATTCTCTATCTCTAAAAATAGGTGGTTCCTCTCTTGGGAAAGAGAACAGTAAACTTGGCATCTCTTAATTAAGAATGACACCATCTATTAGTCCCTCTACTCCTCTGTGGTGGAAAGTGCACTATATGGAATTTATAGGGGACTTTGGTCTCATAGGGGAAGTTTCCCAGAGGTCTCTCCTTACAACTAGTTGCAACAGAGCCACACTTAGAAATTACAGGTAATGGAGCGCCTCTAGGAGAGGACATGCAACTGCTTTACAGAAATGGAAGTCCTCCCTACAATGTTCACATAGACCTTCCCAGGATGTTTTACTTTGGCATATGAATGATTCCAAGCTAAAGTCAATTGAAGTCCTGTAGACTTTTACCACTTCCATAACGACCTGGAAGAATAAAAATTGGGGGTATTGACCAGATTTAGAGTTATCTCCAGAACAACCTTTCTATTGGAGAAACCTCTCTATATGGTAGAGCAAACATCCAGTTACAGATAGAGTTCTGTCATATGAATCACCCTCTCCTTGTCATATTAGTCCTTTTCCTTTCTTCTTAAAGCCCCAAGCCCCTATTCCATTCCTTTACTCAATATAAATACCCTCATGTTGTCCTACTTACTTTAAATTTACATCCATGTGGATTCTCCATATCTATTCAGTTGCGTTTGTTCGCTTCTCCTACCATTGCTAACATATATTTGATCACTTGACCAGCCTGAGAAGAACCTTAAGGGTAGAGGGACATTCCCACCAGCCCCCCTTATAAAAAACAAAGCTTCAGACTTTGAAAGGAATTTCAAGGCCAGTGTCACCTGGAAGCTTGTTAGAAATGAGAAGAAGTCAGGCTCCAGTCTGGACTACTGATGCAGAATCTGCATTTAAATGAGATCCCCAGTGCTCCTCTGCATCGTTGCTGTGTTGATGGTTGTCAGAATACCTCTAGCAATGGAGAACTCACTCTGTGCAAGACAGTCCATTTTCTCATGCTTTAGAAGCTTTAACCTTGGAAAAGTTGTGCTTTGTATGGAGTAAAATTTGGTACTGGGAGTGCCCTGGTGGCCCAGCAGTAAACCCTGGGAGCAGTCCCACATACATCCTAAGGTCCCAGGTTAAAGACCCCAGTGAGGGAGGGGGCGGGGTGGGGAACAACCGAGGTGAACAACGAAATCAAAATAAAGTGCTTCTTCCTCCTTTCATCCTGCCTGCTTGCCTACTTGCCTGCATTCCTGCCTGCATCTTTTCTTTTAAAAACAAAATTTGTTACTAGCTCAATTCTTTGGGATCACATTGAATAAATCTAATTTGTCTTCTCAATGACAACCCTTCAAATGAAGATAACTCTCCCAGTCTCACATTTCTTCAATCATTCTCTGTAGGACAATCGTTTGTCATTTATGGATGGTTTTCTCTCACTATCTTAGGAATCATCTCCAAATTTTCTCTCATTTTTATCTTGTCCTCTCGCATAATTTTGGTTTTCAGAACTGTGCATAATCCCCCGAATGTGATTTGGAAAATGACAAAAAGGAATGACTGTTTGCTATGTTCCAGATCATCCATCTGTGATCTGGGGTTATAACTACCTTTTTCAGTAACCACTAAGTCCCTCCGGGCACTGCTGGAAATATGTTTGATGTCTTCTGTGCCTGTAGTGTTATCCTGAAGACAAACCCTTACATTTACTTCTGTCTGATAAGATCTGTTGACTTGCATGCACAGATGCTTTTGATCTCGACTGTATCATTCAATATATTTGAGTTCAGCAGTTCAAGATATGATCCTAAATTTCTTTGGTTATTCATCCACCCATTCAGTAAATGATATTTAAGCATGTCCTTCATTTCAGGCAGTGGGAAAACAAGAGAGCAAAACATCCTGGGCCTGTGTGCTTGTGGGACTCTCACTGCTAGGAAGCAGCATTAGCCATACTTGGACTAGAATAGGGGAGTGCTGTTGAAAATAATAAAAATATATTTGAGTAAGATGTCTTAAGGGCTATGCATCATAGTTTGACAATAACAAAAACACTGAGAATAAAATATCTAGTAAAACAAATATTTACATGGCTAAAAGAGGATACAGTTATATTCCTCAACAGTTGGGATCCCATAGGAAATGTTTATCCAGAACGTCCCAGCTCTGACTCCATTTTAGAATTATCTACGGACGTTTTGAAAAAACACCAAAGCCCCACCGCTGATAAAATGAATTACACGTTCTGGTTGTGGGAGAAACCAGAGCATCAGCAATTTGAAAAAGGCCTGGGGTGGTTCTAATGTCCAGGCCGGTACAGCCTGTGCCTCCCTTGAGGCCCACCGTGGCCGGCAGGGTCAGCAGACCCCGCAGAGCGGGGTGGGGGTCCCGCGGGGGCGGGAGGGGACAGCAGCGTGGGACTCCTGACGCTCAGCTTGCTGCTGTTTGCTGTGCTAAACAAGGCTGGGCCGGGTCTCCGCTGCCAGCAGTCAACTCACTTCTCGCGTGTCTGTGCGCCGGATCCCAGCGCGCTCTCCAGGAGGCTCTGGAAGATGAGCATCCCTTCATGGGATGCACACGGGCACACTTCCTAGCACATTTCTGTGTGTCCGCCAACTGCAAGACGGAAACACAGTGTTTTCCTGGCGTTTGTGAGAAGCAACAGAAAAGGAGTAGCCAGCACTGTTTAGCTGCTGAACTGAAAGGATTTTTACAAGAATTTGACATCCAGATTTAAAATCTCTAAATAACAAAATGAAATTTGAGCAAAGGCTCGCCCGAAAGATGTGGCATAGCTTAGATTGATTTCACGAGAGTTTGATGTCTGCCTTGTCTTTTTCTCTCAGTTTTTTAATCAGTTGAAAAGAAGAAAAGGGACACAAACACTTCGCACGTTACTGTCTGCGGGGTTTGGTGCTGTTTGCTAGAAGGGTTCTCGGGTGGTCAGGAGTGAACTGTGAACTGTGCACCCAACACGCTGGCCTCCTCCAGCTGCTAAAGGGAACCTTCCCTGCCTGCCTCTGTGTAATTATGTGGGGTGAGGGCTGCAGACAGGGGTAAGCAATTCTCTCAAAAACAAACCCTGAAAACAGACTGCTGCTCCCTGTCTGACATCATGTTTAGTGAAATCTCCTGTCTGGGAAGCACAGAAGCCTCAGACCTTGTCACACGACATTTTGTGGGCCAAGAGAAGTCTGTTGGTGTTTTCTGACCGGATCTCCTGCTTATCTTAGAACTCCCAGGGACAGCAGGTAAGCCTTGAGGGTCTGGAGGGAAATCTCTACCCCTGATTTTTGATCTTTTCTTGGAGCTGGAGCTGTTTCTGGGGGGTGTGGCAACATGAAATGCTCACTTGAGTGGTATGTTAGTACCCAGAGGCCCACATGCATAGTATGGACAGGATATATGGAGTGTATGTTCCAGTTTTTTGTATCGATGATAAAGTATGGTGAAAAAACAAAAAGAGAGGAGAACCCGGCTGTCGAAGTCTGAGGCTTAAGCCCACAGGTTGCCAGTTCTTTCTTCCTTGAGGTCTCATTTCAGCTTTGCTGAAGAGACGTTACAGTGACTGAATCAGCAAAGTTTGTGACTGAGAGTTTTCCTTATATTTCTTTGCTGTTTTAAACTTGAAATAAGACCAATCTCATAACATATAGCATTTTTTGGTTTGGTTTTGTTAGACCTCTAGCTGAGTATGCTTTTTTTATAGACAAGCTGCTGAAAGAAAAATTTTAAAACCCACCCGTACCTAGAAGATCTGCTTTAAAAATTAGGATCGATTGGATAAAAGGCATATTCTACTCAGATTGCTCACTGTAGATTTGCTAAAGTCATTCCAGTCAAACTTTAAAACAAACATTTAACAAAGTGGGTAATTTAAGCATTTAACAGTTATTTATTTAAACATTGACTGGTAATTAAAAACTATTTTGTAGCATTGTTGTTAAGATCAAATGAGCACACTGCCTGGCCTGTAATGAGACCTTAGCAAACATTAATTTCGTTATTATTGCTTTATTATCAACATTTTTCTTTGTTTACATGACATAACAGCCCACTTAGCCTAACTTCCTTGAGGTGGTTCTCTCCAGGTCTCTGGAAGCTGTTTGGGATCCTGGGAAGTTTCATCTCTCTGACCCGTTTTTCCAGGTGAATCTAGTTCCCCTTCCCATTGCCCCTGACTAAACCTGGGTGTCTAATTCTCCTCTGATTTAGAACACTCTGACTGAGCAGTTCCCTTGTAATGTGGATCATACTGTCCAGGTCATTTTTCCTTCAAAAGGGCCCAGTGTAACTGGCAGGACTTCATTATAAAAAGTGTTATTTTCTCCCCATCTTAGTATCCCTGCCACCTTGCACAGTGCTCAATAAACGTGTATTAACTTTGATCGAATATTAGGAAAGCAGTATTTTAAGTCAAAGGCATTACACTCAACAGGCAGACTATCAGACAGTATGTAGGGAGGGACGGAGAGCTGATCTTGGGGGTTAATATTCCTCAGACAATGCTGCCGGCTACCAGCTTAACCGTCTCTATAGTCAGTCTAGCTGCCCTGCTCCATCAATACAGGAGGCTGAGTGGTGGGTGGGGAATGGCCTATTAGGGAGGTTCTGGTCAGAAATATGCCAGAGAAAAGCCCTCACGGGAAAATGAAAGTAGACAGTATCATCGTACATGATAGGAAGTCAGCTCCCTGGTGCAGAGGTGCCCCAACTTCTGGAGTTGGACCAGATACAGAGCCCAGGGGCCCGCGGGGCAACTTTGGGGAGCAGCACAGCGGACCTGAACCTGAGTCTGCTCAGACTTTCTACTACCGCAGGCCCAAGTCACTCAAGACCTAAGAACAATGCTTTCTGATCTCAAAGAAGTCACTCAGAGGCCCAGCAGGGTGAGGCATGAATTTATTTCTCATTGGTAGAGGAAGACTCCACTGAAAAATGGTAGCCAACAGTGGAGTGATTATATAGAATAAGATTACATCAGTGCTGATTAATCATTAATTCCAAAGCTTAGATGAGAACACAGTTTAGTCCTCCAGGAAAGATTATGCAGGCTGACATATAGAAACCGGATGCCTCCTGGGTGGTCTGCTCAGGGAAATGTTCTGCCTTATGCTCTGGGCAGGGTACCTTGAGAGATGTAATTACTGGAAGAAGACTGTAAAGAATGTGGCCTTAGGTTTAGGGTCACACCCTGCTGCACTGGGCCTACAGTTTCCTAGAACAAAATACCATAAATTGGGTGACCTAAACATTAGACTTTGATTTCTCTGGGGTTCTGAAGAACGGGAAGTCAGAGATGGGAGTGCCAGGATGGTTCGGTTCAGGTGAGGGCTCTTATTCTGGCTTGTAGATGGCCACCTTCTTGCTGTATACTCACAGGGATAAAAATAGAGTGAGAGTGAGCTATCTCTGGTCTCTTTTCATAAAGGCACTAATTCTATGATGAAAGTCCCACACTCATGACCCTATAAACCTAATTATCTCCTAAAAGCCCACCTGCAAATACTGTCATGTGGGGGAAAGGGGTAGGGCTTCAATTTAAGAATTTGTGTTTGAGGGGGTGGACGGGGTGGGAGGGGAGATGGTGGTGACATAATTTAGTCAATAGTAGCCTGAGTTCATGAGTTGGAATCCTGATCTTCCCTTCATAGCTAGGACCTTGAGCAAATTATTCACCTTTGCTATGCCTCAGTTTTATCATCTTTAAAATAGAAATATTTCCCAGGATGCACCCTGGTGGACTAGTGATCTAGCACACCTGAGAGCAGTTCCAGATTCATCCTGGGACCCAGCGGGAGGAGGACAACCAATGTGAACAACTAGATAAAAAAAATAAAGCTCTTCCTCCTCCTCTCTCTTCCTGCGTGCTTGCCTTCTTGCCTGTACCTTTCCTCTACAAAAAATAAAATAAAGAAGAAACAGTTTCTATTTTGCAGTACCATTGTGAGAAGTGAAAAAATACAGATAAAGAGTTTGGAGCCCTGTCTACAGTATGGTAAGTATGAAATACAGGGTAAGTTATATTTTATTAGCTGTTATTCCCCGACGATGTGGAGCAAACAGAGACACTTAATTAGGTGGAAGCTCAGCTCTGTACTCAGATCCAAGATGCGCTCCTGCCTTAGCCAGGTAACATTTACCAGAGACCTCAGGAGTCGGTGGCAAATGACCTAGAACCAGCCTAGGTGCCAAAGTGTGTCCCCCTCTGGTTACATCCAGTCTCCTGTGAAGAACAGCAGACTCTCTGCCAGCCAATATCTGGGTCTGCCTGGTATTTCCCACCTCTCTCGACTGGTATCTTTTCTCAGCATCTCACCCGCTCTCATTTTCTCATTTTTCAGGGTTCTTGGCAGCCATTTTTCGGTAGCCAAAGGACACATTTCCCTCCTCAGGGTGTCTGCTCAAGACTAGCTGCTACCAAGGGGCTGGCACTTATCCTGGCTCTTCCTCTGACTCCGCAACAGGGATCAGCAGGGAGGCCACCAGAAGAAATGCCTTGGGAAAGACACACCTCCAGGGCAGGAACTCCAGACAGTCCTTTTACAAAACTGTTCTGTTTAGCTTGGTTCTCCCTCCTTCTCCCAGCCTGTATCTCCCAATCCTATCAGATCCAACACCCACTCCCTTTATTTAAAGACAGTAAGGAAGGGAGAGGAAAAAGAAGTATTTTATGAATGGAAGAAAAGAAAGGAAGAGAGTGAGGGAGGGAGAGACAGAGGGAAGGAGGAAGGAAGGAAAGAAAGAAAGGGAGAAGGAATTACTTTCATTTAATTATTTATTTGTGTTTTGTTGTTCCCCCTGACTGTAGCCCCAGATCTAGAACCTGGGTCCTTGAGCTTTACATCCATCTTAGTGCCTGAGCCACCAGGGTATGCCAACACCCCCTTTGAAGCATAAATACTTGGTAAATCTCAAGATTCTCCAGGAATGCAATGCGTGGAAAAAACCCTCCACTTGTACACTTAATTTCAAAAAGCTAATATAATGCTCTAACTGTATTATAAAGTAGAATTGAAGAAAGTATTTTTATGATGAAACAATGGAGAATTCAGTATGCAGCTGCACAGGCATGAATGTTAGAAGACACGGAGTTTGTTGGGCTTTTCTACTCAGGACTCATCACCAAGCACACAGCAGAAACAAGTCTACATCACGGGAAGTGTAGCCATTAGCAATGTGGTTTTCCAAAATGAGTGGCAATTCCTGGGAAGTTCCAAGTAAATCAGCATTCAGTTTTGCTTGGATCTATCTGAGAACCACTACTCTGGGCTGTTTTGAGAAATGTACTGTGGTAATAGTAAAATATTCACACATGCCCAGTATTCTCAGTCCAAAAGGCCAAGAAAGAAACAAGGACTGGAGACCAGGGTCACTCAAGAAGAATCACTGGAGAGAGACAGACATTCTAAGCCTGGCTCCACCACTTACTGTGGTCTGACCTTGTGGAAGTTATTAACTGTCCTAAACTGTGACTTCTCTATTTATAAACTAGATACAGAATACCCACCTGCTGCCATAACTGTGTGGAGTAAATGACAGGAGGTTTGCGAAGCACTGACACAGGGCATGGAATGCTAGAAAGGGCTCAGTGAAGGATTCAGAGTGAGGGGTAGGCTGTAAATAGAATAGGGGAGGAAAAACAACATCCAACTGAAGTCCTATAATCGAGACTAGCAAAAGACTGATGAGCAAAAGTACAACACATAGAAATGTATTGATATGTGTGTCACTCCTGGACATATGGGAGCACCAGGAGTGACCAGAAGTGGTGGTTAGAACTTGGCCTCAGAGACCATCTTCGGCTAAAACAAAGGAAAAAGAAACTGGGACTAATCACTGTGAGTAAAGAATAGAGCAGTAGCAGTGGAGGCAGAAATAAACTCTGTTTCTTTAATCTCTTAAATAGACTAGAAATTTCTTTGCAGCCTGGCCTTTGTCTTATTCATCTTTCTGTCTCCTTGGTGCCCAACTCAAAGCAATGACAGCTAACACATATGGAGGGCTGCCTGTACTCCTTTCATTCTTTTAAGTGTTTCGTGTGTTCTACTCAGTTCAACCACCCTTGAGCTAGATTTTAATATCCTTATTTTGTAGATGAAGAAAATGAGTCACAAAGAGATGAAATAATGTGCCCCTGGCAAGTGTCACTGCCAGGGTTTCGAACCCAGGCTGTCTGGCTCCCAGCCTGCTGTGCTCTGCTGCGCCCACGGGCACAGCTGGTGTGATTTAAAGGATGTTCTGAGTGATCACGCCTCTGTCTCGTTATGCTTACCTCTGTTTACTTACCCGAATAACCCTCTTCATTTGTGCTTTCAGCACCCCAGCATGGCCCGGTGTATGAATCTTCTGGTCTTTGTCCATGGAGTTCTGACAGGTCAGATGGTGAGTAGAGCTGTCGGCGCCCTGTTTCTTCCCCTCCAGGGTTTCTAGGTTTCCCTGCAGGCACCAGACTCATGTACAGCTAAGTCTACGTGGCAGCCAGATTTGTGCTACTCTGGAGAGAACATTCACTATGTCAACTGTTTCTTTTTCTCATTCTCATGCCCTTTTACATCCGTTCCCTCTTTCAAGAAATAATCTAAATTCATTTCTGCTAAAATGTGGGTGATGGAAAAATAATTTAGGAGCAGTAAGTGTTCAGAAGTGATATTTAAGTTGCTGACTCTACTTCCCCTAAAGGTGGGAAGAGAGGGCGTCTGAGCAGAATAAGGGGAAAGTCCTTCTGCCCAAGAATACTATGTCCACAACACATTTGAGGCAGGGAAATATTTAGGTTTAAAATGCAGACAGAAGAGCCCATAGGCAGAGAGGGAGCTAGAAGAGGAGATGTTAGTGATCTGAATATCTGAATCTTTAGCACACTGTTCCCTTTACCTGAAATTTTTTTCCTTCCACCCCTTCCCCCACAGTGGCCCTCCTCCTTCCCTAACACCCCATGAACTGCTAGTATCCCTGAGCATGAAACCTAAACAGCCCTGCCCTGCCCCTCCTTCTTCATCCCCACCTGAAGTCAGATCACCCAGACATGCCCAGGACTCCCTGCAGTTCTTTACAGCACTTTGAAACAGTCCTAACTGGATAATGTACTGGATACTAAATTGTTTGGTTTATGTCTTCTCTACTACACCTTAAGTTACTAATACAAGGAATTGATCTGCCTTATTTAATACTACGACCCTGGGGCCTGGCTCATAGTTGGTGCTCAATTAATACATGGAGCAAGGATGTTGAATGAACTTCCGTTTTCGATTGTTGTGTCCAGGGACTTTTAAGTATGAGTCCTTTTCCTGTGCTTTGTCTGCCTTCACTAAAGCCTCTTCCAGAAACACTGACCTTTTTGCTATGTCGGCACGCAGAAAGTGAACGTCTTCTGAAACCAGAAGAACTGCATCACTCACTGGGTTCCTGTCACCCCAGGCAAACATCCAGGTCTTGTCTTTACAAAAGGAGTTGTGAGATCAAATACTTTAACAAAAACTAAAATGCCTTTTGCACTTGTAGACACCTATAAATGTTGCTCTTTGTGGGAATTCTGAATGGCTTATGTCAAGGGACACTCAGACTAGAATTCCCAGGGTGCAATTTCATCTGGTAGGTGAAAAGTGGGTGATAACCAAGGGTCTTCTCAGTGCCCCCTCAAATCACACTGAATTAATAACTACTAATATATAAAGAAAAAAATTTAAGAATAAAGACATTATAGGTCTCCCTTGAGCTACAAGGGAGCTGCATCCAATAAACACATTGTAAATCAAAAATACATTTAGGACACCTAACCAACTGAACATCATAGCTTAGCCTAGCCTACCTTACTTATGTCCAGAACACTTACATTAGCCTACAGTTGGACAAAAATCATCTGATACGAAGTCTATTTTATCGTAAAGTACTGAATAACTCCTGTAATTTATTGAATACTGCACTGAAAGTGGAAAACAGAGAGCTTATTTGAAAATTCAAAGTATGATTACTTTTTAAAATAATTTTTGAAGGAAAATTGCATCATAATATAGGTTTAAGATGTGCCTATCATAAATCAATACTGTATGCAATGCATTAAGTTCACCACCAATAGTCTAATTTTATCCTTCACCATTATAACTGAGGGCAAAATACAGTTTCTATTGAGTACATACCACTTTCACACCACAGTGAAATAGGAAAATAGTAACTCAAACCATCTAGGATATTGGATGCTCCACCTGTGTGAGGAAACTTGTGAAAGACTCACGTTTAGTGGTGTTCTAGCGACTGCATCTATCTCAGTTAGCTCTACCTTTGTCTTTGACTATTTTAGAATTCCAGAGAGAGAGAGAGAAGTTAATTCATGCAAAACAAAGCCATTAAGTCTTGTGCAAAAAAATGCAAACTGTGTCTGGGGGGGATGAAATTGGTTATCGTCTTCTTGGCTATTGGCCATTTTTGTCAGTTTTGTGCTGTATGCAAATTCATTCCAGTGTTTCTATCTGAATATAAATATGTGGTGCTTTGGGTGTGCTTTTAAACTGTTGTAACATCTTGTCAGTTTCTGCATTAATTAATAAGTTAAATGGAGTCCTTGACAAGTGTCCTTTCTATGTCTGTCTACAAATCATGCTGATTTCCTTTCAAAAATATCCTTTAATAAAACAAATAAGTAAAAGAAAACATGTAAATGTTGACCTATAGCTAAGGAATGGGGAGCCTATACATAGGGAGTTATTTTAATGGGTAGAATAATTGCCACAATAAAAACATATTGTAAAAAAGAAAGCACATAAACACACATAATAGCATAAATCCCTGTTCTCTTTGTAACAGGGGAGGAAATAAGGACTGCGTAGGGAGGAGCTGGAACTGGATAGTTCAGCATTTCCTCTCCTGGATTTCTTCACGAAACCCTTTCTTGTGTCAAGTCTGGGCTCAGCACTTCCTGTCCAGTCAAGCCCACAGGGGACTCAACCAAAAATGCTTTGGGGACACACGTGGGGGGCTAGGGACGTGGTGGAGCACCAGGGTTATCTGACATGCTCCCTGCCACTCTTGTCACCAATTTTGGAGTCTGTTCCCCTTTGAGAAATGATGAGAACCCTGATTTCTTCTCTAGCATGTTTATTTTGCATTGCGTTTCCAGCCGACCCTCTGAAGTTCAGGGACTTCAGACATTCAAGGCTGCTACCCAGAGGAAAAGCCAACTATTAACTACTTTTCTGCATGTGAAACAGAAGAACGATCCACTCAGGTCCTGTCCTAATCGCTGTCTCAGTTGGCAAGTCAGGCTTGCCCCTCCTGGCCTCCAGCCAGCACGCTGAGAGACCTCACAGAGTTGACTTCTTTACTTTTTAAAAAATGTTCAAAGTGAGGTAACTTAGGACAGCCTGACAGATGGACTTCTGAGATCTCCTTTCTCCAGACTTACGAGGAAGAGGAGGAAAGAAAGGAAAGGAGGGAAAATAAGGAGAGGCAACAGATGACCCATCTGTTGATGTTGATTTTCTTAGGATTCTAGAACATGAGGGCAAGACCCATATGTTAACTAGTGACACTTTCTCCCTCTTAGAATCCCTAAAACCCAGAAAATATCAAATTGCAATGTAACTCTTGTATTCAAGAAAAAAAAGGGAAAGTGCAGGCAGGAATGAAGGCAAGTAGGCAGACAGGAAGAGAGAGGGTGAAACATTTATTTACCTTATTTTGTTGTTCAACTTGGTTGATCCCTCTAGCTCCAGGTCTCACACCTGGGTCCGTGGACCATGCCCATTGGCTTTATCCGGTATATCACCAGGGCGCACCCAATGTAATGTTATTGAAATATCTTTCCAATGATCTGCTCTTCTCACAAATCACCTTCAATATCTACGTCCTTTTGCCATTTACATGTACTGAACATTTTGTACCTAAAAAGAACAGGATAAATTATTGCACAGATGTCCTTGCACTTTTTCTTTCTTCTTTAAAAAGTTATAACTATTTCCAGTGGCATTCTATTCTTTTTTAATCTACAGTACTGAATATGAAGCATTTATATTATCAAGTTATATGATTTCCTCTAGGAAAAAAGCTATAATAATTGTGTGTTTTCTCCTTGTTTGTCATCCTACTTCATTTTCTTCTCCCCAATAAAGATAGACACCTTATTTTCTGCTTTTAAATTGCTTCTAGCCACCACCACATTGCTAGGAAAATAGCTTTTGGGGTGTTGATTGCCTGCGATTGCAACTCGGAACCCTCAGTGAAAACGCAGTCATAGCCTCCGAGACTATTAGAATCAGAAAGGAACTTGAAAATCTCTTCTTCTTTCAACTGCTAAGACCTCTTTCTTTCTTTCGCCTTTTAGCTACAAACAACTCTTCTTCCCTCAGAGGTTTGTCCACCAACTGCATTTTGAATCCAATATTTTATTCATTTTCTTCATTCTTTTTAATAAAATAATCTCTTACTGGACAAGGTCAGTTTGTTTACCGGGACTAGATTTAAAAAACTCATCAACTATAACCCATGCATTGTTAAGTGAATTCATAGCCAGAGCTTGTGATTATCAGGAGACCAAATAAACACAGAGAACACACAATGCAGCTCACAGCCATAGCTCCACTCCTCATTATTACAGAGCAAAAAGTTGTTTGACTTCCATTAAATCGCATAATCATGCTTAGAAAGTCAGAACATTAACATCACCCTTGGCATCCACACTGCTTACTTTGTCCCTGCCCCCACCAATCCATTCTCTCTCATCAGTCATGTATGAAACGGTTTTTCCTTTCCTACCTGTTGTGAAATATTTTTCAAAGATTTTAGTATATACTGCTAAAGAGTGCCCCAGTTTCCTGCCCTCCTAATTACATATACAGGTGTGACCAACTTGTCTAGCAGTATGGTCTAGAAATATACTAAATTGATTTTCCAAGGCACATTTGCCAATATTGGATGCATTATACCCTTAAGTTATCTTAACGTACTTTTTAAAATATTAAGCTATGTCTTCTGGCAATCTTAACAACCACTGAGCAAACCACTAGCTACTTAGACAAAATGACAATAGACAAGAGGGAAACATTAAGGACGAATGTTCAACTGAGGTCAATTATCAAGGAAGATCAAAGTATTCTGAGGCACCAGTTAGCCAATGTTTTATCAGAGAGAATATTTTTTGCTGGCATTCATTCAAATATCCTCATTTTTGTATGGTGACATCTAGCTAAGAACACCTATAATGTTCTCAAGATAAAGATCTACCTTGCAAAGCACTCGTGATAGTAGTTAGCAAAACTTTTCAGATATTGGATTTAAGATATTTATGGCCCTGTTGCCACTTTGAGAGCCGTGATTAAAATCAACTTGTGACTCTCTGACCAGAGCAACATTCAAATATTGGCAGTATTGTCTTTGTTTTTGGAATTTAAATTTTGTTGTTCCTAAGTGTGTTAATTTTCTAGGAATGCTGTAGCAAATTATCAAAAACTTGGCAGCTTAAAACAACACAAGTTTATTCTCTTGGAGGCCAGAAGTCAGACATCCAGGTGTCAGCGGGGGATGCCCTTTCGGAAGGCTTTAGGGAGAATCTTTCTTTGTCTCTTCCAGCTTCTGGTGGCTCCTGGGGTCTGCTGACTGATGACAGTATCACTCTACGCTCCTCCTTCATCTTCACATGGCCTCCCATTTCTCTATCTTAACTCTCTCTCACGGATTAAATCCAGACTGCTTTCATCTGGAAATTCTCACCTTTATTATATTGGCGAAGACCCTATTTGCAAGAAAGGACTCATTCTCTGCTGCTTCAGGTTAGAACGTATACATATCTTTTTTTTAGAATGTACACAATTCAACCTGCTCCACTGACCAAAGTACAAACAGGTCATGTACTGGCTATTACATCCACTCTCCGTCTGTTAAAATGATCCTTCACAGGACTTGGTGGTGCATCAGAGGTGGGCCATTCCACATGACAAAATAATATATATTCTAGACTATCAGTTTTTTTGGAGGGTTTATATTTTTGAGAAAAAATTAACAGCCATAACTGAGAATTCAAAAGATGTTAATATTACAGAAAATACATCGTGACATCGAGTGCAAAGTTCACATGAATTATTAGGATGAAATGTGAGATCCAGCATATTTTTGAGCAAAGCCCTGACTGTCCTGCTCAGCCTTCAGAAGACTGGTATTCCCTCTTGCTAAGGGGGTACTGCAGTGTGAAAGACTGGGATTTATCATCATAGTTTCCATTACTTACCTGTTATTCACAAGCTATTCAGAAGTTTATGAGGGATAACATGTCGTTTTCTCAGGGTGGGCATTTTAATCATGTGTCATTCCAGGCTGTTTTTGGGGAACAAATCACTAACCTCATGAAGCTGCTTACCCAGCTTAGGTCTCTCTGCTCAGCAGTGTTGTCCTCTGGTCCCCAGACGTTCTGTCAGAGATGTGATCAAATACGAGGTCCTGTGTGAACTTTAGAATTTTACAGTTGATTTATTCACATACTGATCAATGACATGGGCATATAAGAATGACCATAAATAAATAGATAAATAATCTTGCTCTTTCCAAAACAGCTAGAAAGATCGCTATAGATGTATGTCTACTATATAACTAGTTATTTTGAGCAACTTTTGCTCAGATTTCAAGTTCTATCCATTTGGAAAGGAAGCAACAGGCTGAAAGAATAGGGGATTCTAAGACAACTTCATTCTTCTGTCTCTAGAAAGGGGTCCCTGGATTGTCCGATGACAGCAGTGACAGCAGTGCTGGGTACAAGAAAACCTTCTACATATTTCAGATGCTGGTAAGCCAGTCGCATGATTGCCTTTCCTAAAAAAAAAGGAACTAGGATCAGGTTTTCTTAACAGCAGTGTTATTAAGAATTTACCTTTGAGGATGGACGATTTTTTACTCTGTGCATGGTGGGTGATTAGCAGCATCCCTGGCCTGTCCTTTCTAGATGCCAATGGCACCCAGTCCTCTATGTGTGACCACCCACAGTATCTCCAGACATTGCCAACTGTTCCTTGGGGGCAGAGGCAGGTACCATCTCTCTCCACACAGAACCCTGCCTTGAAATTGTTTACGAGGGAAGTCCATAGTTGAATGATAGGAAATTAGTAAGGTGGTAATATTTGTGTGGCTGGTAAAATTTGAGTGTGTCCTCAAAATTCATGTGTACTGAACCCCAAAAGAGATAGAAATGTTTTGGATTCAGTAAGAACAGGTGTTTTGTGTTTTGTTTATACATATATTATTCTCACACTGGAAAATTTTAGTTTTGGGCTGAGTTTAGAAGATATACAGTTGAAACTAATTGCTTGAATTCCAGTATCATCATAAAGGAAATCCTAAGACTAAACTAGTTTGCCACCAACAACAAAAAATTAAGCATTTAGGGCTGCACAGTGAATAGGATGCTTACGGTTTCTGACCCTTGCCTTAAAAGCTCAGTGGCTCCCTTAGCCACCGATAGTGAGCAATAGAGCTTGAACTCTAGAAAAGCTTTGACTTATTCACATTTGCTGGTGTCACTTACCTGGTCTAACAAACAACTGGTGATTACAACGAGATCGACAGAAACAAAAGGGATATAAGGCTATCAGGTGTAATGAAAGGACACTGAGCAGTCCTAGGGGTATGAGTCATATAGGACCGCTGTGCCAGAAAGATTTCCGTATTGAAAATGCACAGGCATGTGTCACATTGATAATAAATGGGGAGAACAAAAATAAAAAGAAGAGGCAGAACATATTTAGTCCGTCTTAAGTATTTCATCAAAGACCCTGGATGGAAATGACTCAGGTGGTAGCAAGTAGGGCCCAGGATCCAACAGGAGTTTAAGGAGACTTGAGGATATTTCTTTCGGCTACATTTGTGTAGACCCATCCCCATGACTTGTTTCCTCAGGCTCTACATTCAAATGTAGGACAGATGACATTCAAAATGTAGGCAAATCTGCCCAGTCAGAAATTTTCCATGTTTAGTCCAAGTTCAACCACATCTGCCAATTGTGTGGGACCCCCACCCCAGGCTCTCCCTTTATGTTATCTGCTACGGGAGTCATCCGTGCATCCCCTGCCCTCTCTTCCCCTCGAAAGCTCACTCAGACCCAAACGCTATCAACAGCACGGAGCCTCCTGTGTGTCCCAGCAGGAAGTGGCTTCTCTGACGTGGTCTCTCTCTGTTCTTCTACTTACAGCCAATTCAAAGACTGAAAGGTGAACCCGAGAATGCTTTCGATAGGAAGGCCGTCGACTTGCTAGCCATGTGGCCTTGCAGTGTTTTTGGAGCTCCAGATATAGTCAGACCCACTGTCCACACAGGGGCAGGCGACCAGCTTCAGACGGTGCCTGTGATTCCTAGACAACGTCCGTCCACTCTGGCCCCTCCCTTGTGGGAGAGCCCAGCTCTGAGAGACCCTCTCCTTGCCCTCTCCACCCAGTCCAGGGTATCGGAGAGAAATGGAGGGGCCTCTGTACCTGGAAGCCTGGAGACCTACTTTGGTACGTCAGACAGCTTCTCCCTGACACCCCAAGTAGTGACCACTCCAGGTCTCCCCACAAAGGAAGCTCTTCACGGCACCAGCTTCCCCAGCACCTCCACATCTAAGGAGCCCCGGGGAGATGTGTAAGTCGAAGTGCTCAGCGCCCCTTTCTGAGGAGGAGACCCAGAAGCGCACCGGCCTGGGCTGATCTCTGGGTGTGGAGAACATCTTTCACGCCCAGAAGAGATCTGAGGAGTCTCTGGCTTCAGGCCGTGGTCAGTCACCCCTGCTGAAATATCCTGCAAACCTACTTTTATTCACCTGAATAACCCTCTAGAAATGAATGTCCCCTATAAACCAGCTTTGTATACCCAGGAGAATGGTGAGGGCAGATGCCCTCTGACATTGAGGCAATTTCACACTCTCACTTAAAAATAAAACAGCACAACTTCTAAACCATCTCTGAACTCCTTAAGATTAAAGAAAAGGTCAATTTCAGGTAAAAGTGAGAAGCCATAGTAATTTGCTCTGTTGTCCTGTCCATCTTGTCTTTGCAATTTCTTTTCCAATTCCTTCCTTCCCTGGGAATTAGACTCTCCCATTCTTAATTTATCTTTACCAAATCTGGAAAGACTTGATGTTGGGCATTTACACTTTTAAACTTCAGACTTCAGTGCTTGAGCTATGACCTCCAGAGTGAGAGAGAGAGCCCAGATTGTAACAAATGGAACAAGTCTAAGTTGGAAATTCTTTGAGGGAAAGACCCGGCAAAGGGCTGTGTGAGCGGGAATCTTTTTTAAAAAACACACACCAGTGTTCTTCACAGTTAAAGAAATTCACCCTTGAGAGGAAATAGCTACATTGTCTTCAGAGAATGAAATGATAACAATGATAATGGCAGAGTGAGTACAACTTAGAAACCCAAACTATAACGGCCTGGGCAGAGGATGTGGTGTAGTTTCAGCAGCTCAACTGACAGAGATTCAAACGTTTCAGTGCTGCTTGTACGCGGCAAAAGGAATGAAGAACCTGGAACTGACCCCAAAGGAGGAAGCTAAGGGACGTGTGGACACGGAAGCTGATCTTCCCTGAACTATAAAAATATCTTGTTTAGACAAAGTTAAAAAGACAACGCGTGGTCTTGATCAGAACCTTTCTATGGATGAGTTTCAAAAGACTTGAAACTAGGAGAAAGAAGAGTGATGTTAAGCACAGCAAAAGTGAGGATTTGATGATTAAAGGTTAACCTCTGACTAGGCGGCATTTCGCCGGGCTGGAGCAGTGGTGGGTAAAGTCTTGATTTGTATCTTTGCTGCCCCACCACTAGACACAGATGTGCAGCTATAGACCAACATACAGTGTTTCCTCCAAACAATAGATATACGGGGCACAAATATCTTCAAGAGCATAGATAATAATAAAATACTAAAATAATCAGGCAGTGAGTAATATGAGTGGTTATTGCCTTTGTTTTTAAATATGTAACTAATTATAAGTTTATATAATTCAACTTTTAATAAGGATGCATTTAAAAATCAGCTCACAAAATTGAAAAAAAAAAAAAAAAACACACCAAAAACCCCAACTCTAACACACCTCTAGGCATGGAGATTCAATCAGAAGACAAAAAGAAGCAGGCATAGGGATGTTACAGCTGTCTCTTAACCGACAAAATCCAAACGGTGTTCTTTTAGAAGCAGTGAAGACAGCTTTATTATGCGTGGGCCACGTATAGAATCTGAGCCCTGAAATACTTTTGGGGTACACTTTTATTGGTGAGGGAGAGTGGAAAGTGTGAATTAGAATAGGAATTACAAACAGAATTCAGTTATTCATTTGTGAATTCCTCACATGGATAACACACAGGATTCACATAATTATAAAATGCACATAGGGTTCCGTTCTCAGGAAGGGTCCTTTTATCTAGTCAGTAGCTTCCAGCCAATCTAGACTGTCAGCCCCTGGTGGCTGGGTGGCCACTGTTGGTCCTCAGCGGCTAGAAACTGAGGTATGGCTTCTTCTCTTCTACAGGGAAATCTTGCCATCCCAGAAAAACCTTAAAATTAAATATTATTGTATTTTTGGACATAGTGCAGAACATAAAGAAATTGTAAAATGAAAGGAGAACTAGAATGCCTCATGATTACAATTGTGAAGAACCACAGGGGTTTTCTGCTACGCTGCGTGTGAGAAGGCATGCAGCATATTAATGAAGTCAGAAGAAGAAAGGAAATAGAAGAACTCAGACAAGGGTGTCACCACCAAACTATGTGCTAGAATGGGGTGAAGAAATAAGAGAAAAGGAATAAAACCTTGTAGCTCAACAAAAAACAGCCTCCTGAGTGCTTTCATTATGATCCTTGTCCTGATTTGGAGACATTTTTTGTACTTCAGAATCTTGGACATCATAAAAGCTCATGGAGCAGAACATGAAATTTAGAAATAAGTTTACCTACATTTAGAAATGTGACTGATACATAGATTTGCTGAGTTTCAAGGGAGAGTTGAGAGAAGAAAACATTTTCAAAATCATGGGGAAAAGAACTGGGGAAATAAATTACTGTCACTATTTTTCTTACACTGCAATCTTCTACTCAAGAATTGATTAGCATCTGAAGGGATTAAGATATGCGACCTCAAAATATCCTCCTTTGGCATAAGGATTAGTGTGAGCTAAAGGGAACTGAGAGTCAACAGTTAGAGGGGTAGTTCTCTGCTTTCCCTTACCTGCTTACAAGCAGGATACACATTTTCCCTTGTCAAAGTGTCCCCAGCTGTACCCGAAAGAGAACACTCATGGTCAGAGACAGTTGATGCTGAGAGTTTGCATAAACCGACTTGACTAAAATAACCCTTTTTCATTAGTTCTCTCATTTTTTTCCTAGTCACTTCCCAGTAATTTGTCATCCTTTGAAACTCAAATCCCCTTTCCTTTGTTAAAATGATATAAAAGCTCACAAGTCTATCCACTTAAGTTTTACTTTCCTGTGAACTCTTATGCACATAAAAATGAATAAATTTGTATTCCTTTTCTCCTATTAATCAGTCTTTTGTCAGTTAAATTCATAAGTCCCCATTCAACAGACCTAAAAGGGTAGAGGAAAAATTTCCTCCTAGACATAGTAAAGGTAACTCGGTGGCTTACAAAGTTTATCTCAAAGCTTTTCTGCACTTACTTGGTGGCAGATGCATAGTCCATCACTCAAATCCACTCTCTTTTCCATTGAGGAGGATTCCTTGTCCCACTGAGCAAAATGTGATCTCATGATTTCAAACCAGTGCACCAATTTATCATACAAGGCACACTCTACTAGCCAATTCTGGCTCAGGTAAGTCATCAAAAAGACTTTCAGTGAATGAAGATCTGCAATAACGTAAAAACAGAACAAAAATGTTATGTGGTCATATAAAACACATGAAAATGGTCTAAGCTACCATTACAGAAAGAAATAAAGTCAAGCTTATGGCTTCAGGGTCTTCAAAGCTAAAAGTTGCTGCTGCATTAACTGCAAAATTTCTCATCTACTACTCAAACTTGGAAAATATCCTAATGGTTATTTTATCTCTATTAAAGGGAATTGGATGAATAGGTCATTAATAGTAGGCTCAGCTTCTGTGTTTGTGCCCAACAGGAAACATGAATATGCCAGGTCTTTAAAAAACTACCATCATTTAAACATAATCAATAGATAATTGGTAAGGCTGATCTGGTAATAAATGCTGAATAGATAAGCCTTCGTCATCTGTATAATTCCTTTAAGAACAGGGATAGAGTTCAGTGTACAGATACCTCTAAACAGTCTTCCAAGGTCACTCTCTAATATCCTTTTGACAATGAATTCAGCTCTTTTTTCATACAGAATTACTTCTCTAACAATTTGATTATATTTTAATTCAATGAGTTTGGGCAATTTCGTTAATACAAAGTAAGAAGGATAAAAAATAGACCAAAACTTTCAAGGTTTTTAAAAATGCAAGTTAGATTCGTTGCACCAGGATGCAATTGTTTTATAACATATAGTGGCAAAACTTTCAAAGAGAGTGAGTAACAATGGGTCCGATTTTACCCAAGTTTTCACAGATCATCTCTAAAATGCTTTAAATCAACTTGAGTAAAAATAACTTCCTTTCTTAAAGGAAACAAAAGAAAGAAAAAAAATGTTAAAATCACTACGGGAGGGTAGCCTGTATTACATGAATAAAAAACAGACGAAAATTAGAAAAAAACAAAGTAAAAATATGGCAAGCACAACTCAAAAGAGTATTCATAAAAGACACTTAAAGTAAAAAGGTCTTTGCCCAAATAAACATAAACACAGTGGAGCAGCAAAACACAGCAAAACACAGTTGCTTGGTTACACAGTGACAGCGGGAAGAAACTGCAGCTGCCCATGCCCTGTGTCTGAAGTTGGTGGTTAATGGTCAACAATGAAAATATGCTCCCCCTTGCTTCTTATCAAGGAAATACAAATCAAAACAGAAATGAGATGTCACTTTAAACCTGTGAGAAATACTATCGCCCAAAAGACTGGAAATCCATGTTGGCGAGGATGAGGAGAAAAGGGGACTCTTTTAACTCTTGGTGCGAGTACGATCTGGTACAACCTTTACCAGTTTACCAGGGAAGCGGTTTTGAGATTATTCAAAAAATCGAGAATGGAAATTCTATATAATCCCATCATCCCACTTCTGGGTATTTGCCCTAAAAATAAAAGCACAAATTTGCAGAGAAATATAAACCCCATGTTTATTGCAGTATTATTTATAATAACCAAGAATTGGAACCTACCTAAGTGTCCATTGTCAAATGAATGGATAAAGATGTGGAATACTACACAGCCTTAGAAAAGATGAAACCTTATCAGTTGTGACCACCTGGATGAAAACTAGAGGGGGTTATGCTAAGTTAAATAAGTCAGAAGAGGAAAGACAAATACTGGATGATCTCACCCATAGGTGAATTATAAAGAAACAAAGCAAATGAACAGACAAAACAAAAACCAGTCCTTGAGCATTAAAAACAGAGCTGTGGTTATTGCTATGCCTGGTGGAGTAGCAGTTTTGTCTGCTGCATCCCAGCCCACACACATCCCAAGGACCCAAGTTCCAGACTCAGGGCCGGGGGCAGCAACCAAGATGAACAAAATAAATAAAAATGCTTTTTCCTTTCTCTCTTCCTGCCTGCCTGCCTGCCTGCCTGCCTGCCTGGTTGCCTTCATTCCTGTCTGCATCTTTTCTTAAAAATAAATAAAATATTTTTTAAAAACCAACTGAGGTTACCATTGAGAAAAGGTTGGGGGAAACAGGAGCCTGATGGTAGGGTTGAGTGGACAGTGATGAAGGACTTCAGGTCATTTGGGGGCAGGCAGGGTGTGTTGTCATATGTTGAGGGATAGTGAACCTCCACATAAGGACTTGTACTATTTTGTGAGTTCAAGTTAATTCAAAAATTTTTTAAAGGTTTTTTGTTATAAATAAATCCTCTATAAATATAGATCAGAGTGTTTATAAAATATTGTCAAAGATCCTGCCAAATCATTTGAAAATAACTTCTCTAAATAAAGAAGTCACCTCCCAAAGGCTTTATCAGTATCTAATACACACATACACACCACTCACACATGTACACACCACACACACATATGTACTCACACACACCTACACACACGTACACATACACGAGAAAAGCTTAAAAACACAAAAAAGAAGGAAATTGAAAATAAGTGAGCATAATAAATGCTTTTGTTTAAAACATTCTAGGAGTGTTTAACCTGATTAAGCAGCATTTCAGCCCATAGAAAAAATCCTGATTCAGGAAGGTAAACAACATTAGTGGCCAACAAATAAAATGAGCCAAACAGACACACATGACTCTTTAAGATGGAGAATTATTTATCTCCCTATTAACAAAGATTAAATACTTCACTAGAAAGAATACTTATGATCAAAACAGTCTGATAATGAACAATCATTTGGATAATATAAGAAAACTTTTAGTCCCTTACTCCAAATTGCACACATGCTTATGATAATTAAATGTTTATAAAGCACATTCCTTTGACCATTTTGGAAGGAAAAAATCGATCTGAAGGATATCTTCTTTGGATAATTAATGTTTCATATAAATCATATATAAAACCTAGCAAATATAGGCCCTTAGATTTCATAATAAAGATAGGATAAAATATAACTATCTTTCTTCACTTTGTATGGGCTCATCACTAAAACCCCCAAGATGACTGGGAGAGCTCATCTAAGATTACTCTAGTGAGTGATAATTGGTGAGGCTTTGCATACTGTTAACTTCCTTGAAGGAATGCTATGATGCAGCCTATTCCATATAATTCAAGGTCTTAGCGTTTTTAAAATCATAGACTGCAAATTAATCATATAAAATTATTATTTGGTCAATATCCCTAGTTCTTTTAAATGTATAGTAAAGTAAAGCAGATAACATCTTTGAAACAATAGCCACAAGCTCTTAGATTTCTAATTTGATTATGGACAAGTCAATAGAATCCATTTGTCCAGACAGTGTTTATGAAGTGCCCACTCTATGCCAAGCAGTGATCTAGGCATTAAGATTATATGACGAGCAAGGCAATCTTCTTAACCCCATAGTGCTTACATTCGTTTTTGGAGGTATAGAGACATAAACATTTGAGGACAGTGATTAGTGTTATAAGCTAAATAAAACAGCATGGTAGGACAGAGGCTTTGGGGTGCTGGATTGTCTTACAAGGCTTTCTTTTTCTTTTTAGAAGTTTTTGCATTAACTTTGTTTTGCAAATTAAAATAAACTCATATGCATAGGTTCCTCATATGTGCAGTCTCCCTATTCCTCAAATACATATCAACACACCCTGCCCCCACCATGTCACCAAGTGTTCTTCACCATTGTCTGGCTCCGTCACCACTTACCATCCCCGAACCCCAACCCCTTCCCTGTTGGTAACCTCAGTTCTATTCCAAGTGTCCAAGTACTGGTTTTGTTTCATATGTTCTTTTCTTTTGTCTATTCATGGTCCACCTATGAGTGAGATCATCTGGTATCTATCTTTGATCTTTTGACTTATTCCACTTAGCATAATCCCTTCTAGATCCCTCCATGTTGATTCAAATGACAGTATTTCATCCCTGCTCAAGCCTGTGTAGAATTCCATTGTATATATGCACCACATCTTCTTCATCCATTCTTCAGACTTTGGGCACTTAGGTAGCCTCCAGTTCTCAGCTATTGTGAGTAGGGCTACACTAAACATGCGGGTGCATACATCTCTGCAAATCAGTGTTTTTGTACTTTTGGGTAAATACCCAGAGTGGAATGGTGGGATCATATGAGATTTCCATCTTCAACTTTTTGAGAAATCGCCATACTGTTTTCCATAGGGATTGTACCAATTTTATAAGTCATTCATATTCCCACTCTACCCTGTCCCTGCAGATGAACTTTCTCCACCTCTCTGCCCACATATCTGGTGAAGATGGCAGCTTCATACCTCTCTAGTTTGCATCATCCTGGTTTTCAAAAAACTGCAAAGAATACAAATACAAATTGCTAGAGTGGAGAATTTGGGTCAGGGGTGCAACCTCTAGTCCAATCAACTGTAGCCAAGACAGAAACATTTAGAAAAGGAAATACATAGTTTGTTTTGTAGTTAATGAAACTGGGGCACACAGGGGTTAAGGAATTTGCCCAAAGTCACACAGTTTGAAAGTGGTTTAATTGGAATCTGATCCTAGGTAGTCCACTTCGGGGTACATGCCCAGAATCTTTGTCATATAGCCTTTCTAGAAAAAATGTTGTTCTAATTTTACAGATGAACAAATATGCAGTACTCAGAAATTAAGTGACTTGTTCAAGGTCACTAACAGAATGATAAAGCTGAGTTTTTAAGTCAGTTTAAATTGAATCAATTTAAATTGAAGTTTCTGACTTCAAGCCAAGTTTCTTTCAATAACGACAGCAGCAGTAGCAACAGCAGCTAATAATTATATAGGGCGTGTTATGTGCCATGCACTATTCTTAACGTTTTATGTATAGTAACTAATTTAACTCAGAGATCTATGGCAGGGATATTATTATTATTTCCATTCTACAGAAGAGAAAAATAAGGCACTGAATGGTTAAATAATTTAGCCAAGGCCACACAGCTGGAAATGGCCAAAGAATTCAAACTCAGTCTGTCTCCAGAATTCAGACTTCTAACCATGATTTTCCATTGCTTTTCCATGCTCTACAACTCCCTTCCTCAGCAAGATTAGTAAGAGAAAGGGGAGAAAGGAAGGACACCAGCATTCATCAATGATGCTCTTATGTGCAGTAATAGACTGTATTATTATGAAAAATATTCATTGCACCTCCCTATAAGGCTTATCCCTGTGGAAGGATTATGCTTCGCATTGACATTAGTTTGACCTTGGCTTGCTTTGGGCATCAGAATGTGAATGAAAATCATATCACTTCTTAGCAGAGTTTCGAAGAGCCATCGTGAGGTTCTGTCATTTCTCTTTTTCCCCCGCTGCCTGTCCCAGATAGAAGCAGCTGTTTCTGCTTCTTGGGAATAAGGGTTTGGAGCATTGTCACAGCTGACATGCCAATGACAGGAGCATGAACAAGAAGTACCCTGGGGGTTGTAAGCCACTGAAATTTGGGAGTTATATGTTTCCATAACATAACTCAGCCTAAGTAGACTTATATATATAATTAAAATTTTGTTTAATCTTCTCAGCAACTCTATTAGGTAGAGTATAATTGGGTATAACTATTCCAGGAAGAATAATTTTCCCAGTGGTATGGACTTAATGTTTGCGTTCCCCCAAATAAATGAGCTGGAATCCCAATGATCAAAGTGATCGCATTTGGAGGTCGGGCCTTTGGGAAGTAATTAGGGCTCATGAGGTCATAGAGGGAGTCCCTCAAGGATTAGTACTCTTACAAGAAGAGACAGCAGAGAGTGCCTCCCTTTTCCCTCTCCATGTTCACACAAAGAAGAGCCATTATAAGCACATCGCAAGATGATAAGTCTACAAACCAAAAGAAGAGGACTCCGAAGGGGATCTACCTGTCTGATCTTGGCCTTCCCAGCTTCCTGAACTGAGAAATAAATTTCTGTTGTTTAAGCTACCCAGCCTATGGTATTTTGTTCTGGCAGCCCGAGCTGAAGAAAACATTGAGAAAATTCCAAGTTTAGGAGTAAAGGTTAGAACTCAGGTCAGCTCTCTTTCTACTACTTCAATATCAGCATTTAACACACGGAGTATTTGCTTCTCTACATTCAATGTAGAAGGTAAATGGGAACACGAATTGACATCAGTGATCACCATCTGTGGAACACAGTGTTTCTAACGAGCTCAGTCTGAGGGCGAATCACCGCTTATGAACAAAGAACCAACATGTAGAGTAAATTGTTTAGGAAAAGACTGATGTAATAGAATGAACTTTTCACTAATTTTCAGACATTGGTAATTTTAGAATGCTTTATTAATGATAGGCAATCACAAAAATATGTTAAATAAAATTATTATACAGGACTTAGCAAACTCAAAAAACTTTTAAAACCATAAAATGTGAATTTCATAAAACTATTAGAAAATGGGAAGAATGGATTTGGTGTTTGGGTTACATAATCTGATCTGTGATATAATTCCCATCTGACATGAAATAGTCAACTTTAAAGTAGAACTCTTTGACACCATTTCCTCAGCAAATAGCTGTAGAAACCTGAGACAAGTTTCTATTTTATCTGCGCACATACCTTATACACACACAGCAGAGAAAACTGGTTATTTACTTTCACCACCTTTTCATTTACCTTTCACTCCCAGTTCCTGGCCTCTATTATTCTTTCTTAATATAACCTAATTTTGTTCAGGTCTTGCTCTCGCCTACAAAACTGTGTGCTGTGAAGTCCTGTCCACTCCCCCACCACACCCCAGGGGTCAATGTGGTCTCATTTCCTTTGATGTTTGCCAGTAAATAGGCTTGTGAGCTAATTCTGGCCCTGAGGCAGGAAGGCACAGATTGAGTTAAGGATTAAATACCAATCTTGCTTCAAATGATAATTCTGCCCCTCATCAGTATTCACAGATTTCTATTGTCAATAAACTCATAAGATACGATAATAGATCCTGATTCTAATACTTCATTTTTTAACTTTAGAGAGGGATACAAGACAAGAATACTGATACACAGTATCTTCATGCCATTAGGAGGCTCAGGGGTTCGCTACAGAGTGTCTTCCATCGCATCACTCTGCTGAGTTGAAGTTCACTTGATTGGTTTCTCACTGGTTGTCTAACGGGGTCCCAATTTGAAGTGTGCAGGTGCAGTTCTATGGATGGGGGTTTCACAGCAAACAAGGAAATTGGTCAGCTTCCATGACCAGGCAGTTCACTCTAGTTTAATTTGGTGGTTGCCCAAAAAACAGCTCTGTAAGAAGGTCCTACCTACATCTGTTCAAAGACCCAGGCCTGATGTTAACCCTTAGTCATGGGAAATGGTCTCGGGGCTTCAAGAATTTTTCCAGGTTCTTAAGAAAGGACATAGAAGAAGATAATTTTTTGTTCCTCTGGGCATTTTTGTCTCTGATGTATGTTTGGAAACATGTTTTCGGGTTCATTTAGGTTTTTAACCTTCACTCTAAGACATCTATTTCCACTTTCCTTAAACCTCTTCCCCGAGTTCTTACTTTCAATTCATATCTTGCTTCCTATTGGAGAAAATAAAAGAAGAAAACTTGTGTATATTCCAAAAATCACATATCATTGATTTAATTTTTAGCCCATCCTCTGCTTCCCTTCTCATTAGAGGGATGCAGTGCCTCTCCCACTCATCTGTTCAAAGACATCACTCTAGCAACTTGTGTCTAACTTATCACTCCTCGGCATACAGCCGTTAGGGTTTCTATTATCTGTCTCACTTGATCCCACATCATACTCCAGCTCTGACCCATTTTCCAATACAGCAAAACATCTCAGAGGAGTTTACTGTCTCATCTCCAATTCTTTGAGTCTTTGCTGAACTGAGTTTTTCATTATTTGTAACTCCTCATCTTAAATATTATAACATCATAAACTCAATACATTTTGCCGCACATACTGGTAGTTACTATGACTCAATAATAAAATTTGGAGATTACATCATATGAGAAATCCACCACTGAAATAGTAGTATATCGGAACACCTTACAAATATGACCAGATTAAAGAAAATTTCAAATCTAAACATGAAAAGAAACTTACTTCTTTGATTCTAATATGTGCATTTTTTTAATTAATGATTTATTTACTTGCTCTAGTATGAGAGTTTGATTCAAGACAAATATAAAGCATTGTATTTGCAGCCCAATTTTATGCTTTATCAACTTTGTGAATACTAGACATTTTAAAGTATATATCCACAAGACAAATATTAATCATACAAGATTAGAAAAATTTAAAGCTATTTAAATATAAATGATGTATTAAATGAGATAGTTTAAAATGAGGTTCACAATTCCATTATCTTTATTATGTACTCATTGTATACTTTTATCACATATTTATTATATATCTTTGTTAGATATCTAACAGCTGATTTAATCTAGAAACAGTCTCATTTAAAGTGTTATAATGTTTCTTAATAAAAAATAAACTTGAAATTTTATGATGTTTTCCCTGTGCGAGCATTCTGAATTATGGCAAAACTTGATGAGGCTCATTTTTTCTAAAGATAGGAAAAATGAAGTGATTATGCTAAAGATCAGGCTGTGAAAATTTTTCTTAAAGGCTGCAAACAATGCAGCAGAACCTAAATCTAAACTTAAATTGACAGAAAGACCTTGCCTTCGGGAGTCCAAAAGAACAACTGCACAAATACAGAATGGCTCAACAAAGATACGTGAGGAAAAATAAGCAAGGCAATGAGCCTGCAATGTTATAGCATCTCCTAGAAAGCTACTAAAATCTTGGATGGAATTGCAAACATGACTTTTTGGGCTAGACCAACATTTGCTGAGTCTTGTATCAGCCTTGCTTTACATGGAATAAACAACTGTCGACAAGGGACGAACTCAGAACATGGAGGTGATGATTCTTTCCACTCATTTGGGCACCACATACACAGTTTATCCAAGAAACCACCAAGGAACACTTGGAGGAACAGGGAAGATTGCCTAAGAGCAGACTCAGGGTACACTAATGTTTACTGCTGAAGATTGCATGACCCTAAAGACACAAATAATAATCAGTGGAGAGAGACAGATTTTATTCCAATATATAAGGCAGATATTTTTAATGGTAAAAAAATTACCAAAATTGGAAAGGGGACATTAGAAAGGAAATGGAACTACATAACAGGCCAGGAGGCCAGCCATGAGAGTGACTCTTGGTAATAGAGATTAGCCAAAGGCCAATCAATACTTTAGACAGAGTTTTATTGGGGGAGGGGATATAAGGAGAATGCACTCTTGAGGGGACCGGCAAAAGGTGATGAAGGTCCATGCATGGGAGATAAAGGTGTAGAGAGACAGAAAGGGGATAGAGTCCTATGTTGCTCCTTTGGGTGACCACAGCTTGAATCTTAAGCAGTTTCTAGGCAATCAAAGGCACACAGCGGGGCACCCCCTTCTAGTCTCATTTGTGATTGATTGCCAGTTGGAACATCTGAAGGCCGCAATTGTCCTTTGTTCTTTTTTTCCTGTTCCAAGAATACCTGAGAAAAGTGCTGAGAACACATTATTCAACACCCACCCCTCATTAGTGGTTGACAGATGAGGAAGTTGTGACTGTAAAGAGTGAGGGTTGAGGATTTTCGGTTTCTCCTTCCCAAATGGGCTCTTAAGTCATAGGGTTGTGATTGATTAGTGAAGTATTGGTGATGCCAGGAGCAGACAGATTTTCCAGCTGCGGTTACAGAGCCCATGGGTCAGAATTCAGAGAGCACACACTGTTCCTGTGAAGATTACACCGTGTAGATACATGGCCCAGGGAGGTTTGGGCCAAAGGCTGCCTTCAGTCAGTCTCTTTCTTGCTAGGTGTCTACTTTCCAGTAGATGTTCAAAGAACACAAAGTTAATTAACCATCGTTGGCCATGTTGCAATCTATGCCTTCTTTCTGCGGGACTTCCTTTTAATTAGATTGGGAAATAGGAAGTGGTGGTTAGACACAATTTTAGGGGAGATGGAAAATGATGAAGTGACCAGATGCACTTGTTAGAATTCCACTCAGTCCTGAGGAATGAGGTTAATGTTCAACCTCGAGATATGGAGTTAATGAGTCAACCCAACCTAAAGTTTCCAGTTATCTTTGTGCCCACTGAAGTCCCTAAGCTGTGCCGAAATGTTCTAACCGCCCCAAAGCTGTGTCAAAACGTTCTGGCCGCGCTCTTTACTTCTGCTGGAACTCGCTTGTGCAGGGACCCTGCTCCCCCTTCTGTAGCCGCCTCCTCCTTATCTGAATGTAGGGAGTAAGATGCCGAGGATCTATAAATACCCTTCTGTGACTCCAGTAGGGGCCGCAGGGTTTTTAGGGGGGACGCCGGTTCTCCCAATAAACTTTTTTTTTTTTTTTTGCTTCAAAGTGAATTTTCTTGGTCTGCAGTTGCTCCTGGTGCCGGGTTAGGTCATAACATTTGGAGGCCCCAGCGAGATCCCCAGACTTCCCAAAGCTGCATAAAAGTCTCTTAAATTCTTTGAGTCTGGTATATCTCTTGGATCTCATCGGTTACTTTGTAACAAACAAGTAATTGAAAAAGAGGCATTAACAGTCATCACAAGGGTGAAGTTATTGATTTCTATGATTTCAGTGACAGAAAGAGGGGAAACTGTCAAGCATTCCTCTTCACAATGGGAAAGTTAATGGCTTCCAAAGTTAGCGTTTTGAACAAATGGATTCTAGTTAAGATTGAGGTAAGCAGGGGAGGTTGGGCAAAGAGAAGGGGAGGGCTCCCGGCTCCTGTTTCCCTGCCTCCTAAGTCCTATGTACCATACCAGGTACATTCATTGCCACATGATCAATCTCCCTAAAACTCTGTGACTTAAAACAGAACACACTTAACATCTCCCTGTTTGTGGGTCAGGGATTTGGGCTCAGCAGGGCTGGGCTCTCTGCTTCAGAGTCTCTCAGAATTGCCATCAAGGTGTCAGCGGGGGCTGAAGTCATCTCCAGGTTCAGTTGGGGCCGGAGCTGCTTCCAAGCTCACCAGAAGTTGGTAGACAGGCTTCAGTTCTTCTTGGGCTGCTCGGCTGAGGGCCAGGTTCCTTGCCAGGTGGTCCTCTCCAGAGTAAGCCCTCTAGAAGAGCCAGGCAAAGATTACAGCAAAATGGAAGAACATATGAGGATATTCTAGGGATTAAAACCAAATTGGATATATTCTGGTGGCTCAGGTGGCTGAGACACTGTCTGGGCATAGACCATGTAAAGCCCAAGGATTTGGGTTTCAAACCTGGGGACGAGACCCCAGGTGCAGGACTGGGGTGGCAGGGGCAACAAAATGAAACCAACAAATAATTTCTTCCTCTCTCCTTCCCTTCCTGCCAGCCTGCTTCTATGCCCTCTTAAAAACAAAGGAAAATTCCCCTCTGTACCCCAAAGATTTTCAGGGCCGGTTTATGATTAGGGGGGAAATATGGGCCCCCAAAGCAGCATTCTCTAGGTTTACTTTTTAGACCAAGAACTTCCACATCACTAAAGTCCATGGGAAACCTTGGAAGGCCCTAAGTCACACCCAATAGGCCAGTTCCTGAGCACTGTAGGCAAAAGCTTATCTCAGGAACCCTCTGGAAAGATTCCTGTAATCCCTTCATCAACCCAGTTTTCCCCAAAACAAGCAGCTGGGACCAACAGAGTGCCAGAAGCTACTTCACAGATACTGGAACAGGCGGTCCACGCGGAAGCCCCCTCGCAAACCCCCAGCCTGCAGTGCCCAGCCTGCTTTTGTTTTCTTTCTCTACTCCATTTTCTCTAATAAACTTTTAAAACCGTGCTCTTAAAAAAAAAAAAAAAAAAAAAGAAAGAAAAACAAAAACCCAAAGCCAGAATTGAGAGGTAGATACTGAGGATGATGATTTCATGTAAAGCATGGTGCAAACCAGGACTGGGAGGTCAGGAACATGGAATTTGATTAATATGTTGTGTTTGAGGCGCCTTTGCAGTATCAGTTGGAGACAGTGAATGGATAGGAAGCTCAGAGATCTGAAGACATACACTTGTGACACTAATTTCTAGATTGTAGTTGGTAGCCTCATATTGCTGTTTATTATTGGCCATTGTGATGGTTTCTCTGACCTATGTAATTGTCCGTTTGTAAAGATTCCAGCCTGGAATTAAAATGGGGTGCAACAAAATCATTTGCTGTTTGACTTACAACTCCCTTCCGATGTCACATCACCCCCTCCCCGTTATTTTGAAAATCTCCAACAGATTAAGAGGTTAATGAAAATAAATATGTGGCGTCCCATCTGGTATTCAAGGCTTCATATAATTCCCTCCTCCATGTGGGCACGCCCTAACTTGCTTCTAATCAACAGAATATGGCAAGGCTATTGGTGTCATGCCCATGACCATATTACTTATGTTAAGACTCAGTCTTGCTGACTGGAGCCACAGGTCTCCCATGATGGCTTAATGAAGTGAGAGAGCGAGCCCGAGATAAGGAAAGAGGGATGACAACCAGTTGCTGACCATGGGTTTCAGCCAACAGTCAAGAAACAGAAGACTTCAATTCTAAAACTACAAGGAAATTAATTCTACTAAAAACCTGAATGAGTTTTGGAAGCTGATTCTCTCCAGTTGAGTCTGCAGAAAACAGGCTAGCTTCACTACAGCCTTTTGACCATGAGCAGAGGACTAGCTAAGCTATCCCCTGACTCCCAGCCACAGAAACTGAGATTAAGTGAATTGTTTTAAGCCACTACAATTGTGGAAATTTGTAATGCTGTATAGACACCCATGTAATTAAGCTTTTATATAGCTCACTCTATTTTCAAATGCTAACATTTTCTCCTGAAAAAGTTGCTTCCTTTTTTTGTTTTACAGACTATTTGCGTCTGCGTCAAGAAAATTTAAGTGAAAAAGTATCGTCCATCCCAGGTCTACCACTGCAAATAACTTGCATCCCATTACCTCTGTGAAGTAAGTCAAAGATCTGTGTCATGGGGGTATTAGGAGCATGAAACATCACAGACAGGCCAAAGCTTTTTAAGTAAAGAGCTGCAAATTGCAAGGTTCGCTACTATAGATATTCCACTAGATTTAGAGAACAATATTTATTCAAATAAATCTAGAACAAAAAGTCAGAGCTAGAAATGCTACTGAATCAGGTATTAGAAACTCATGTGTCTATATTCTCATTGGTGGAAAAATGGAATTACAAGGTAGTTTCATGTTTTCACAATGAGCAAAATCAAAAGTAATATATAATTGTAGCAAGGTCAAAAGGTAAAACTTCCTAAAGCCACAATTATATTGGATATGAAAATAAAACCTATATTTAGACAAACTGAATTAATTTGCAAGAAGGGAAGCCACATTTTAAGATGGATACATGTCACATCTTAATGTTTTCTAATTTTAATTTTAAAAGGTTATAGAAAATCTTAAACTTTTTGAGTTGTAGATATAAAAAAATTACAAGAATAACTTTTCTTTAGAGGTGCTGGCAGGGAAGAAAGTCACTAGTTCACAGAAAAGGGGCAACTTGATAAAAGAACTTGCATTAGAAAAACCCTTTCAAATGAAATAATGTGATCAAAATACTTTCTTGAGATATTCTTCTATTTGGAGAGCAGGGCAGATTTTCTCAAAAATAAGGTTTAATGAGGTTCATGAGGAAAGAACTAGTCTATCAATAAAATGTGTTTCACTAGAGCAGTTTCAAAAAGGGTTTTTAATTTTCTAAAATTGCAGTAGGAAATCAGTTTAAAGGTTACAGCATTCTATTTTCTCCTTAGCTCCAAGGTTCAAATTTGCTCTGGAGTGATTTCATTGTTCATTTAAATTACTTGATTTCTTTTCCAACTCTATAAACGACTGAACTGCCCAAAGGCAGTTTTTGGCTACATTCTATCATCACCTTCTAAAAGAATTTATCAGACTGGACATGTATATATCATCTAAATGCCATTTTCCCCCCAGCTTAACGAGCTCTAAATTTCTACATGCCGTGACTGCGCCTATGTGCTTGTATGAATGCATCTACTTGGTCTCAGAAGTGACGTGGGTGAGGGTGAGTGAAACACATTGAAATGACACTGGGCCCACCAGAAAAAATTCATGGAGAATGCCCTTTGGTCAGGAACACAGCAAGTTTATTAAAAGCAGAAACAGTGAGTTCAAGGGCCCTGCAGGCCGGGAGGGTGACATCAAGGGAACGCACGCATGTGTGTACGACCTGTGCTGCCCGCCTCACTCAGGTAACACGGATTCTTGAATATGAGCGGTGGGGCCTTCTTCCTTCATGGGAGTGTCCAGGTTACCTGGAGTAAAAATGTCATGCCTGAGTATTTAGAGGTGTGTCCTAGACTCAAGTTGCTAAGGTAGGGTTCTTGCTCTTTGGGGTCACTGCTCTTAGAAGTCTCAGGTTTTGCCAGTTAGTTTGCTACTCACACACCTGCACATTGCTCTCGAGATTTTCAGCTGTGCTGTGCCCGCATCAGGAAGTATCAGGGTGAGAAACACAACTCTAGATCACCACCACGTTCCTCTCCCAAGTCTACTTCAACTTTTGGTACCAGATCCCAAGGAGTGACGCCTCACTTCTTTTGCTCTCCTACTAGACACATATAATTCAAGTCCTCTCAGCTCTGCCTATAAAATAATCCCGAACCCTTCTGCTTTAGACCCCTCTACCCTTACAGTAGGGTCTGAACTATGTCTGCTTCTGCCCAGATAATGGCCACAGCCGTTTGTGTCGGTTTTCTCTTCGCCTCCTTGCCATAGGCAGCGTGAACTGTGAAACAGAAATCAGATCTAATCACGCCTCTGGTTTCCCAGGAAACTCAATAAAATGCAAAACCCCAGTGACATAGCAATTGACAATGTTTTATACACTTGCTGACTGTTATTTACTCTTTTAGAATCTAAGTGACAAGGAGAAACTTTGTTTTATTTGCTGCTATATTCCCAAGCACCTGTAGGAGTACCCAGCACAGTATATACTCGATATTCACTGAATGAATACATTTTGCAGTAACTAAATTTCTGGTTCTGAAAAGCATTATGAGGCATTACCCGGCTGCAACAAGCTTTGAAACTTAAGGGTTTGATTTTCTATCAGCACAATTTTAGACTAATAAACTTTTAAACTGTGAGCTCTAATTTTTTTTTTTTAAAAGGAAAAATGCAGTCAGGAATGAAGGCGAGTAGGCAGGCGGGCAAGCAGGCAGAGAGGAAGGAAGAAGCACTTTATTTAGTTGTTCATCTTGGTTGTTTCCCAGGGACCCTGCTGTATGCAGACCGTGCCCAGGGTGTGCTAGACTGCTAGGCCACCAGGGCACACTCTTATTTATCTTTTAAAGTAACTTTGGGTGGCTGTTCTTTTCTTTCAGAGGAGCTAGAGCTATACACTACACTTGAATACAATTTCAGTCAGGACAAATGTTTTGTGCTTTCTGATTATCGCTCCACTGTTGCAGCTCTTAGTATTAGGAAACAGGCTCTGAGAAGGCTGACTCATGAGCACATGTGCAAAAAGCAAAGCAAGACATGAAAAAGCAGACCATAATAGTGAACATCTTGGTATGGTTCTAAAATACACTCACAGGAAGTTTAGGTTAGAGATCAACAGAGCACAGTCTAATGCACCTCCAAACACTGGGCCCACAACCTCCTCTGCTCATATTTACATTCTGGGACGCTTACAGTGGTGAACATCCAGCATGGCGGGAGGGTGGGGTGGACAGGCAATAACTGGACTGGAGGCAGAGACCAGTTTAGGAGGTTTCAGATGCAATCCAGGCAAAACACTCCCACTATGGTTAAGAAGGTGTTCGTGTGGCCCCCAGGCTGACCTGTGCAGCTACGTCTCCTGGTGAGCCAGCCTGAGTGGTTGAGCTTTGGCAAACGATCACTGATTTTACAGATGTTTCTTTCTGAAGATCTTTGGTATTTTATATGAGTCTCATTCATATTCTTCACTCATTTTCTTTATCCTTATGTCATTCGCCTGCAACACAGTCATTAATCTCTTCGTGGTGGTGAACTTTAAAGACTTCATGCAGTCTGAGCTGATCTAGTCAATCACTTGCTGGCAAGAGCCATCTCTGGATGGTGTGGCGTCACAGGTGCTCCACAACAGTCACTTATCTCCCTTTCGAGATGCATGAAAACTCCTTTTTCAAAAGTGTGAGCGAAGCCCTTAGTAGACTGCTCAGACTATTTCTGAACCCAGGAGGCAGATGATACACATTACCTCTTTCAACTCTTGCTATAAAGGTACTTTAACTGGAAACCACTGCTAAGAACGTCAATGCTCAATTTAGAAAGAGCTAAGCCTTTCTTCAACCTCTTCCACTTCCGCAGCTGCTCCGATTAGTTCCTCCAATCTTGTGGAATCATAACTGTTAGTTTTGAATAAGTTTACTTTTAATATTCAGTTACAGTAAATACTCCTAAGAAGAGGATAACTCCCTTTACCACTTGCCTGTTTTTGTTAAACCAAAAAATCTTAAAAAAGCAAATCATGACCAGGGATTAAGTGAACGTAATATCTATTTTTATTACGAAAACATTAAATTTTGACACATTGCTTCATTTGCTTTTTAAAAATCTATTATCTGACTTAAACCTATTCAGCAAAAATGCCAATAAATTATATAAACCATATTTTGGGTCTTTGTAAAACTAGGAGCATAATGTTTTATGATAATCAGACAATTCTAAATCTGAATTGTATGAGTTGTTAACTTGTCATGTTTTAGATGCTTAGTTCAAAATTGACTCAAAACCAACTACATGCTAATACACTGTTGCCAAAGCTTCTCAGAAAGGAGCCAGCAGCTCTGTGTCAGTTTCATTGCTTCTCACTGAGGTATAGAGAACGCAGTCACATCAGGAGTCAAGGCACTCATTCTAAACTGTCCTGTCCTGCCCGTCTTAGGAGTCACACTGGGTGGAGGTCTGATGATATACATTATCCCCCAGCCCAGGCCACCTGGCCTTGAAGTAAATCCATTTATTTTAAAGGAAATCATTAAGAATTCCTATACTAAATTTAGAAATAGTGATTCCAATACACATTAAATAAAAATGTTAGTATTTAAAGTCACAAATTCTGAAAAGTGAGAATAATAGACAAATACAGAACTTATGTAAACAACCAATCAACTAAAGTAAGTAACACTGCCACCACATGCCTTAAAATGGTCTATTTTTGGTGTCTGAAGCTCTTTGTAAATTTTATTTTGGGACAGTTAAGATGAACTTAAATAAAAGATGTGTGTTCTGCATAAAGTTATAGGGATTTCAACATGGGTGACATCAATTAAAAAATACATCAATAGTCTTATTAGATAATGTTTTCCACTTAGTTTCTAAATCTTTATTTCTATGGAGGCAAACCAAAGCAGTCTTAAGACTCCATCTTCAGTTACAATATAATCTCTATCTTTTCTAGAGATTTTAAAGCTAGATACAATCCTAGTTCTTGACATCACTGTCATCTTCATCATCCTCGTCATCTTGGTCTACGGATTCAAGTTCATCCTCTTCTTCAATCTAAAGGGGAAATACACATTTAACATTATGAAGATTTGTTCAGTTCACACTCAATACCTAATGATATATACTCTTGCAAAGTCTTCATTTTAGTAGATTACAGGTCATCTGACCACCCTTGATTTAATGCTCAAAGGTCCCTGTCCTTTAAAATATGAACTATATAAGTTAAATACCAGACAGGTATTTATAAGTTACCCTTCTCTACACACAAACCTGAATCAAACATGGCAGAAGAGAACAGCACTCTTGGATGGATACAGTCTTGTTATTAAAGGAGCAATCAAATCAATTCACTTTCTAGGCTTAATGCTCAAAAGAAAGCAGTTAACAAATTGATACGTTTATAAACCTATATATGCATACTAGCAATACAACCATACAGGCACAACATTTCCATGCTATTGTACAGTTAAAAATATACATTATAAAGAAACATAATAGAAATCATTTTTGGAAAAACTTCAATCTTACTGAATGACCAAGCTCCTTGAGTTTATTCTTTAATGAAACTATTTTCTGATCCTGATCAGCCAACAGCACCAAGAGGTCATCTTGTTCTTTTTTAGAATCTGTAATGTCTGCCTCTAGCTTGTTTTTCTCATTTTGCAGAACGGCAATGGTGCTGTTAGATGAATTCAGTTGCTCTTTAATAGCAGTTCTTTCCTCAGAAAGAGATTTAATTTCATTCTAGGAAAAGAAAGATGACAATCATTAATCTAAAAGTAGTATTCACTCTCCTGGGGTTTTTAACAAATAGGCTCTTATGACAAATCACTGTACTTGTTCCAATCTGAGTAGTTTTTTGGTGGGGGGAGGTAGGAGGGCATGAGAGGTTTAAAACACACATACACATCCAATAATATGAGAAATTATATTAGGGTATATAGGGTATATATCAAAGAAGGTTATTTTAAAAAGTAAACTTCAAAAAAGTTTTAATTAGCTATTCCTCAAAAAAAGTCTTACAATATAATACAATCTTATATAATCAGAGGAACAAAGTATAAAACATTTTACAGCAGAAGCCTGGTTAGTATTAGAATTAGAATTCAACATTAAAAATTTTTTATCCCAATAGCATATATTCAATTAAATAGGAAAGAATAATAGCTTCAAATAAAATCAATGGCTTAAAAAGAATTTGACTAGACACACCCTGGTGGAATAGTGGTTAAGTCTGCCACCTCCGGCTGGTGCAGTCCACATACATTCCAAGGAATGGGGTTTTTCAGGGGTAGGGGATCAGCAGGGGTGAGTGGGTGGCAGAACCATTAAAATTAATAACTAAATAAAAATAGATTAAAATGTTTCCTCTTCTGACTTCCTGCTCGTACCTTTCCTTTAAAAATAATACTAATAATTTGACCACACTATGAAGCACAATTACATATTATCTTCCTTCTTCATGCCTTTTACTTTTAACATCAGCTCATTCCTTTTTTCGTGTTTTGATTCCGATGCCTGTGTCCCATTGCCTGTGGACATCCTGCATGTGGCTTGTGCATTAACCAGATCTGTACTCTTGTTTATTATTGTGATTATAAATTGATAAGACAATTTTCAATACTTACAAAGCAATTCATATTCATTCTTATTTTATATATTTGATAGCACTGTTTAAAACGATAATTAAAAACCTGCATTTGTGCTATCTTTCATCATCAAAACAGGGCTATATTGATATGAATATATTAATAGCTTTACTCATAAATCGAAGGATTAGAGATTAAATGAAGTAAAATTTCCTGCAGTTACTTCATAAAATATGCGATAAATCAGTTTCACCAAAAGCCTACCTTTAATTGTTTAGTCTCTTGTAATAATGCTGACAGCCTTCCTTCGACATCAGTAGTTTTTGCAGCTATTATAGTTTCAATCTCTCCTGATACAGGAACTGATTTGGCCTGAAATTGGGGGAAAGAAGCTTCTTTAAAGTTGTAGTCAATATAGAATTCCAAAGATGATTCCATTTTCTGGCTACTTTGAAATTTTATTTCCACTAACAGAAAAGAGAATTCCTTATATATTTACATGCAATCAGATGTTCTCGCCCGAGGAAGATAAGCTGTCCTTATAGTGGATAAGGAAGTGAGTCGGGAGTGGTAAGGTTCAGACCTCAACATAGTGTGAGGAAGGCAAAGATAAGATGTTTCAGGTCAGACCAGGAAAGTAAGCCATGAGACAATTCTATAGTAACTTTAACTGCATTTTCAAAGCCGTCCTCATAACATTTCTTTAAGTCCATATGAGCAGCTCAGAGAGATAGGTGGGGAAACGGGCAGAATGCCATCGTTGGTGTAAGTCTCTTGATAGAGGCTAGAAGAGCTTCTTTAAAGCACAAGTGAAACAAACCCTAAATTTAGTTCATTTTGTTAGGAGTTCTAAGCTTCCTTAAATAATTATTTTCTCCTTTCTTTCCTTCTTCTCAACAAAAAACAAAACCCAGAAACAAAAAACGCTTTTTGATGAGGCCTCAGACAGAAAAGTGAAACATGTTATGGCAACTAGAGGAAAGATGAACTGTACAGTGGCAAAGAACTTAGATGAGTTATGTTCTAGCATTCTGTGGAAAATGCAGCTTATTATTTGATGAACTTGGATATTTAGCTGATGGGATTTCTAAGCAATGTTAAAAAATAAAAAAGGGAATTAAAACTTGAAGAATTAGTAAAATCTCAGCCTATCTCTATTGAAATAACTGACAAAGCATGCCTGGTGAAACATCAAGGGTATTGCTGGAAACCATTTAAAAGGTTACTGGTGTAACTCACTGACCAACCATTTCAGCAGAAGCCAGAAAAGAGATGTGGTTACTAGGAAGGCTCTGGAGTGGGGCTCTCTTGTCTGATGGCTTGGACCTCTGTTAATTGCGTGGAATGCCAATAAAGTTTAAGATAATTTTGTATCAGCAGAAAACCTGCCAGCCAGGATTAAAGGGGACTAAGACAAAGTGAAATAGAAAATACTATCAAAATGAACCACTAAGTAACTGAATAAACTGATTTGGTAAGACTTCCTATAAAATGGCTGCCCCCATGCCTAAGAACCTGTGTGACTAGAACTCTGGCTAGCAAGTAACCTCACGGAAGGTGCTATCTGACAAATCTGCTTCTTTCTCCTAATGGAAATAAGATATCGCTATATGTTCACTACCTTTTAGAGTAAAAAAAGAATACTTACAAATGCTTCTGTTTTCTGTAATAGCTCCTGCTTTTCAGTCTGTAGTTTGGTGATCTCTATAGATTGTGAGCTTAGCTGAGACTTTAATGTTGCCAGTTCCTAAGAGACAAAAATAGCATTAAACATTAAACAGCATTAACTTCATCAAAGAAATGTCTATTTATAGGAAAAAGGAAAACAGTTCTTTCTTAGAGCCTACTCTTTAAATCACAACTCTCAAATTTAAAAATCAAAGTATTCTTGAACTTTGGGTTCAAGATGGAGAATTAAGCATATTCATTTACCTCAGTTTTCTCCTGAGATCTAATGTAAACTACCATGAAGGGAGGGAGAAAGAAAACGAGGGAGGAATACATAAAGACAAAGAGAATAAATGAAAAGAACAATAAAATTGAGGAATTTCAGAAAACAAACGATAGTTGTAACTGACTCAATCCACATACTTCAGAAAGGTAAAACCTAAGTTGATCTTTGAGAAAGCTAACTTGCTATTTGACTTATGATGCACAACTGACAATGACTTGGAAAATGGTACCACCAGATATCTCTAGAAATATGGGTAAGAATGGGGTAAAAAAAAATAGTAGGGGTGGATGAACAGACCCCAAGGATTTTTTCCCTAATCTCCTATGTCCTCTTCTCAAGTCTGACAGTTTATTATTTGGAAAGAGAAAACAGGTTATCTTTAGACTAAGGGCCACTAAACATAGATAAAAGAAGTGGTGTAGTAAACATGGGGGAATTAACTGGTTTGTATATTGCTAATGCTGAAATTTCCCACTATCTTGCCCTAGGCTCCCCTGTCCCTGCTGTCCCACCAAAATACAAAAGAAAGCAACCATAACAGTGGTTCTCAACCAGGGGTGGTAATCCCTCCTGTGACATTAGGCAATATCTGAAAACACTGGGTAAGTAGAGACACTAGCATGCTGTCCTGTTAAAAAACTAATTTTCTTTTGTTCTCTTAAAGCTTTCTATCACATAAGTGGTTTACCAGAATGAGTTATACAGAGTAACTGGTTTTCTTTATACAGTATTTTTAATAGTTATTTTTCTTCATACAGAGCGAGTTATAGACCAATTTGGCTTTCTTATTCATATAGAATTTTATACACTTAATAAAAATCAAAACCATCAATCACACTGAAATATTTTTTAAGCAATTTAAAACTGATAAAAGAAAATAAGGTACAGAAAATAGAAGACTAAAAGGAAATTCTCTTTTATATAAATATCTTAAGTTTCTCTGGAACCCACAAAGAGAAAAAATTTTTACTTGGGATTTATAAACTAAAGTTATATGTTAATTTCCTCATAAGAACAAGACATTGTGGACATATATTGGAGACATAAATTTTTAATAACAAGTGATTTTTTTTTTTGCTTGAATGTTTGATTATAGAATATAGATGCATATTATTAAAATAAGACACAGTTTCTCTGTGGACAGTCATTCCTCTCTCTGAACAACCATACCACTGAACTAGGACCAGCTAACCAGTGAGAGAGAAAGAAGCTTGTCCTCTGAGGCTGGTTAGGATGTTCACATATATCTTTAGTCTAACTTTTTTGCTGTTAAAAAAAAAACAACTATTCCTTTAATAAGAAAAGAAGATAGAAAGGATGAAAGGAAAAGAATGTAAAAGGAAAGATAATCTTTTGAGCAATATGACACCTTTCTAGGTTTTTCTTCCAATTACATTAATTCTCATATAAATTTTTCTTTTCTCTTTTTTTTAATCTTTTCTCAAATACGTATGTTTAATTTTCCCACTTGATAGAGCTAAATCTGTAACATATGGTTTAATAGGAATTAAAGTTTAGAAATATTATAAATTAACAAAACAGGTAATTTACTTCTCTAGATATTGTAAATTACAACAGAAAAAGTTTATTCTAATTGACATATATACACGTCTACCTGTTTTTCTTTTTTCCAATTCAAAAACCAATATTTTTCTGGACAGAATAGTTTAAAACCCAATACATTTAGCCAAGCAATTATCATGGTCAATAGTATATGAAAATTAGACAGTAGATTTTACATTTTAACATTTGCATCTTATAAACATAATTTAGTTTTCCTTGACTGCTAGTTCACTAAGAATCTCCAAATTAACTTGGCCAGATGCTGAGATTAGTTAAAAAGAATACCGCTGAGAAATAAAAACACGATCAAAAGCAAAATACTATTACCACATAAATAAAACACATTCTGGATTTTTAAATGTCTTCGCTATTAAATTTTGCTTACATTTGACAAAGTAATTCTAGATTAATGGAACTACAAGGCTGTTTATTATAATTAGGATAAGACAGAGTAGAAGTTGAATTGCTGGAAAATCACCTGTTTCAATTCCGTAATTTGCTCAGAATCTGCAGTGGAAACTGTCAGTGAGGACTGTTCATTCATGCCAGCTGATGTTTGGGAAGATTTCTACAAGTAACATAGAAATAAACTATGAAAAAAATTCAACCTAGAGAGATGGGGGTCCGGGGAGGAACAACTGTACACAAGTATGTCTCATAGATGTCAGCCAAAATTTTTCGTATCAACGTTTTATTTTTCATATCCAAGAAAAATTTCAACATAGGATATACTGTCTACAACTTTTCCATAGTTAGTTCATTCACAATTATATCAAGTAATTTATTAAAGCCAAGCACTAATCTGAAGTTATATGGAGAAAGCATCCAAGTAGGTATTTATTGAGTGACTGAGATGTATCAAAAGAGCTTGAAGGATACAGATTATCTCATTTAATTCCCACAATGAAATAAATATTACTACCATCACCTTATGGTGTTGGAAACAAGAAGTTAACAAATTTTCTGAAGTTCAAGTGGCTAAGAAGCATTAAACTTTCAGACAGTCTAACACCAAAGCTCATATTCTAAAACCCTTGGCTTAAAGGATTCAAAACAACAAACATGTAGCATAATAAGAATTACTCTTGACTTCTTAATGAAAAGATTTTTAAAGAATAATTTTATTATTATGTCTTCTGTTTACAAAGCTCTACTCATTTTAAGACACTGAAAGTGCTTCTCAGTCCACGTGTATTATAGCCATACCTGCCAATAGAGTTCAGTGTCTTTACCACCATCTGTTCCCTCTCTTCTGTTCTCTTCCCTCCCAGTCCCTGACAGCCATCATCTTGTGTCCTGTGAACTCTGCTGGGGTTTATTTGTTTATTTGTTGTGCTGCATTCTATTCCACATATGAGTGAAACCATCCCGCATTTTTCTCTTATTGAAAATTTTTCAAACATTTTACTTACCAAATTTTCAATTAAAGAGTCCTTTTCAGTCAGCTGACTTTGCAAAAGTTCCTGATTATTTTTTAATTCTTCTATCTCTTCTCGCAACCTACCAATTTCTTCTGGCTGAATGCCATTTATCTGAGCCCCATCATTGTAAGAACTTTGATGCTGATTGTCTTTTCCTATTAGACAGGCATAACATTTGAAAAGCCAGCAAGAAATTTAAGTTTACAATTTGTAAATGCATTTCATCTTTGTATAATAGTGCATTGATAAAAATAGTGAACTGGCATGCCCTGATGGAGTAGTGGTTTGGTCAAGTGACTCTAGCTGAAGTGCAGTCCACATACATCCCAAGGACCCCAGTTCGCATCTCAGGCCAGGGAGAACCACCAAGATGCACAACTCAATAAAAACAAAGAAAGTGCTTTTTCTGCTCTCTCTTCCTGCCTGCCTACCTGCCTGCCTTCATTCCTAGCTATACCTTTCCTTTATAAAAAAAATTTAAAAAAAGGGAAGTGATGATATTTTCAGGTTTCTGGAAGGAAAAACAACATAGTCTTATTAAGGCTAAGTTGCATAGTTCGGTGGTCTATAATTAAGAATTATAATAGTTCCAATTATAATTCTGTCAATTTATATAAGAGAAAATACAAACTCTTTAAAAATCTCCACAATGGAATAGCTGTCCATATGAACTAAGGGATGAATTAAGGAAGTTGTTTTCCTGAAAATTTGTTACCATATAAATAAACTATATTTTCTAAGTAGCTAGCATTCCAATCATAAGCACTATAGAATATTTACATTCTTGAACTCTTACCGTGTGCCAGACTGAACTAGAATTTTATATATATTATTTCATTTAGTTCTCAGATGATGCAGATGCTATTACCATCTCCATTTTGTTGATAATGAAATGGAAAGGTTAGACCAGCTATTCTCAATTGGCTATATATTAGAATTACCTGAAGAGTTTGAAATAATTACTGATGTCTTGACTCCTCAACTAATTAAATCAGAAACTCTAGTGGGGTTTCATTATTGATATTTAATATGAAAAAAAGATGCAGGAGATTCTAATGTGCAGACAAGATTGAGAATCTGGATCCAATAATCAAGCAGGCAGCAAGGAGCTTGAACTTCAAACTGATTTACACTACATGTTTGCCACAGTGGTTAATATTAGAGAAAGATTAGTTCACAAGAATAGTCTGTCTGACTCTGTCCAGCTCTTGGGGACACTACAAGGTGATGGTTGGCTACACTTACCCAGTTGTACTTTAAGAAGATTGTACTGATCCTTATGTTGCTGAATCTGAGACACTTGTTGTGTGACTGCTGTCTGAAGCTGTTCGTTTTGACATTTTAATGTAGAAATCTGCTGCTTTAGTTCTTCAAGTTGCAGATCCTGTGATACGAAACATAAGTCTCACTGACTGGCATTAAGAAGATGAACAGAAGAAAAATACTGATTTTGAGTCCAGATGCTAAAGTAATCAGCACTTCCAAAATCATTCATTAAGCAGTAAAACATTAATATAAGCACCAAGGCCAATTAACAGCGGTAGAAATCTAAAATTTCAAGTAAGGCTGCATTAATGAACACTTGGTACAGCCTGCAACCTCAATGCAATTACGGGGGTTATTAGGGGTGGGGTGTGGGTGACGGCATAGGATTGAGCAAGGTTCATTTTATAGTTAAACCATTTAAGAAATTTGTACTAAGCTATTTAAAAACTTAGTCAATGCATACATATATACATACATATGTTTATATGTGCTTATGTGTGTTTTACATTAAAACACAATTGTAGGACATTCAGAAGACTGAAAAAAGAACTTCCAACTCTCACTACCCTAACATAACTAGTAGGAATTTGATCTATTCCTTTTTTTTTGGTTTATTTTTGTCCTATTCAAGTTTTTAAAACTGGTCATAATCAATGCATATATAATTTTATAAACTTTGATTTATTTACTATATGACCATACTTTTCCCATATTGCCATACAATTTATAAATCATATTTTATGCTTCCTTTTTAATCAGTATATTTAATAAATTTATATTAAAAGCAACACAGGCTACTTTTCATTTTTCTAAATGATAAATATCTTACAATAAACATCTTTGTTCACATAATTGTTCTTAAATTTTTGACACTTTCCTTAATATAAATTCTCAAATGTCATTCAATGTGTATAAACATTTTATAGCTCTTGACGCTTGTTGCCTACTTGTCAGATGGCATTTTAAGTGGTGAGAATATTTAAAATTAAGATTTCTAAAGAAGAGTCATTATAGTCATTGTGTTTCTTCTTCCAAATCGACATCATCAGTTCAACTGTGCAAGGCAGAAACCTAGGGATGACATTTGTTTCTCTCACATCCAATAATTAGCAAGTCCCTAACAGTTTTATCTTCTTTGGTTTCCATATTTCTCTGGTGTGTCCCACATAGTATGAGCTTTTGAGTCCCAGTGACACACGTGTACTTGAACTCTGTACCCAATAACCGAGTGACCATGGACAGGTTCAGGTTCTCTAAGCTCTGGATTACTCAGATATTCTAAATTGATGATAATCACTATTCTGCAGTGATGTTTTCAAAGTTAAGAGATAGTGTGTTTTGTTTTGTTTTAGAGGCAACTTTATTTAGTTGCTCGTCTTGGCTTGTCTCAAACCTGGGTCCCTGATATGTATTTGGACTCCAAGTGGCAGCCTTATCTGGTAGGCCGCCAGGGCATGCCAGGAAACAGTGTCTTAAATGTGCTTCCTGAGCATCTAGAATACTGCATAAAAAAGCTTTCCTCGCCAGTCCATCACTGCAACTTCCTTCTGAGGTTCTCTCCCCCTGCCCTTACCTCTCAGACCTCTCCTTTAGGCCACCACCAAGTACTCTAAGCACACAGCGGTGACACCTCCTGGACCTCTTCCCAGCCTCCCCTTTTGTCTAGCTTATTCCTAGACATCTTTTTAGGACTTATCTTCTGTTTTTGAAACTCCTGATCCTACCTAAATTAAGTGCCTCTCAGTGCTGCCATATACTTTTAATTATCTCTATCATTAGATTTAACATGTTATGTCACAATAATTTAGTTTATCTCCGCCTGACAATGTGATATGGGAACATGACTGATGCATGCTTTTATCCATAACATCTGCACAATATATACGCCCTCGGTTTATCCAATACTCAGATGTTCTTGAATTTTTAGAAAGATAATTGAATGTTACTTTCTGTATTCTCTGGTACTCGAAATGCTTTGAATAACCCTTTCCTTGAGGAAGTTTTTATCAGCATATCAAAGAATGCATGTAATTCATCAGTACGTACTTGTTCTCGAATCATATTTTTGTAGTGAGTCACAATACTATCATGCTGTTCTAATGTTTTCTTTACCTCTTCTTCTTTTTTATCTTCTTCACTAGATTTATAAATAGCCTTAGTTATTATACCTGTAAAAGAAAGCTGATTTAAAATTTGTTTTAAACCTTTTAAATGTTATTAAAAAGCAGCAAAAACAAATGGCCTAACTCCATGAGAGATTTTTTTTGAAAGCCAAAAATTCATTCCTCAATGGCTACAAAGAGGAAAAAAAACAAAAGCGAAACAAAAATAAACAAACCAAAAAACCCTATTTTCAGGCTTTGCATAATATAATTTGCTGTGCCCAAAATATATGTGTGTGTATATATATATACACACACACACACACACAAAGATCATCACATGTGCTTTCAAATGGATGGCAATAAAAACTTTGTCTTACCTTCAAGTTCTTTTACCAGCTTCGTAAACTCATGATCAAATATCATACATTCTGGACTAGGAAAGTTTGGTTGGGGTTTCTGAGATGCTCTGGAATATAACTCATGTTTGCTAATAAATCCTAATTTCTCTATGAAATTCTCTTTGCCAATCCTCTTCTCTATTAGTTGTTTCAACTTCTCTCTATAGAGATGAACATATTTAGATGCTTTAAAAAGAGTCATAACAAAACATAAAAGTTTTAGCAACAGTATACTTTGGTAGAAATAGTTTATCATTATCTCTTGATATTAGCAAGTCATTTTATAGTAGTGATTTCTCCTTACTTACTTCATGTAGCTCTCAAGGGAGTTATCATTGAAGTAAATTGAAATGCCCAACAGAAGGGCACATAAGCCTTGGACCAATTGCTCTTCCTCTCCAAGATTTTCTGCAATTTGTCCTGTAAGCTGAAATCTTTGTTAAGGAGACTATGCATAATATCTAGAGTACTTTATTTTATTATTTGAATTTGACATATATTTCATGCAAGAGTGTTATAAGAAATTCTATATGTAGTCCAAATAAGCACAAAACAATGGTACACACACACACACACACACACACACAGCTTAAGTAAGCATCACTACTACTTACCAGTTTAAAAAGTGGCAACACAGATAAGGAGAATTATTTGAAGCATACAGTATCTCTAATTGCAGACATATTAAAAAAAATACTTACATGCATCTTAGTAAAAAATAAAGGATACAAATGGAACATTGGCTGAATTATGAAGAAAATGAGTTACAGCAATGGGACAGTTGCTTAGCCAGGTACAAAGCAACATCAGTAATCCAACTCTGGTCTGTATTTTGCTTCCCTGCAACAACAGATAAGTTGGCAGAAATCTCTCTCAATTCATTTTATTTTTTTCAAACAAAGTTTCCCTAAGATCCCTCTCAATTTACATAAAAATAAATTTAACATCTTATAAAAGACATATCAGGAATCCAAATGTTAGAGAATGCATTGAATCCTCTACGGACTGTGCTTCCTAAATGAATAAAGAGAAGAAATCAGAATTGGTTCGTGTCATAAGATAAACTGAATTCTCTAAAATACTATTAGTGGAAAAATTTGGTCTACTAAGGAAGAGATTTATGATGTGGATGCTTACAAAAATGATCAATCCTAGAACACTGTACAGTAATTACAAACACTTTATAACAAAATTGCCTGACAAATTTATTATATCTCAATAAGAATTAAAAAAATAAGTTTCTGATAAAAGAACAAATTTTACCTCCTTCAAATAAATAAAGAAAAATAGAATATCCTGAATTTAGTCAGCTTCCATTGGACAATATATTCTCTAATAAGAAAATAAATAAAACATATATATACTTGTTGACAGCATGCTAGTTAATGAAAAATAATGAACACATCAAGAGAAAAAGATTTATATTATGTGGGATATTCTCTTGGCTTATAATGTCGCCATGGCCCACAACATGTTACTATAAATTGCATTTTTGCCAAAGATAAAACTTGTTTGAAACAAAATAATGAGAATCAGCACAGTAATGCACCACTTTAGGGCAATTTCAGAAAATATTCGAAATACTATTATTCAAAGATCTAGACAAGGAATGGAATTAAAGTAAACATTATTGTGTTTTGAAAACCTTCTATAGGTCAGACTGTTCTAAATTCATGAACTTGGATGTCAACAGTTTGGCCTTTCTATAATCTATTTTCAAGTGTACTTAATTATGAATTAAACGAATTTCAAATTAGACTTCTTCAAATGATTTGCCAAATAATTAACTGGTATGAATTTAGTTTTTACATGAGACATTATTTTTGCTCTTTCCTTGCCTCTGTGTCACTATTGTTCCCACAACTTATCTTCAAGTTGTTCAAGTAAATTGAAAAGTTAAAATACTTATTCTTAATTGACTATGTGCTATAAAGATTTTCCAACAAATTAGTCAAGCCACAAATGCAAATGTTTTGTTGATTACCCTTGGGAATAAATAAAAGTTTAATATTACTTGGAATATACTGTTTGCAGGTACCAAAAATAACTAGTGTCTATATGAGAGCATCCTGTCAAATTACTGCTGATGTCAGAGTAAACAAAAAGTGTAATTAGATTCAAATATGAATCTTCCAAGAAATATGCCAGACATAAATAGAACTAGTTAGAAAATAGAATGGAACACACCATTTACTAAAGAAACAAAATAAGATAAAGTACTCAAGAATGACTCTAGTCAAAATGGTATAAAAACCTAAACAAGGAAAAATTAAAAACATTCCTCGAGAGCAGACATAAAGCAATAGAAAGACAGCATATTAGAAAAATTCTAGATCAAAAAGATATTACTTCTAAATTAATTTATAAAATTAATGTAATCCAAATTAAAAATAAAAACCAGGCTTTCCACCCTGCCACCCTCACCAACTAAACAATATGGTTCTCCAGTTTTTACGGATAATTAAACAAGCAAAAATAACTAGGGAAACTGAAAAAAGGAAAAAAAATTAGTTCACAAAAAACAGGAATCCAAGGAAAGAAAGGAAAGTTCAGAAACGGATCCATATATGGATCCATATACAAATGTGATTTCTACATATAGAAAAAAATGTAACTACCAAAAAGTGCTCTATAAACGTTTTAAAGTATTATCATGCTTTCTAGTTTTGCAGTTCTATGACTCTACCTACTAATATATTAAAAGCAGAACTAATGCCCTAAATTTAAAGTAGATGTCAGAATAAAGTTTGAACTGGGAAAATAAACAATTTAATTGCTGGTATACACACACACATGTATTTGTTTTGCCTCTGAAAAGCAGGCAGTCCTTACTTTGCTACATTTACAAAAATCCATGTGTACTTAAAACAAGCAAAGTGAGTACTGTGTTAATGCTCTTTCCACAGACTATATTATAGTGATGTTCATTAAACCATGGTTTATAATACACAAAAATGGGAGATGAAATTGGGCATTAAAGGCTATCAAACACTCAATACATCAATTTGTGATCGTCTAATAGATTCTTTATAAATACACACTTAGAAAAGCTAGAGGGGGCAAACCATGGCGGCCCGGTAGTTTAGTTCACAGGAGGCACACATCCAAGGCTCCCAGCTCAAGACCTGGGGCTGGGGGAACAACCAAAGTATTTCGAGCAACTAAGTAAAAATAAATGAAGTGCTTCTTCCCCCTTTCTCTTCCTGCCTGCCTTTGGTCACCTTCATTCCTGACTGCATCTTTCCTTTGGAAAAGGAAAAAAAACTAGAGTGAAGCTATACCTTACTTTCTGACTAAAGTTATTCTTTTTGTTGATGTTAAAATATTAAATGATATGTTTGTTTATAGGTTTAAGTGAAGAAAGAGCCTATTTTTTCCTAGCCCCCAAAGATGTGGTGTGAACCGCTGAGATTTGGAAAAACAAATAGATGCTTAAATTATAATCTCAGGACAGCTGAGAATTTAGCTACTAGAAATCACAAATTTTATAGGATGAAGAGAACAAATATAATTGAAATTGAATCATCTTATCTTTAAAATATTATGATTCCCCTATATTCTCTAAATAAAAATTCTTCATACTCTTACTTGGTGCATTTTGAGTTTAATATTTTGCATTATTTATAAAAATATGAAAAGCTAACATTTTAAACTTCTAATGTTCCAATATTAGATTGAGGTTCTAGAACATTATAATCAGATTCACTTTCTAGTGGTGACCTCTGGGGGTAGAGAATAGGAAAGGGCAGGATAAAATTTTCTAGGATTCTAAGTATGTTGTGCATCTTGTTTTGGGTAGTGGCTACAGAGGTATATTCAACCATCAAAACTCATCAGACTTAAGGTCTGTGCATTTTATTGTGTGTAAATTTTATCTCCCTAGACTTCCCTTTTAAAGAGTAACTAACATACATTTATACTTTCCCTATTAACACAAATTCTGCAGTTTAAAGTCACCAAATACATCTGTGTGTTATTAACATGTTAAGTCATGCTCCTACACAAAGATAAAATTCCTAACAGAATAAAAGAGACAAGCATCACCATCAAGCACATGCCCAAATATGAATATTTGGGTGCAATTATTTTTTTGTCAAACACTCCACAAAACAAAACAATTCAAAACCAAACACAAATACTACTGTCCCTCAACACACATCAAAACTAATCCCCAATGGTTGCTGCAGTATGTGGATTACATCTAGGATAAGTGATAACTTAATTTTAAAAACATCAAACTATAAAATTATACTTACATACTATTATACATTTTCAATAACCAAAATAATGTTAATACATTCTTCCATACACTCTTTAGCTAAAGATGAATTTTTCAATCCTAAACTTTACTACCTTTGAAATGGTTTCAGGGGGAATAAAGAAGCAAGCTTGGGTGAAAAACACACCAAAAAACCAAGACCAAGAAATCCCAGAAAGAGCAAGCATCCCGGGGAAAGAAGCACAGTACAGCTCCAGGCTCCTATTCCCATAGCTCTTGGAACACCACTCAGATACAGCATGGAGAAAACCGTAGAGCCATTATGCTAGAGATAAACTTGCTGATACACGAAAGTGTGAGTAGAATATGCAGTTAAAAAAACCAAACAGCAAATCTCAAGACCGAAAAAAGCCTTGCTATGAGGAAAATGCCTAAGCTTAAACAAGTGATACATACCCGTCTGTCGATCTTATCACCCTGCAAATTATACATTAAAAATTATTCATAAATAGTACAGCTTTAGAAACATTTAAATCTAGAAAAAGTCCTCAAATACATCCTCTCTATAAATCCATGCCAATAATTTGGGACAGGTTAATTACAATTTTTATTGCATAATAAGGCATATTTAGAGGAGAAAGAATAACTTTGTAGACTTGAGTGGGGAGACAACACTATCTTGAGGATTCCTCATATGCATTAATCATAATTACAATGCAGAGCAAAGTCTGTGGTGATGGTGATCAGACATTTAATTACTGTTCAGCTTTAAAAAGGCTGTTTTCCATATACAATAACTTATAAAAAAGCCAAGTATCAAATAAGTAAGGATATAAGTATTTGGGGGTAATTTTAAAAAAAAAATCACTCAGAGATGAAGATAAATCAAAGATAGGATAAGCTTCAGTAAAAGAAAATGGATTTTATTAAACAACAAAGAGAATTTTCAACTGCCCTTTCATTACAGGTTCCGTTTTAAGCTTTCATTTATAATCTCCTATGGATGGTGAGACTAGTCTACATTTTCACTCTCCGTCAGTGACTCTGAGTGTCAGTGGCTATAGTTTTGCTAAAACATGAACTCAAATTGTTCACAGCAAGGCTGGCATGTGCGGGTAAATCATCTAATGGTAGATGCCTCGCATTCATGCTTCACTGAAGCTTCATTGTTTTCATTATGAGTCTAAAGAAAGTCTAAAGTAAGATAAAAATAAATTAGTTATGTTTTTCTTATTACCTAGTTATGTTACCTACTATCTTACTAGGTAAGTTTTATAATTTGGATATTTGAGAGCTCACAAAAATCAAGGGGGCTCGCTGTCTAATTACAGAAGCGATGGACTGTTTACTATCTATTTTTTTACTGAAAGAATGATCAGTTGCTCTGGGAAGAGAAAAAGGGAGGTACACAATTATGAACCACTTTATTCTATTCTCTCAAACAGACCTGAATTCAGCTGAGCAGAAAGAGGAACTAACATGTAAGAACATTATGGATGATTTTCAAATAAAACTAAACAAAAACACCTTTTTGCTCAGAAAATAAATTTCCATCATGGTGCAGACCTTGTAACTATTTGGCAAAACCATTCTCCTAACAATATTTTTTTTGTGCTCTCTCTGCAAAACTGTTCTTGGTTACAATGAACTAATGAGCAGGTAAGTATCTGTCTCTTTTTCTTTTCATCTGTATCTACTAAGGACATAAACATGTATAAGCAGAACTCTGTCCCATCTCGTGCCTCCCCACGCCCCCCAGAGGTTTTACCTGCTACTGTACCTGTGAAAGGGTGTTGGTGCACTGCTGCAGTAAGGAAACTGGAGGGTTGCCGATACTTGTAGCAAGTTGAACCCGGAGCAACTGCTCTTTCTGTGTAGCGTTTTCTTGCAAAGCATGAGCCAGGGCCACAGCGGCACACCAGTTTGAAAGTGAATCAGTAGAAAATAAACCTCCACATAATAGCTGACCAGCCGAGACTGAATTACCTGTTGCTATAAAGATGCAGACAGATAATACAAAAATCAATCATGCTGCTTTAAACACACAGCAAAACAGCATGAAATTGTTTAAAAACTTGTTGATCTGTAACATTAAGGAGCATTTTCAAGATAAAAATGAAAGATAAAAAAATATCTTAGACGATAAGGAGCAGAACAAAGAAATATCCGAACATTCTAGTCATCAAATTGATGATGGTAATATTATCAAAACTTATTTTAAATTTAAAACTACATTTTTAAAGCAAATTCAAAGAAATGCCACATTTAACTATTCCACTACATCTAGGGACTTGCCATTTATGACCTATTGTAACATTAAAAGCTTGAAAATCAATTATTTACTTTTAAAAATAGAAATTAGAACAAAATTGTTTACCATCAATGGTGGAAGGTAGTAGTGTTGACACAATTTCTCCTTGACCTTTTTGGTTTTTATATAAGAAACACTGGAAACAATAGAGAACAGCACAGCGCAATACAAATGGCTGCCTTTCATTAACCATGGACATGAGAAGTACTACAATTGCCGGTCTGTTGCATTTAAAAAGAGAAGAACAAAAAAAGAACATTGCAACCCAAGTACACAAATCAATAATTAATGACTTTAGCTGATTAAAGAATTACAACCAGAACACCAGGAAGTATTTCTATTTCCATTTCACAGGAAAGGTAACTGCAGTTGAGAGACATGAAATAATGCTTCCTTAAGGCACAGAGTTAGGAAGCGGAATGGGTGCTTTCTGAGCTCAAATACATAAGTTCCAAAGACCACACACTCTTAAAATACCAACATGTTTTATCTCAACAGATAATTCTTAGTTAAAAAAAAAAGAATTTCTTAATAGACTAAGATGCACTGATGAGATAACTCAAAATAAATTTTTGCTTTCACAGAGGAATCTTAATATTTCCCTTCTCCTACCTTGGTGGGCTTGAAGGTGCATTTACAGAAGCAAAATAATCCTGGTTTACTTGGCAGCCTCGAATAACTTCCGATACAGTATTAATTGTCTATTAAGGCGGAAAGGGGAAGAAAATTTAGAAACAGTAAGTCAATGAAGGAAACATGTTTTCAAAAGAGAAAATGTTGTATTTGTTTGCTTTTTTAAAGACCAAGACTTAGGACACCAAAAAATAAGTAAATTCAGTGACAGAATTATAATCTTAGTATACTTTCTTAAGATAAAATTTAAAAAACATTAAACACAGTTCAGAAACTAAAAATAACACCTGAACAAATACACTTAAAATAGCAGAAAACTAACATTAATATCTCCTAAAAGAATTATTTTTATACAACAAGAATACTTTAAAATAAAATTGGAGAATAAATTTAAAATGTAACAAATTAAAAATTCAATTTAAAGATGAAGCTTAAATAAACTTCCAAGAAAATGAAACAAAAACAAAAACAAAACAACCAGGGTATACCCTGGCAGCTTGGGTGTTAAGTTGGTGGCTGGGGCAAAGACCATGTAAAGCCTAAGGACCCAGGTTCAAAACCCAGGGCCAGGGAGAACCACCAAAAATGAAATAAATAAAAACGCTTCTTCCTCTTCTCCCTTCCTTCCTGCCTGCCTACTTGCCTTCATTCCTGCCTGCCTTCCTTCCACTTAAAAAACAAAAAGACAAACTTGGTCCATACAGTCCAACAATTAATTAACAGATTTGAAAAAAGAGCACAGAAAAGAAAATTATCAAGGAACACCAAAAACATCCTCAGAACTGAAGAATATACATCTCCAGCTAGAAAGGGCCCAGTGAGTGCTGAAAAAAAATTAGAAAGGAAAACAAAATCTTCAGTACATCATCAGTAAGTTTCAGAAAACTAGAAATAAAGAAAAGGATCCCAAAGTTTCTAAAGAGAAAAAGCAGGTTACATAAAAAAGGATTAGAATTAAAACAGTTCCAAATTTCTTAACAGCAACATGGAAATAATGTTCTGAAAGTGTTATTGATTTCGAACTCTGAATTTTTTTTTTTAATTAAAAAATGTTTTTAAAGGAGAGGTAAAGGCGGGAATAAAGGCAAGTAAGATGACAGTAAGAGAGAGGGGGAAGCATTTAATTTTTTTTATTTAGCTGTTCATCTTGGTTGCTTCCCTCTGGTCCCAGGTCTTGAACCAGGGGCCTTGGGATGTATGTGGAATACATATACTACATACATATAGTAAACATATAGTATACTATACCGGGAGGATACCAGGGCGTGCCTCCAACTCTGAATTCTCTACCTAGCCAAACATTAACGCTGAAGGTAGAGGAAAGATGAAAAAAAAAGCTAAAAACAAATTCTCTTACAATCTGCCCCTTTTCAGGAAGTTAAAATAAGACAATGAATGAAAGGTAGGAGAAAGAGACAGGGAATTCCTGATGACCAAAAAATCCAAGTTGAGTGAGAGGTGAAAAGAAGGATGATGAGAAAAGTACCAAGACAAAAGCTGGGCAGCAGAAGAGACCAACCAACCCAAATCGACGCAGGAGAGTTGAGGGCTACCAGAGGAGTGCTACCAGATAAGAGGCCGTATGTTAAGCATATGACAGTACTAATATGCACAAACACATAGAAATCAGTAAAATAAAAAAACAACACTATTATAGCTCAAGATAAAGAAAGGAATATTAAAAAAAGATAAAGTGTTTTGTACAGCTTAGCATAGACAGTATTAGTATAAACTATAAACCTTGATTATCAATTACAAATTCCTGGGGTGACAGAAGTAAAGTAGGAGGGTTTCATAAAGTGTGTGGGGGGGGGGCGGGCTTTAAGTAGGAAAGCATGAGACCAAAGACAACTGTTTTTGTTTATGTGCTTCTTTTTTCATTTGAGAAAAAATTTGAAACTAAATAATTTAAATAAATATTTCTGGCCCACCCCTGTGGGTCAGTCAGGCAGCTAAGGTGACTAAGGTGTAGGCCATGTAAAACTTATCTATGGAGCCAGACTCAAGACCTAGACCCAGAGGGTTAAAAACATTATTTTTTGTTTAAACTAATTTCTTTTTCATAATAGGTAGGAATAAGAAAATGTCATCTATCAGGGAAAAAAGAATTTACTATTCTGTGAATAAGTAAGATTACTTAAGACTCAAATCTAACTTAACTAAATCACATTGTTCTCAAAATTAAAAAGAATAAATCATACTGTGTGTATTCTTGTTGACTACAATAAAATTAGTGAGAACTCATTTAAATTTTAACATGATTTATATTTATAGACTATTAAACTTGAGAAATGAGTACATTTTTAGAATGGATACTGATATCACTGTGCATATTATATTCTGGTAGGATCAGTAATGAATTTAATACATAAAAATGGTTAACTATTACTGCATTTCCTTCAGCTGTTATATAATTCTTTGGATTCCTGATTTCAACTTCCATAGCGAAGCCTGTGTGTCACTGGCCTTACCTCGGTCAGGATATCAGCAGGAACTCCGGTAGCCATCAGGATAGTGCAAAGCTGCTGCAACAAGCCACACTGGAACATAGCTTTCTGGCAGCTACTGGTAGCACCAGGAGGATTGTTGGGAGATACAAGCACACGAACAAGCTGTGAAAGAAAGAAACACAATCTATATTTTAAAGATTTGAAGAGTCTTAAGGCAACTTGATTTATATGAGTAAGAAAGTCTATGTGACGGATTCTCCCACCTACTCAGCCAGATCTCGGTACCCTTTCCTTCGTACTCCTATGGCAATAATTCAGTTATAGTGCTTATTACATTATTTGCTTAAGTTTGTCTCCTATAGATGATTGTGAACTCCCAAAGCAGAAACTGCTTGGGACATTTTATAACTCAGACAAGCACAGTACCATAGTCCGTAGTGAATAAAGGAATGCAAGAAAAAGCAAAGGGGTGGAAGTAAAGATGAACTACCTAATTATTAAAGCTGATCTGAAAATAGAAAGGTCTGAGGTGTGACAAATTTCCCCTAAATATTTAAAGAGGCTAAAAGCAATAACTGGAGACATGGGCAAAGATTTATGCACCAGGCAAGGGGTTGGCCTCATTGCTGATGCAAATTAAATTTTAAGAGTCTATGATCCTATGATTAGCCGGAACTTGAATGAGATTTCACAAACATGAAAAAGTCACCCCCAAACAAGTGTTCAGCAGTTACAGCTTCAGAATGATTTTATATATACCTATATACCTCGTACATCAAGACTAGTTATGAGTATTTGCATGTACAAAATCTTTACATCAAGATCAAATAAAACCAATCCTTGGATACTTGCAATAAAACTGAGGTTACCAATAGGGAATGGAATGGAGGAAGGGCACAAATGGTGGCGGGGCCCACTGGACAATGGTGAAGAACACTTGGTGATTTGGTGGAGGATAGGGTGTGTTGATTACATATATATGAGGAATGGGGAACCTATACATGAGTTTATTTTAATGTGCAAAAAATTTTTTTAATTAAATTTTAAAAATCAAATAGGATATTTAAGGTATTTTAGTAATAACAAAATGCTATAAAAGTGCTACCCACTGTTTTATAGCACATATATAGAAGTAATCAATGACATAACAGAGTAGACCAAAACAACTTTATTACTATAGTTGATGTATATCATATAGTGACTTCACTAATGGGTCTTTTGGTTTCCTGGAAGGAAGCTAAACATAAATAAGACGGGCTTAAAAAATTGTATTTTTATTGTTAGTGAGTAAAAAGATGACCAGCAATCACCAGAATTTTGAAAAAACCCTCAACCAGTGGTTAGATCAATGAGTGAAGTAACAGAATAGTTAGATGGTCCCATGTATGACTTCATCGACATTCTCAAAGAGGGTGAATAAACTGATGTCACTAGGTTTTAGGAATACACAGATTACTGAGCACCTTTGTAGTTAGACTTCCATGGCTTTGTTTTTGTTTTGTTTTACCCTTATTCCCCATCCGTTCCTACTTTGTAAAAAAATATTTAAAACAAATACCAAGCTATATGCCATTTCTGTCATAAATACTCCTTTAAGCATCTCTGGTAAGATTTAAAAAAAATCATCCTGCCATTATTACACTTAACAAAATCAACAGTAATTCCTTAATATTATCTAATAGCTGGACATCTTTATAAGTAACAAAGAAAAAGTAATTGTCAGATTTCTAGGTGACAGTTAAGTAGGAAGGATTAAAGAGAAAGGGAGCATTTATAAGGTTAAAAAAAACAAGGAAAGACCTAAAAAAAACATTAAAATATGTAAAATATCATAGAGTACAGACTTCTATTTTTCCAGAGTAAAAGTAGGGGAAGTCTGTAGAAGTTATATCAAGGCAGATTTTGATTCATTATGTGAATTAAGTTTTTAATAATTGGAAGTACCCAACAATGAAAAGGCTTCTTTCATAAAGCAATGAACTTTATTAACAGTCACTGGCAGTATTTGTCCAAAAAATAGAATAGCAAGTATTCCTACAGGAAGAGGAGGTAGAACTAGACATAAAACATTCTAGGAAAAAATTAAAAAGCTTTATGACTAAGAAATTGACAATTTTGTGACTAATTTTTCAAAAAGATCTCCCCAAACTTAATCTGCAAAATTAAAAAATAAATCCCCACTCATTTTCATTTTTACTGGTTTAGAATTTAATCATGATTATAATTGTGATGATGAATAATTTTAATTATGTGTCTATCCAAATAGGGTTGGTTGTCATCATTTATGATGCACTTTCATTTGGTACGTCACAGAAAACTCGAAATACAACCAACCCTAAATAAAGACTTAAAGAAAGAGCACTCAAATAGGCTGAAAACAGAAAATAACCTGTGGCCAGTAAAATCCTGAATGTATCAACTACTCAATCTTTGAGGTAAAGAATATATTAAAATGAGTAACACTGTTTCTTTGTTCTGAAGTTTATCTTCAAGATTAGTTTCCAGTTTATTAACTTTTTAAAAGTAAGGAATACTTAACCAACTTACTACATAATTAGACTACTGTATTTGTATGTTTTTATGCGATATTCTCTTCTAATTTTTTTTGCGGGGGTGGGGGGTAAAATAGTACTTTGTTTTTTAAACAGTTAACACCTTCTTCAAAAAGAAATTCTTTATATGGTACTCTAAACTATAAAACAGTAATAGGCTTCTCAAGCAGTTTAAGTTTTTACTGGTAGGAAATATAGAAGTTTTTGTATACCAAAGATCCCTTTACCTCTTGTCTCATTCTGAAAATTTATTTGAGCGGAATTTCCTTATTTAAAAGTGGTATGAACAGACATCAAAATTACTACTTGAGATGTTACTTCCAACATATGAAATATTAATGCAGTCTTGAAATACTGTTATGTGGAAATAGATATGATGAAATTGGGAAGATTTCATAAAAAAGATTCTGCCCATGTTCTCCTATAAAATATTTTCCTAGCAGTTTTTAGGCATGCTCTAAATAGTTTAACTATAAAATTTAATTATACGAACTGGGGCATTTTTGAAATGAAAGAGGCCACTATTAGTAATTATACAATGAATACTGTCCTGGCAAATTGGAGCACATAGTCACCCTAATTATCAAACAACCCTAGGGAGGCAACACCCAGGGTGTGTAACAACATTCAGACTTTAACTACTAGATAAGTTAACCATCTTGTTTTGAGGAAGCGAACTTAGGAAACAGATGCAATTCACAAACATGCAGAAATGTACATGAATCACAAGGGTCAGTAAGTCAGGAGACTGGTTAAATTGAAGGGTTTGGAGAAATAATTCAACAAGGAAGCAAATAAGTGAAATCATTCCAAGAACATCATAGTTCAACTGATACAGAATTAATTTGGGATTCTCCTGTCTTCACTTTTACTATCTATCACCATTAAGGTTTCACCACAGAGCTTAAATAAAATTATAGGTGATCCATCAATTAAACTTCTATTGGACTTTAAACTCAGACCATTAATCTTTGAGGACTGGGAAACTCATTCGTTTCCTAGCATTCAGTACTTGGCTCTCAGTAAATGTTTATTAAAGGAATTTATTTGTTGTATTTCTGAATATTTAAATCTATGATCAGATCCCTAATTGAAGCAGCAGATTTAAAACATTCAAATCAACAATCTAAGTCATTACTCCCTAATGTAAAACCAATCAGGAAACTGTAAGTCTGGGTTTGCTTTATAATAGCCCAGCAGGGCAAGAGAGGGAATAGAGAGGAAATAAAATCGCCAGATGTTAATAATTAGTGAAGCTGAGCAACTGTGTCTCCACTCTTGAGTAAAATGTAAATTTCCATATTAAAAGATATTTTTAAAGCCCATATAAAAGAAACTGAATAACCTGGACTTACTAAACACGAGCAATTTCCTTTTCTTTAAAGGATCACTGTAAAAATTCTTATCACATTTATGTCTAAGGACAGTATACCTGTAGCATTAGGTGCAGATTAGTCACTTTCTGTGCAGACCAACCAGAATTTTCATCTCCAACTTCAAACCAGGGTTTCATACGTTGAATATAAGAGCCTTCTTTAAAAAAATTTTGATTGGAATTGTTGTTTTTTAACAAATTTTGGAGCAAAAGTAGACAATCTTCTACTACTATACCTAGGGAAAGAATGCAAAACGTAAGTGGTGTTAAGGCTAATAAAACCTAAAGGAAAATTTAATCCCCAAATATTTAAATAAAAATCAATCTCCATGCTCCGCAGTTTTTCAAAGTAGAGAGCCTAGTCTGACTTCTGATGGCCATAATCGATGTGTTGGTTCTCACATTTCCTCAATGACCTCTTGACTTCTATGTTCAAGTTTCTGCTCACTTCAGTAAATCATATTCATTCTTCAAATCCTAGCTTAAACATCCATTCTTTAGGAATAATTAGCAAGACCCAATAGGTGATTAGGATCACCAGCTACACACTGTAACAGTAGACTGCTCCTTTTATTATTATGCAGTATGTCTTCTCCATTAGATTTTAACTCATGAAGAGGAATGTGTGTGTGCACTACTTATCTCTGTATCCTTGACAGTGATGGAGGCAAGTTATCACGTGTATACACAGCAGGCCACTGTTTGAATGGATCATATCTGTAATCTCTGAGAAGCACTGTATGTCTCTTTCTTGTAACTTTCTTCCTTTTGTTTCTAAAATACTCACTCTTTCCCTATTTTCTTTACAGATCTCTGGCCATTCTTCAGGCTCTTCTGTTGTTCATGGTTCCTGTTCTCTATTCTTTCATCCTTTTTCTCTTCTCTGCTTATAACATACTACTCTCCAGGGTAATCTCATCTACACTAGAGCTTCCACTATTATCACAGCTAATACTCTCCAACTGAGCTCCATTTTCCCAAGGGCTAGTTCATTTTACCAATGAACTGTTTCCTCTGTAAAGCATATGAATGAAGCTGATACTCACATGTACTCTCTCTCTCCCAGTTTCCCTTATTATTACCATTTAGCATTAGTGTCGTACATTTGTTATGACTGATGAGTGAATATTGATATACTATTAGTCCATAGTTCACATTAAGGTTCACTCTGTGTTGTACATTCAATGAGTTGTGATACACGCATAATGTCACACGTCTATCATTATAGTAACATATAGACTAATTTCACAGCTCTAAAAATTCTTTGTGCCACCCATTCATCTCTCCTTACTCTTATGAATCCCTGGCAATACGTCTTTTTACTATCTATATAGTTTTGCCTTTTCTAAACGGCATATAGTTGAGGCATATATATATAGCCTTTTCAGGCTGACTTAGTTCATCTAGCAACATGTATTTAAGGTTCCTTTATGTCTCTCTGTGATCTGGGAACTTTTTATTGTCGAGTAATATTCCACTATATGGATGTACCAGAGTTTATCCACTCACCCACTGGAAGGCATTGTGATTGCGTCTAAGATGTGGCAATTACAAATAAAGTTGCTATAAACATTGGTGTGCAGGTTTTTGTGTGGATTTAAGTTTTCCATTTATAGGATAAATATCAAGGAGCGTGATTGTTGGATCATATGGTAAAAGTATGTTTAGTTTGGTAAAAAATTGACCAACTGTCTTGCAAAGGGGTTGTATCATTGTGCATTGCCATCACCAGTGAATGAGAATTCCTATTGTCTCACATTCTTGCAAGCTTTTGATGTTGTCAGTGTTTTAGAGTTTTATTCCCATTCTTACAGGTAGTGATATCTCATTGTTTAATTTGCATTTTACTAGTGACATATAATGTTGAGGATCTTTTCATATGCCATTTTCCCTCTGTATATTTTTTTTGGTGAGGAACTGGTTCAGCTCTTTTAACCATTTCTGAATCGGTTGTTTGTTTACCTATTGTTCAATATATATTCAATAAATATTTTCTTCCAGTGTGTGGTTTATCATTTCATTCTCTTAACATAACTTTACCAGAGGTATTTTCAATTTTAATCAAGTCCCACATTAGTTTTCTTTTTCATGGATCACGCTTTTCAGTTGTATCTAAGAGTAAGTTACTTTTGCCCACAGATCTACCATGCTATTTACAATGGTTATTAAATATTATGTAAATTGCCAAACTAGAAAAAAGACAACAAAACTATTCTCATGAAAAGCAGGTTTAAGCCTTTAAAAAAACTCAAAGAAAGCAAGGTTTTTAAGCACAGCTGTTGCTACAGATCACACAAATCTAAAAAGCAAGAGAAATAACAGTTAAAAAAAAAACCCAGAAAGATCTTGCACCCTATTTTAAAGAAACCAAAATGCAAATCATGAGTAAAGTGATGTATGCAAGAAAGATGAGGCAACTAAAGGTACAGACCATGTAAAGCCCAAAGACCTGGATTCCAGACTCATAAAAAAAAAAAGAAGAGATTTCAAGAAATGTCTTAAACATGACATAAAAGCATAAACTACAAAAGATTAAAATATAATGACTATATTAAACAGCAGAACTTTAATAGAAACACTGTAAATGAACTAAGAGATGACTGAAACATGCATAATCAACAAAAGATCAATACCTAAAATGCTTAGT
>RJWH01000480.1:59340-356425 GCA_004363575.1 Solenodon paradoxus | reverse complement strand
TCTATATAAGCAAAAGCAGATACAACCTAACTGTCAAGTCAGTAGTAAAGTAATCACAGTATATTCATACTACAAAGTATAAAACACTTAAATGGAGCAAACTACAGTAGCATGTTATCAACACGGATAAATCTCAAAATATTGAACGTTGAATAAAAACAGCAAGTTGTAGTGACCTCTGTTATACACGTAGCTGATGCATGGTGATGTACACTTTAAACTTACATGTTATAATGCAATATTCCTTCAATAAAATAAAAAAAAAAAAAATAGGAGAAAATACAAAATAAAAACCAACACAGCAAGTTGTGAAATTATATTTAGAATTCAGAAGGATACTTTCTGTCCAGTTAAGAATATGCAAAATAATGCTAAATACTGTTTTGAACACACATTTTTATATGTGTCCGTAGTCTCAAATAAATACATGTCAAAAGACTAAAAATAACAAAATCAGAATATTGTTATATAGAGGAAGAGAGATTAACAGTGGTTATACAAAGGTCTTAACTACCTGTTGCATATTATTTCTTAAAAAAATTGAAGTATGTATGACAAAATACAAATATTTAATAGATTTGACTGGTGTATAGGTGTTTAAAATTCTATTTTCTATTATTTTCTACATATTTGAAATAATTTCATATCTCAATAAAAAATTTAAGTGAAAACCTAATCCCTGTCAAGCTCCAGTTCTTGTTCACATGTTTCCTGTCTTTTCTAAATCTTCATAGGAGTTTTTCCTACAATTCTATTTCCTTCCTCTCACTCACCCCTTTGGCACTGAGCTCTAGATTCCTACCCTACACAACTGCTCTCTTCAGGTTCAGGTTCACCACTGATGTCCACATTCTTAATCCCATTGCTAAATTTCTATCATTATCTGCTTTGATATCTCAGAAACGTCTAAAAATGCTACCCACTTGCTCTGGTCCTTTTTTTTTTTTTAATTTTTTAAAGGAAAGGTATAGGCAGGAATGAAGACAAGCAAGCAGGCAGGCAGGTAGGAGGAGAGAGGAGGAAAAAGCACTTTATTTCATTCAGTACTTCATCTTGGTTGCTTTCCCGGCCCCGTTTCCTAAACTGCGGGCCTAGGGATATAGGTCGACTGCGTCCCGTTTAACTCTCTAGGCCACCAGAATGCACCACCACAGTCCTTTTTAAAGTGTGGTTTTCCTTGTGTTCTTCAATTTGTTTCTTCTCAGTCTCGCTTAATAATTCCTGCTCCTCTACTACCTGTTAACGATTGGTACACCGTAGATTCTGTCTTAGCACTTCTCTTCAATCCTTACCATATGTGACTCATAGAATCTTTATGTTTATCTAATTTTGTTTTATCTATCCTTGGTATTCTAAGACTTCCAAACCTTTATCTCCAGCTTGACCGCAGATTAACAGATCTCTCTAGATTAACAGAAACATCAACTGTACTACACACTACAAGTTCCAATTTAGTGTATACAAACAGAACTCTGAACTTGGTGCTAGATAAATGGATTAGCTTCTCACTGAAAACAACTAAAAAGATGAATTAAAAAAAACACAACAAAAAGTCTTAAGAGCAATGAAGAGTGGATAGTTTAGCAGGTTAAAACGGAAGAGAAAATAGAGAGATAAATAAATTAAAAAGTATGTTTCAGCATCTGTGGCTCAGCAGCTAAGGTGCATGCCAGGCAAAGCCCAAGGAACTGGGATCAAGACTCAGGGACATGAGAAGAAAAATAAACGAAAAGCACTTTTTGGCTGGGAGTATATTTTTTGAAAAATCGAAAATTTCATTTTGACGATCTCAATGGGCAGAGGGAAAATAAATCACATCAAAGGGTTTATACGAGAAGAAGAGGAATCTAACAGAAAACTCTCCACTTAGTAAGTTGGAACCTCAAAGAACTGTATACTCAGTATGAAAATAATCAAAAGCTAACTAGCCCTCATTTGCCATTGCCTGAGTGGTCCAAAAAATTTTACGCCTTGACTCTAGATCAAAGTTTATTCGAGATAAATTGTACCTCCATAGTTGGAAGAAACAAATACGTGCTTTCTCTAGGAAAGAAATTACCTTAATCCTAAATTTCATATTCTTATAAGTAACTCAGTCAAATTCAGCACATCATCGAAAATAACCACGCACACAGAAAACATTGCACTGTGTGTAAGAACCAATAGAACAAAAGTAACAGATCTGTAAATACTTAAAATATTAGGGATAGCAAGCAGAGAATATGAAATAATTGCTTATGTCTAAAGAGATAAACAGATAAAATATCTGCAGAGAAAAGGAAATTATAAAAAATTACACAGCAAATTTTCCAAAGAACCAAACAGTATTTCTAGAGGAGGAATAATGAAAAATTCAGTGGACATGTTTAACTGCTGATCTAATACAGGTGAAGAAAGAATTGTCGAAATAGAAAACAGGTCTGGAGGATAAGCCAGAATAAAGTCTAGATGAAAAGATAGAAGAAAGTAAGATGCCAGTGTGAGAGTAAAGTTAGGTAATAAAGAATTAAATGTGAATTTAGAAAGAGCAGAAAATGTGGCAGAGCAATATATAAAGAGAGCTGAGATTTTTCAGAAATGATGAAACACATCAACTGAGATTCCCGAAATCCATCAAGTATCAAATGAAAAAGGAACCCGCACTCAACACATCACAGTGAAAAAATAATATAAAGTTATGAATTGTCATTTCTCTCTCCAATTGGCTTCCCCAGAAGTTAACAATTTCATAAGTACAAAAAGAATCTCTTTATATACTATACCTCCATCACTGTTCCCCTCCTCTGTTATAATATCCAGTAGTCTCTCAAAAGCATTTTCAAAAGCAACAATTTTCTGGATTGCTCCATTGCTTCTTGTTAGTGCCTGCAGTAGTAAGACACCCTTGTGGAGAAGAAAGGTAATGTTTAGTGGAGTCCAAATTTACAAGGCATTTTAAAACTAGTTTTAACACCACAGAATTTTAGAAGTAGCAAGGATTTTACAAGGTCAACTCTTTCACTTTATATGTGAATAAAACAAGGACAGAGAAGTTGAGTACCTTATCTCTAAGGCAATAGATTTCATCTACCAATTCCTAATTCAGTTTTCTCTTCTGATCTTAATATATGTTTTCATATTTTCCTCAATCAAGAAAAGTTGAGTATGATTATGTCTCAGGAGTATCACTGTACATAATTCACAAGAGTATTAACGGAAAATTGCAAATTCAAAAACATGAAATCAACAAATATCATCATATTCTAACAGAGAAGTCCAGAGTAATCTGGCCCCCAAGTCCCTAAAACTGGATTCTAATTTGTTAGAAAAAAAGATTAGAATTCAGCCTCATGAATGGCATGTCCAATATGAGACCATTCACAGTAGTCTTCACTTGTGATTTTCAGTTTTTCTCAGTTCCTGTTGAGCAACATTTAGTTTATATCTGTAACCTCTTTTTCATTTAAGAAAAATTCGGCTACCCATTTCTGCTAATTTCGCTAACAAACAAGTATTTTATGACCCCTGAAGACTGTAACCATACCATAATGGTCAAAGACAGCAAATATTTTAGGAAAGAACAGATAATATTTAAGAGGAAGAATAGCACAGAGAGAGTTCAAGAGCCCCAAAGAGAAAAATTAGCTGTTAGCTGTTAAGTACTGGGCAGATAAGTATTCACACAAGACAAAACATGCCCACGACCTGACTGGGCTTGTTCTACTCATCTTTCCTAAATGTGAAGTTTAAACCTTAACATGAGAGAGAGGCAAAAGGAGGAAGGAATATAGTGGACAGAACACTGAGGCTCTGAGTTAGGTAAAGTGCATTGTAAAAAGGGTGTCCTACATACTGGTAGTGCAACTTTAGGTAAATTACATAAATTCTGAGTCTTAGAACACCCATGTGTAAAACAAGGATATCACTGTCACAGAGTTTTTTTGAGGGCTAAAGTAGATCAAATAATTTCCATAGACCTTATTAAGTATGTCCCCACTATATATATATATGATTTACTATACATAATGCAAACATGTATATACCACTTATATTTTAAATTCTCAATACATGTTAGTTTCTTTTCCTTGACTATTAAGAGAGCTATTATGCTAGTCAAACACATCTACTATAGTATTATTAAGAATGAAAGTATAGGTGCGCTCCGCTGGCTCAGAGGTTAAGTAAGGCTCCAGTACAGTCAGTACACATAATGACCAAAGACCCATGCTCACTGCCTGGGATCTGGACCACGGGAAACATCAACATGAACAACTGAAATGTATGGATGAACACTTCCTCTTCTCTTTTCCTGCCTGCCTTCTTGCCTGCTTCCTTCCTCCAAATAGAGAAATAGTAATTCTTTTTAAAAAAAGAGAAATACACTCACTGGTCATTGAAAGTAAGTGAGCACCAATTCCTTATTTTAAAAATGAAAGAGATTTATTTATTTATCCTGCCTTTCATGTATGAACTGCATTTCAGGGTAATTAAAGACTGGTTGAGGAAATAAAGTTCATAGCAGAAAATTACAGCTTAATTATGAAAGAATGATAGAATTACAGCAATCATCATTTTATAACTCTTAACAAAATTATCTATCCAGGGAGTGATCATTAATGAATTTCCAGATATAATGGATGAATTTGATGAAAGATTGATAAAAACTTTACAATGGTGAAATCTGCCTATCTCCACCTAAAGAAACCCACTGAAGACTAAAAGTGAGACAGTTTTATATTATATGATATGGTTTCCTGATGTGCTTCAAAATCAAGTACATTGCATCACCTAGGACATATTCTAGCAAAAAGGTAAACTTAACCTAATTAAGCTCTTTAGATAAGCTAACAGATAAAACAACTAAATATAATTGGAGAATCTTGTCTAGATTCCAACTTGAAGAAACCAACTTCAAAAGATATTTTGAGACAACTGGAAAACCTGAATATAGAATGGTTATCTAATTTAGGCTGAGAGTTAAGACAATGCTAACATGTTAAATGTAATAATGACACTGTAATTAAGAAGTATGTGTGTATGCATGTGTGTGTATAAACCAAGAATCTAGATTACAATAAAAATACAATTTAATCCCTAGTCATAAAAATTAATGAAAACTAGCATAGAAGAGTATTATATCTGTCACAAATAAAAAATGAGGAAAAATGTTAGAAGCAGGAATAAACAGTACAGAACTAAAGGAAATGGCATAGTTAAGCCAAGATAATGCAGTTATGCAAAAAAAAAAAAAATAAAATAAAATTGTTTTTTTAATATCTAAAAATGAAAGTAAAAGGTAATGATACTAAAAATAATTCGGGAGATATAATTTCTTTATTAAATGTTTTTGTAGCTAAGCTGACAGCCAATAAAACAGAACAAAACTTTAAATTTAAGATAGGTAGTAAAGTTTTCGTCAGAGAAAGATGCTCAACATTCCTGATAGCACCCATTTAAAAAAGATAACTCTTAAGAGAATATAAAACAAGTCCTTCTCATGAATTACATTTTACTATATTATTTCATAACTTAACAATACTTCATAGATAGATATACTTGAAAATTTTAAATATAAAGTTAAAAATCTGTGTATGTGGACTGAAGTCAAGAGCACCTCAGATTTGCCTCTGCTTTGCTACTAACCAGTTGTAAGTTTAAGAGACATCTAGCACTCAGAATGAGAAAGGCAGAGGGTCAGGTACTACAAATACAAAGATGAGTAAGATGTCACTAACAAAGAACAAGTTACTTGGTTTTTATGGGTCTTGAACTTCACAGTGTAAATACAGAGAATGTGCTCCTACTCTAGACTTTTAGAAAGATCTTTCTAACTGCTGTCTAAAATACTGCTTGATCAAGTTGTAGATAATAAAAACAGTTCAACCAGCAGAAAAATATCATGTCAATACAAAATACACAAATTTATACAGAAAAACTAAAATCAGTCAGAATGGAAATAACCCCACGCAAATCATGTTCTACAGTTAAATAAAGATTATAAGGAAAATCCTTTGAAATACATATTGAATCAAATGAGGGTAAAGATTCCAAATGTGATGTTTGTTAAGTTTACACAGTTAAATATCTGGGGACATTTCTAGTTTTTCTAGGGGTAGAGTTTAGTGTCAATAGGATCCTTCAGAAGAGAATGGAAGAAATCCTAAACTTATGGAGACATAATACTGAAAGGCAAAATCATTTGTCTAAGCCAAAATATGGATAGGTAGGAAACAAAGAAATAAAATAACCTTGTAAATAACTTCAAAAGGTCTGAAAGATTGGTAATTACTCCAACTTTCCAAATCTAACTTCTTATAAGGATCCACAATGATTTCACTGGCAAAAAGAAAAATCTGTATATTTTTAAACTTCTTTTTCAAATTCAACTTACGTCATTACGTATAACTTCCCTGGAATCTGCCAATAAGTCCATCAATCTTGAAACACCTAAAACATACAACCATGTGAAAAACAGTAGATCAAAAATACAAATAGTGAATCAAATTATGAGCAACTTATCACATCATTTCATTCTACTTCTTTAGGAAATAATGGTCCTCACTTTTAAATCAAAATGATATAATGAAGATGAGTCACTTACCCATGGGACTGACTAAAATAATTTGTTGAACCTGAGGTCCTAGTTGTTTTAAAAGAGAAGTGAGAAGCTTCACACCAGGCCAGCGAACATGGAAATCAAACTCCTACAATATAAGAATTTAAAATATTTAATACCTATAATTCACATTTTCAAGAAAAATCTTTTCTTTAATAGTGGTAACAAAAGCTACAAAGAAAGAAGGCTAGCAAATTTAAATTGCTTTCTCAGTAACACACAAAAAGTTTATTAAGATGACAAAAAAATACAAGGTTCTTTATTTACCTCCAATAAAGATAAGAGAAGAGTGACATTTTCTTGTTGTTTAATGAAAATTTCTGTAAACTGGCTTCCCAAATCTTCACTCTGTCTTGTGGAATTTTCTTCTGTAATATTCAAAGATGAATTCAATTCAATATGTTGCTATGCTACTTTAAAGTTACCTTTTAGTTGAGGAAGCAAAGCAGAAATGATAATTTTCTTGGAATATTATGGCTGGTGGTGATATCAGAATTATGCTGGAAAGATATATCCTTAAAATAACTTTCAATATCATTAAAAAATTAAATTTAAAATTTTCAAATATGGTATTAAAAAATAGATTTAGATTTTTCACATTTTCTCAAGGACATTTTTAGGTTAAATTTCTTATGAGATAGTGATTATGCTAATACATACCTTTACCCAAACACATATGATGATACAGCTTCAAAGAATAAATTTTACTGTATACAGATTATACCTCAAAACTCCCCCAAACATTACTGAAGAGTCCTGTCACTTTTAGCACTACTACGTTAATTTACTATAAAATTAAACCAATCACCTAGAATTCTCATTACTTTTTAAAAATTTAATGTATACATCCTGTAAAGTTATTTGGCTATAAAATAAAAATTTAACATTTAATTTCTTATTTATTTTTTCAAAGACTTTACATTTACCCTTGACTTAAGTCTTTAGATTACACTCTTTGCTATTTTCAATGTATCTTGTCAAAAAACTATAAAGAATTACTAAAAACATGAAGAAACAACTGCCAAGGCAAATTATCATTTAAAATCTGCCTATACTATAAAAGCAAATTAGAGATGGCAAAAACATTGCTCCCCTTTCCTTTATCCATACCAGACAAAGTCATTGATCACAACATCTGGTGAGCATCAGAATCCTTTTCCACGTATTACTCTAAAAAGTGATTATAAACTAAGGAAGCTGACAGTCAAGATCAAAATTTATCCCTTAAATAGTTCTTTTTTTTTAAATGTAAGGTTTTAATATACCTTAGAAATGGAAAAAAACAACAATAACCAAAAAAAAAAAAAAAACCCACCAAAACCCAGCAAATGACAGAAAAAGAAAAAGAAAAGAAAAGCAATTCAGTAGTGACAAGTAATAACTGCATCTAATTATTTGGAGAGGAATAGAGTAGGCCAGAAATAGAGAGTAAGTATTTTCCAACAATGAGTAAGTACTAAAATATGCTAGCTTATCCTTCAGAAACTCTTAAGAAATATTCTCTTACCTCTTCTATCACTAAAAGAATTACCTGTTTCAGAACCTTAAACAAAAAAATACTTCAGTTTTAAAAGGACTGCTCTGGCTGCTGTCCCTAGAGTAGAATGTCAGGCAACAAGGGAAAGAGGGAGACAGACAGCAATAATCAAGTTAAGTGGTGAAGGTAGCTTAGCCCTTAGTAGTTGTTATTTTTTATGAAAATAGAGGGAACAAGACTTATTGATATGGTGCTCAGAGGATGTAAAAAAGAAGAGAAAAAGACACAATATTGTTAAGATGTCTGTTTCCCCAAATCAATAGGCAAATTCCACAGAATCCCAATTAAAAAATCTTTGTCTTTTTTGAAGAAACTGAAAATTGATTCTAAAATTGATGTGGGAATACAAATAACTCAAATGAGTCAGAACTATTCTGAAAAAGAATAAACGTATACATAACCTCAAGATTTATTATAAAACGAGTACTCCAAACTGTGCCATCCAGGCAAAAGGAGACAAACAGACCAACTGAATATAAAGTCCAGAAATAGATCTATTTGCTCAAAAGGGATCACAGACTAAATGTAAAAACTAGAAATAAACTACAGGCCTACCCAGAGGAGTTAAAGCTATAAAATCTTTAAAAGAAAACATAGGAGAAAAAGTGATTTTAGGTTGGACAAAAGTTTCATCTACAGTAAATTCAAAGTTTAAATTATAAAAGAAAAAGATGAATAAGTTGGATTTAATCAAAACTGAAAACGTTGCTCTTCAAAAGATAACATTAGGGCGTGCCCTGATGACTCAGCTGTTAAGTCTATGGTTCTGGCACAGTCTACGTAAAGCCTATAAGGACATGGGTTTGCAACTCGGTTAGGGAAACAATCAAAAAAACTAAAAATGCTTCTTCCTCCTCTCTCTTCCTTCTTGCTTACCTGCCTACTTGCCTTCATTCCTGTCTGCTTAAAGTAAAAGATAATATAAGAAAAATGAAAAGAAAATATTTGTAAAATATGTATTATAAAAAACTTGTATGTAGAATTTATAAAGAACACCTACAGCTCAGGTATAAAATACAAACAACCCAGTGAAAAAAACAGACAAAATATTTGACTAAACATTTTACTACAGAAGAAAGATATATCAATGACAAAAAAATGAAATCACATGAAAAGTTATTCAATATTGTTATTCATTATGAAAATACAAAAACTCTAACATAAGACACTATTTTATATCTATTAGGTGGGCTAAAATAAAAACACTGACCATACAAAGTACTGGAGGGAATGTGAAGAAAGTGGAACTCTCATACTTAGCAGTGGAAATGGAAAATGGTACAATTACTTTGAAAAAATATTTGGTAGTTTCTTACAAAGCCAAACACTTATATACTATATCATTTGGCCCTTCTAATACTAAGAATACATTCAAGAGAAATGAAAACATAAAAGATCTGTACATGATATTCATAGTTTACTTATAATGCTAAAAACTAGAAGCAACTCAACAGAGAACTGGATTAACAAACTATATATTCATACAACAGAATACTAGAAACTTAAAATTACGTTAAGTGAAAGAAGCCAGAATAAAAAAAAGAGTACATATGATGTCATTTAAATAAAATTATAGACAATGTAAAGTAATCTAGAGGGACAAAACCAGGATCTGTAACTGAATGGGGACTAGAGGGAGTGGTGGATTACAAACACACACAAGGAAATTTATGAATATTATTATTTTTGCAGTGCAGGTGATGGTAAAGGTATCATAGGCTTATATATACATATATGTCAAAATCCATCAAATTGTGCAATTAAACATGTAGAATCTTATTTCAATTATAATTCAATGAAGCCGAGTTGGGGAAAAATCCAAGTGGGACTATCAAGTAAACATTTGAAAATACAACTATGAACTTCAGTGGAGAGGTCTGGGTTGGACATACACATTTCAGAATGGCAAGCTTATAAATGATATTTAAAGTCCCAAGCCTCAACGAGATCACCAAGGAAAAGAACAGAGAAGGAGTAAAGGGCACTGGAAATCTGATGGTGGGTGTGGTGTGAAATATAGACTTATTTACTTATAATAATAAGTAATTATTATCATAAATATGCAATTTCAATAGCCTAAAATCAATATAACATTGACACAAGAAACAATACTACTATTAAAAAAAGAGAATAAAGAAGGAAAGAAATCTGTGCCCCGAGCCATTTCAATATTAAGAGGCTGGGGAGACGAGAAAGAAAAAATTGCCCAGTGAGACAGGAAAAAAATCAGAAGACTGTGCAGATTAAGAAACAAGTGAAGAAAGTGTTTCAAGAAAGAAATGATTAACTGTAAAATAACCTAATATGTCAAGTGCGATCTCTGAACTTAACAATTAAAGACAAACTGTATGATTTCTCTCATATGTGGTATATAGAGAAACCAAACACACCAATGAACCAGATCAAACAAAAAAGAGATGTTTAGTCTATAGATTAAAATTACAGGCTACCAGAAGGAAGTGGAAAACATATAAGGGTAGAACTGGATTCCTGGTGGTAAAATTATTATATGCAGATGTTGATTTATGATGATGCACACCTTAAACATATATTAGGCAACGTTCCTTCAATAAAAAAAGAATTCTTTACATTTTGCTCTAATATAACGCTTATCATATTACATTAAGAAAAGATTAAAAAATGAAGCAGCATGGCAAATACAAGGCAACTCCCATTTATATACAGAATAGCTACCGTGGATAGTCAAATACTTTCCTAAGAAGCAATACAGTATAATGAAAGAAGTTCACAAATGTTTTTGAGTCAAACCAATCAAACCCATATTCAACCACTTAACCACATAACTTTGGGTAGGTAGCCTAACTATATCAAGCCTCAGTTTCCTTATTTGTAAAACAGAGACAAGGTGTTTCGCACAATTTTCAAAGTAAGTAAAATATCTAACATGGTGCTCAATAAATAATAATTGTTCAATAAGCAGTAACATCGTCATTATTCCTAAGAGAAGATTTGTAAGCTGCCACACTACTGACACTGATATTGTGGGTGCTCCCAATGTCTCGTAGGATATTTAGCAGCACTCAAAGACTTTGCCCACAAGGTGTCAGTTGTACGTCAAGGGACATTATATATCATGAACCTGTTTAAAGAATTTCTTGTTGTTCCCTTGGAAGCTGATAAAATTCTGTGCCAAAATCATTCCCATATCTCTGAAAGTAAAATCTTCTAGGATAATTTGTGATTTCAAAGCTCAAAGGAGAATTTACCTAGTGGACTTGAAAATAAAAACGCAGACCAGGTAAACAGCAAGAACTGCACACTCTTCCCATTTTACTTGCAAGCTGACATGATGATAGAAAAAAAATTACAAAGAAATTGGAAAAGGTATGGGAATTTGGGAGTTGATAAAATCTTCAAAAAACATTCCACTTTGAAATCAGCTATGACTAGAAGCCCAGAGTCCCACAGTATGGCAAACAGTATTGGTAACCAATAAAATATCACAAGATTTAGGGGGATAACAAACTTTTTTTAAGACAACCCAACTCTAACAAACCTATGTGGGAGATGGTACCAAGAACAGGTGTAGTGATACAGTACCAAGAACAACTATCCAGTCAAATTGTAGACAAATACATTTGTAGATTTAAAAAACAAACAGGCATGTCTGGTGGCTTAGGGATTAAGCCCATGATCTCTGGCTGGTGCAGTCACTAACATCCCCGGGGGTGGTGGGGTGGTGGTGGTGGTGGGTGGGGGTGTGTGTGTGTGTGTGTGTGTGTGTGTGGCGCACGTGCGCGCACATGCAGAGGGAGAACAGGAGTAACAACCAAGTGTGTGTGTGGGTGTGGGTGTGTGTGTGTCGTGTGCGGGCACGTGCGTGAAGAGGGAGGACAGGAGGAACAACCAAGATGAAAAAAACTGATGTGATAGCTCCCAATTTATAATACTGGCAACTTATTTGGTGACCTCTGTTGGAAAAGTTTAAAATAAAAGTTACTGACATTTGGGAGAATATTAAAATTTGTAAGCTAAACTAAAAAGAAAGGTAGCAAAAAAACATATACAGACTTGATGGAGTCTTCCTATAAAATGTTTTTAAAAGCCTGAGATATTTTATGTGGTTAAAAACAACTAATTTTTTTACTAACCAAGATTAAAGCATTGTTTAGTAGTTCTTAAAATACAGGATAGTAATAATGTGGTATGTTAATAGGTATCTGATGAAAGCAAGCACCAGTGACCTAATCTATTTGGGTTAAACAAGGTTAAATATGTTTCTTTACTGCAGGCTTCTCAGCACTAACTACATTAATGTAACTTGTGTGATATTTCAGAAGGATATATGTTAATAAAAGACTCTGGAAAGCATGCTACATTGCAAGAAATGCAAGTTTATCCCAAGAAAGAGTTTAATTCAATTTTTGCAATGAACACAACTAATAAATTCACAAAACTAGAGTTAATATATTTAACATACACTGCAGCTATACTGTATAAAATACTATAGCTTCATAGTATAGAATTAAGACCTTCGTTTTGAATTTAACTAGCAAAATACTTTCCTATTTTAAGTTTCTATGGTTCCTTCTGGTTCAGTACTGTCAATTTAAAATGTGTTAAGTCTGATATATTCTATTATTCTATATTCTTTAATATTATTAGAAATTAAGCCTAAAAGCATCATTCATATATAAATGCAATCTTTTACCTTTAACAGCATCTAAAGAAGTAGATAAAAATAAATAAGTAAACAGTAGGTGATAAAGTTTCTTATAAACTAGTCATAAAATAAATAATAAGAGCTTTAAAATGTCAAATAAGCAATATAATTTCTTGGAAGAGACTCAATCATTTCACTTAGATACTTGAAATATTCTAAAAGAGATATAGCTTATATTTTTTTCCTCAGGATTATGAGACATATCTATCATTAAATTAAAGGGTTATAAAATACCCTCATGGTTAAGAAACTGTAAAATGGAGTTAGTTGAGTTACCTTGTGATGATGCAGTAGAGGGTAAATATCAATACGCAATAGAAATGAAGAAGATATTTTTCAACATATACATTTTTTAAATTGACTCAGGATAACTAAATGTTCAGAAAGTTTCTATTTTAATCTTCCCTAGAGAAAGTGATTCTCCAAAACAATTTTCTCCAAAGAATTATTTATCCTACTTTACGCAAAGGACCATTTTTAGATGCTGATTTAAAAATAAAGGGCCCAAATACATAAATAAAAAACTGGATGCTGAACATTAAGTATACTGTACCTTTATAACAAAGGAAAACTAACATACTGCTGATACACAATTCTTAAAAACAGAAAAGTTACCTGCTGCAAACTAAAGTTAAATTTCTAATCTAAAAGAGAAAGCAACCTTTTTCTTTAATGTGTTCTAAATAAGTGTGTTACACTTAATTTTCTTATCTGAGAAATAACTAGGAAAAAGAGAATCTTTTTCTTCAAAGTATATCCTTACGCATACTGTATTTAAGTTTTGTCATGTAACCTAAAGCTTCTTTTCCCATAGGTACATTATGTTTACTAAAGATTTTCCAGCCCTAAAACATTAAAAAAGTTGTAAACTAGTATCACAGAGAACAAAAAATTTTAAGATTATATAAGTCTAAGAGACTGAATATTCAACATAATCCAGTTTCAAATGATCCTATTACTGGTATTCTGTGATGTTATTGTCTACCTACATTTCTGCTCTAATTTTATTTTAATAAAATAAAACCTAAGTACATTCAATATAATCTATATTTCTGTGTGATCTGTCTACTAAGTATTTTGACAGATCCTATATTTTCAGTCTAAATCAGACCTAATAATGAAAGACCCATCAGGTCTTACTGTAACAGCCAATGTGAGGTGAGGAATGCACTCTCATAGCACTGTGAAATGTCATCAATGCAGATATTTTTACAATAGAACAAAATGTATACAGACTCCAGTGAAGTGTTTCAAATACTGACAATAAAATAGATTAAATAAATGACAGGCTATTTTATTTTATGTATGCAAGTCATTTGAAACAAAAAATGAGAAAAGTGGTACCAAGGAAATGTGTGAATTTCAAACTGATTTATATCATTTCACAGCAGAGACAATGTAAATAACTTTATACATTTAATATACTGTTGCTATTCATAAACTAGCGTAAGTCCTATGTTAAAAGTTTAAGTATTTATGAGGAAAGACCAGTTAACTTCATGTTGTACACCAAATAGAATAAATAAAATAGTATGATTTTTAATTACTAAAAATATTTAATGCAGAAATCACTAACATTTATACTGCTTAACTAAAAGAAAATATAGAAAGGAAAACTATTTTCTTTTTTTAAAAAAGAGGAATCTAATTCTATCTCCAAATCACTTACAAAGTCGTCATCTTAAAGATACTTTTCTGGAACTAAGGTTTTTATTTTTCCTTTATTGATTAAAAGAGAAAGAAAAGAGAAAAAAAGAAACCTTGAAGTACATTCATAATATAAATTCAACTTTAAAACCTGCAAAATTGGCACAATCTAGTTAATTTTAGGTGCAGAAAATACAGTAAAAAATACTTACCCACTTCCTCTTCTTCTTCATTAGATATTATATTATATAGTGTATCCAAAGCATAACCTATTATTTCAGAATCAGAACTGGAAAAAAGAAATTATCACACTTTTACACTGCTAGTTAGAATGTAAACTGATATAACCATTTTTAGGCAGTTATTTAGCATGACATTAATTCCATTTCAAAAACCTACTCTAAGAAAATATCAGAGTACAAACACAATGTATAAAGGCTTATATATAACAGTGAAAAAGTAGAAGCAACCAATGTTCAATAGTTTTTAAAAGTATGTAAATCCATATATATTTGCAAATAAGGGACTTGTATCTAGGATATTTTATATATAGATATACATAACTCAACAATAAAAAGACAAGTAGGCACACCCTGGTGAAATAGTGGTTGGGTCTAATACCTCTGTCTACATACATCCTAAGTACAAGGCTTTGTGTCCCAGGGCCAGAGGGAACAACCAGCATGAACAACTAATTAAAATAAAAAACGCTTTTTCCTCTTCTTTCTTCCTGCCTGCCTGCCTGCTCACTTTCACTCTTGCCTATACTTTTCCTTAAAATACAAAAAAAGACAAGTAACCCAATTAATAATGGGCAAAGGATTTGAACAGAAGTTTTTCAAAAAAAAGGCATACATATGGTCAATAAACACATGAAAAGATGCTCATTAGTCATTAGGGAAATGCAAATCAAAACCATAATGATATACAAAGTTACAACTACAAGGATGGTTTTTTTCTTTTTCTTTTTAAAGGAGAATAATAAGGGTTGGTGAGGAGAAATTAGACCACCATACACTGCTGGTGGGAATGTAAAATGGTGCAGACTATGGAAAATTTTTGGCAATTTCTCAAAAAGTTAAAAATGTGGAAAAAAGGAAGCCCTTAAACACTGAGTATAAACTGGTACAAGCATTATGGAAAGCACTACAGAGATCCCTCAAAATACTGAGAATGACAATTCCATTTGATCCTACTTCTGAATATTTTTCCAAAAAATACAACACTAATTTAAAGAGATATATTACCACCCCCAGGTTTACTGAGCATTATTTACAAAAGCCAAGAGCTATAAAGAACCTGAGTGCCCCTCAATGGATAAAGAAAATGTGATACACACACACACACACACACACACACACACACAATGGAATATTACACAGCTATTTGCAACAACATGCAAAGACCTAGAAGAAATTAAGCTTGAAGTAGTGAAGTAAATCAGGAGAAAGACAAGCTTATATGATTTCACTTATGTGGTATATAGAAAAAACAAACCTAGTGAGTCAAATCAAACAAAAACAGACTTTTAGTACATAGAATACAATTTGTGGTTACCAGAGAGGAACAAAGGAGTAGGCAAACTGGTAAAAGGGTCAACTACATGATAAGGACAGATCAGACTGTTGGTGGTAAACTTAATGTGCTATATACAGATGTTGATTTATGATGATGCACACCTTAAACCTAATAATTGTATTCCTATGTATAAAACATATGTCTACCCAGAAACCAGTACACGAATGTTCAGAGTGGCAGTATTCATAGTAGTCAATAAGCAGAAATATACCAAATATCCATCAACTGATGGATAAACACGATGGTATATCACACAACAGAGTATTATTCAGCCATAAAAAGATGAAAAATGAATGCATTTTACATGGATAAATCTTGAAATATTATGTTGAGTAAAAAAGTCAAATAAAAGTCACATATATGATTCCATTTATATATAATGTTCAAAATACTCAAATCTATAGAGACAGAAAGTAGATTGTGGTTGGCAGACACAGGGAGAGGATAGAATAAGAAAACAATGACTGGATACAGGATTTCTTTTTATGTGATGAAAATGTTGTAGGAACAGATACTGGTGATGGTTGCGAATTCTGTAGTTCGCTGAAACAAACACTTTAAAAGGTAAACCCTGTGGTATATGAATTATGTCTCAAATTAAAAAAAAACCTACTGAGATGTGGTTTGGAAACGTGAGTGAGAGATAAGACAATTTTGGAGCTGCAAGTATGAGACTTAGGAGAATGAGCAATTTTCCCTCAATATGATATAAAGGAAGCAGACCTACAGATAAACGGAGAGTTCCAACTCATGCCAAGAAAGGGAACACAGATCTCTGTAACACAATCAAGGATGAAGGGGATTTAGCAGAGGGATTCTGAGAGTGGTAGTTGGATAGGCTAGAATAAGTATAAAAGAGTAATGAAGATGAGAGTGGAAAGAGATGTCTTCAGAATACAGACTCTCGCATTCTATGAAATGAAAAATATGTATATAACAACACTTTGAAAATTGAAGACATCAGGTAAGTATAGGAAGCAAATGGAAAAAGACTAGGAAAGAAAGAGAACAGAAGGCGGCTCATAGAAGTTTGGCAAGTTTGTTGTCTAAGATACACAGTACATCCAGTAGTGTCTAACATAACAATTATTAGTTCACACATTTATAAGGCTTTATATGGTATACGTTACTTCTAAACATGGTGCTTGGTACATAATAAATGGGCAATGTTTTAAAAAATCGATTTCTTGGTGTGCGCTGGTGACCTAGAGGGCAAGGCTACCGGATGTAGTTCACATATACCCCAAGGCCCCAGGTTCGAGACCCAGGGCCGGTGGTGGCGGTGGTGATGGTGGTGGTGGGGAAGCAGCCAAAATGAACGGCTAAATTAAATTAATAGGTGCTTCTTCCTCCTCTCCCTGTCTGCCTGCCTACTCACCTTCTTTCTTACCTACACCTTTCTTGTAAAAACAAAACAAAATAAAAAAACTATATCTTAAACTTTATATCAAGAGTAGTTATACGTTTTCTGTTGTGCACTAAAATTGACAATAAAGGACACTTAAGTAGTAATCTATTCTCCACAGAGATGCTAATAACTTCTTGATTAACTTTCTGAGAAAATATACACATGGAATAAAGATACATGGACTGAAAACAAAAGATTGGGACTTAGGCAGCCGAGATGCTGCTGTGCAAACCACATACAGCTCAAGGACCTGGGTTTGAGATCCAGGTTGGGTTGAAAAAAAATGAACAATTAAATAAAGATGTTCCTCCTTCCTTCCTTCCTTCCTTGCTTCCAAACTTCTTCCTTTCCTTTCCTTCCCTTCCTTTCTTTAATAAAAAAAAAAAAAAAAGATTACATATATGCATAATCATCACACTGATATTATTTTGATCTATTTTCTCTAATTTGGAGTAGTGTTACCTCAGATAACTAACTTAGATTATTAAATTTTCTACTGATGCTATAACAAATTACCACAAATTTAATTTAGCGGCTTAAGCAATACAAATACATTATCTTACAATTCTGAAGTCAGGAGTCTAAAATGGGTCTCAATGGACTAAACTCGAGGTCTTGATAGGACTGCCTTCCTTTCCGTAGGCTCCAGAGGAGAACGCATTTCTTGGTCTATGTCAGTTCTAGAGGCCCCCATCTTCCGTCTTAAAAGTGAGCAATGACAGGTCAAGATCTTATCACCTCCTTCTGACCTCCTTTTCCATTCTGCTTTCCGCTTTCAAGCAGCCTTAGAATTACATTGGGCCCATCTGGAAAACCCAGACTATCTTCCCATCTTGAAGTCCCTAACTTAAATCACATTTGCAGAGTCCCCTTTGCCATCTAAGGTAATATTAATAGGTCATGGTGATTAAGATGTGAACATCTTTGGTGGATCACTGTTCTGCCTACCAGTTACCCAACAGAGAGTCCTGGACACATCCAACACTTACTCTAATGCATCAGAATTTGTTGGCCTTGAAAAGGTAGCCCATGTGGATTGAGCTGTCTTAGGTGAAGAGAAGATCTAACTGGTGTAAACAAGCAGCTGGGCATCGCCAAAATGTAATTGAAAAAGAGAATATGAGGTCAAACAGACAACAACAACATTTTTTTTTTTAACCCCTGGCTTTGGGATCATGAACCCAGGTCCATAGGCTCTATATGGCCTGCACCTTAAATGCCTTAGCCATGGGGGTGTGCCAGTACCAAGATTTTAAAAAGTTCATATGCTTTGCTTTGTGGAACTTGGACTTTACACTGCATTGAGGTAGTGAAATGCATTAAATAGGTGAGTACCAGAAGGTTTTCATTTTAGGTAGAGAATTCTGAGAATGTATAGACTGAGTAGAAGAACAAAGAGATCAGAGAAAAAGAATCCAGTTTGTTAAGAGGTGGTAGTTTTAAACTCTGTCCAAAAAGTCTTTGACGCATCTGTTGTAAGGGAAATCTGCAAATTTGTTCTAGCATGTAATGGAGACACATCAATCACTCAGGATTCATGTGTGTCTTTGAAAATGCACTTGAAAGTTTATTGCAGTCACAACCAAGTAAGAACATAGACAGCTGACCTTACAGTCTGGGGTAGTCCAGAGAGTACGATGCTACCAGTTACAATTACACTATGTTCAGGAGATCATTCCAAGAGAATGAGAGCAAAAGCCTGTTTGTGAACTCAGTACCTGTGAGTTTTGGTATTCCTAGTGACGCTGTCCAGCACGACTGGATGAGATTAGGATCACAACTAGGAGTCAGGATCTGGGAACCCAGAACCAATGTAATGTTCAGGGTTCCAGTCAGACAGAAGTTTTGGCCTGCACCTTTTGCTTCTCAGCTGCATTCTACCTCACAGCAGGGACACCAGGTTAGTAGCTTTCCTCACCTGAGGGTGCTGATGAGGAACTCCCGTAGAGCGGGTATCTGCCAGTAAGAGCATGTTCTCTGACTCAGTCAGTGGCCCAGACTCTACCTCTGCTTTGTGGCTGTAGGCTCCCAGGAGTTCCCTGAGGAGCTTTGGATACCTAGAGCGTAGCTTAGTCATGGCTCCTCAATTCTGCCTCGGTTCACCAGAAGAGAGTGCCAGGTTCAGAGGGGACCACTGCACAGTGTGAGCCCATCTGTTCAGAGCATTTTGCTTGGGTCTGAGTTCTATTCTTACGGGATTTTTTTCTAGCAGTCATTCTGCACTTGGGGTGTCTGTCTTTTCAGATAAAATGGGTGCACTCCATTCTATCAGGGGTAATAGACACTTGGTGACACACAGGATGTCTGCTAATTTCCAAACATCAAGTCATTCTTATCATTCCTAAGCATCATTTTTAAGCAGAATCATTACATCATGCTTTACATTTTTTCTAACGAAACAGTTATATTAACTTTAAACAAAATGGAGGTTACATTCTAACCTGGCCCTTAGAAGCTCCCTTTGAAAGATGAAAACTCATTTTCCTCGTAAGTGTAGGCTGTATTATTAAATTGCTTCTAACAATGTGGTGGGATTGATAGTATGTGACTTCTGAGGCTAAGTCCTAACAGGCAGAGTGACTTTCTCTTTGTTCTCTATCTAGGTTTGCTTGCTCTGGGAGAAGCCAGATGCCATATTATGAGGATGCTCAAGCTGTCCTACAAAGAGAGCAACATAGTTAAAGTCCTGAGACCTCTTGCCAACAGCAACGTGAGTGAAACATCCTGGAATCATATCCTTCAGCCTCAGTCAAGTCTGCAGATGACTGTAGTCCTTGCTTGACATCTTGACTGCAACCTCGCAAGAGACCTTTAGTCAAAAGCACTTTACTAAGACAGTTCCAAATCCTAATCTACAGAAACTGTGACATAATAAATATTTATTATTTTGAGCCACTAAATTTTGGGTTAATTTCCTATGTGACAAAAGATTAATAGAGAGACTATAAAAGTGGCTTAAGTGACTGACATTGGGAGCCAGAACAAAGACAAAAAAGAATGTAAAGGAAAAATGGTCTGGATGGGTATAATGGGTTAAGAAGAAGAATGAGTTCAGCACAAAGCATCCAGTTTCTTGTTTGAATATGGAAAGGTGTCATGAACTGAGATGAACTTCGGTCAAAAAGCAGTTGAAGGGTGGGGGTAGGGGGCAAGTAGGAGCAGGAGAATCAGAGATACATTAACTTTTGAACATTTTGAATTTGAGACACCTGTGAGAGACCCTGACATAGAAGAAATTCCATTAAGCAGCTAAAGTTTCTAAAAGATATTTAGCTAGAGGTAAAATTTGAAAACTATCCATGTAGTTGTTAATTAAAACCAAAGCAGATAAAATCTCTTAGAAATTAAAAGAGCTAAAAATAGGCTGAATGATCTTTCTTTTAAGACATGCTCAGATTTAATACTTCACTCTATTAGCACAGTTTATTTCTTTAAAAAATTGCAAGTCTAAAAACTGATATTCCATAATATATATATAACAGAACAGCACATTTTATCTGAGTATTAAATTATCCATTTGGCCAATGAAAACCCCAAATGTTGAACCTTTCATTAGTATTTTATAAAATGAAAAGCTCTCAACTGTAATGCCTGGTCTAATGTTTAGTACAGTGGTTGCACCTAGTGTTCAATAAATATTTATTGAAATGACAACTGAAAATAAAAACTTAATAACTTGGGCATACCCCAGTGATTAGCACTTCAGTTTATGGCTTCTGCAGTCCACATACAATCCAAAGACCCAGGTTTACAACCTGGGGCTGGGCGGGACAACCAAGATGAAGAACTAAGTAAAATGAAAAAATGATCGTTTCTCCTCTCTCCTCCTGCCTGCCTGCCTGCACTCTTTCCTTTAAAAAACAAAACCAGACAACAAACAAACAAACAACAAAAATCTTTACTAGCTTAAACATGTCAATCATTTCTAGAATAGTGATTTTTGAACAATTAAAATTCCAAGAAAAGCAAGGGAGGAAAATCATTAAACAGAAACTTACCGATCAGTTTGTAAAACATGAATAAGATGCTCCATAGCTTGAATACCCACTTCCAAGCGATATTTCTGCACAAAAATATAAAAAACATTATTAAAGTAATGAATATCCAACTTAATAAGTTTCATAACTGATTAAGTGTTACAGACCTTAGATAATGATTTGAGTGCACGCACAGCATTTCTTCGATCATCTAATAAAGTAGATGAAGCTACTCTGTCACAAAGTTTTTGAATCTGTGAGGGAAGAATAAAACAACATTAACAGGATAAAAAGAACAAGGAAACATGAAGTTTTCCCAAAAATTTATAACAATGAATTTTGAAAATATCAACAATGGAATGCTGAGGAAATGATCTTTCACAATTCTAACTAGAGTATTATAACCTCATTACAGAGACCAAATAAATCTTTACAAACTTGAGAAAGGGAAATGACAGAAGTCAAATAAGTCATATAAACTGATAAATTAAAAGAATCTTTAGTCAAACAAGCACTTTCAAAACATGATTATTAGGCAAGTAAATCCACTAGGTAGGAGATGGGACGTTATTAAAACTTTTTTACTTTGTTTACCTCGTAACTTCCCCTTACCATCATTTGAATAAGAAAAATCAGAACTAGACCTTGAAATTTTAAACTTTTAAGCATGCCTCAAAATCTACAAATATGAAATGCTTCTGTTTTAAAAACTTTTAATGAATTTGCAGGAATTGGCATGAATTTTACAACAAGCCTTGAAGCATTATTTACAAAAGGAGAAAGTTGAAAACAACTATCCATCAAGAGAAGAAAAATTAAATAGTGGTACATTCTTCAGTGAAATAATACACAGCTAAACAGTGGGGGGAGTTGTATAACTGTATGTAAATTATGAGTACACTGAAACAAACTGTGTGTCCATGTGTGTATGTGGGTGTGTGTAAAATAGCATTAAAATAAGAATCTAGAAACTTAAAATTCTAAGATAAGATAAAGAGACAATCATAAAAGCAGATAGAGGAGTAACATACAAAGGAGACCCCATAAGAATGTAACTAGATTTCTCAGGAGGAACTTTACAGGCCAGAAAAGAATGGCATGATATATTTAAAGTGATGAAAGAAAAAACCTTCCAGTTGCCCCAGTGGCCTAGTGGATAAGATTACCGGATGCAGTTTACACACATCCCAAGGTCCTGGGTTCAAGACCTGTGGCTGGAGGCAACAACCAAGATGAACAAGTAAATAAAGAAAAGTGCTTCCTCCTCCTCTCTCTTCCTGCCTATTTGCCTACTCCCCTTCATTTCTGCCTGCATCTTTCTTTCAAATAAAAAAGGTAACAAAAGACAGAGCATTATATAATTATAAAAGGATCAATTCAGCAATAAGATACACTGCTTATTAATATATATGTACCAAGTAAAGAATCATCAAAATATATAAACCAATTATTAACAGAATGAAAGAGAAACACTGATAGCAATACAAAAATAGGAGACTTCAACAATCCACTGGTAACAATGAACAGAGGAACCAGGGAACCAATAGCTTTAAGTGACAAATTAGAACAGATGAGTTTGAAACATATATATTGAAAATTTCAACTAAGAGTTGCAGAATTCACATTTTTCTCAAGTGCTAATGGAACATTCTGAAGAACAGACTATATGTTAGAAAACAAAACATGTCTCAACAAATTTACAAAGACAGAAATCATACCAAGTATCTTCTCCAGTCACTATGGCTTAACACTAGAAATAAAGATTCCAAAATATATGGAGGCTAAACAATATACTTCTGACTGACTCTTGGGTAAAAGAGGAAAACAAAGAAGATTTTAAAAGTACTTGCAGAAAAACAAGAATGAATACACGAACTACCGGAACTTATGGGAAGCAGCAAAAACAACACTAAAATGAAAGATTACTACAGTCCAGTCCTACCTCAAAAAACAAGAAAAATTGCAAATAAACAATCTTACCCTACATCTAAAGACAGAAGAAAAAGAACAATTGAATCCAGAAGTCAGTAGATGGAAATAACAAAAAATTTGAGAAGAACTAAAAACAGAAATAAAAAAGTTAATTCAGAAGATCAATGAAACTAAAAGGTGACTTCTTTAAAAAAATAAACAAAATTGACAAACCTTTGGCTGGGCTCACTAAGAAAAAAAGAGAAAACTCTCAATTAAAATCAGAAATGAAAAGAAAAAATTAGAAGAGATATCTCAGAAACACAAAACATCCTAAGAGACTACTATGAACAGCTACATGCCAGTAAGTTGGATACTTAGAGGACACGGACAGATTTTTAGAAACATATGACTTACCAAGGATCAGGAAGAAACAGAAAAGTTGAACTGAAACATCACAAGCAAGTACATTGAGGAGATAATCAAGACTCCCCCGTCCCTCCCAAAAGCCCATAATTATCAATATCTCTAATGAACATAGATGCAAAAATTCTCAACAAGATATTAGCAAACCAAATTGAACAATGCAGTAAAGAATCATCTATCTGACCAAGTAAGATTTATCTCAAGGATGCAAAAATTGTTCAATGTAAGTAACTCTATTAATATAATACACGATTATCAACAAAACTGGAGAAAAACTACATGGTCATATCAACAGACACTGACAAAATTTTTGACAAAATCCAATGCCCATTTATGATAAAAACAAAAAACAAAAAAAACGCTCCATAAAATGGGTATAGAACGTACACACATCAACATAGTAAAGGTCATATGTGATAAACCCACAGTCAACATCATAATCAATGGCAAAAAATTGAAAGCATTTCCTCTCAGGTCAGGAAAAAGGCAAGGCTGCCCATTCTCACCACGACTGTTTAATTTAGTACTGGAGGTCTCAGCCAGAGCAATTAGGCAAGAAAAAGAAATAAAAGGAATTAAAACTGAAAAGGAGGAAGTAAAACTATCAGTATTTGCAGATGACATTATATATATTGAAAACCCTAAAAACTCTGTCAAAAACTAAAAGAACTAATCAACTAATGCAGGAAAGCGGCAGGCTACAAAATCAACACAAAAATTCATTGCATTTTTGTATGCAAATAACAAGCCAGAAGAAAACAAAATCAAGAAAACCATACTATTTAAAACAGAAGTAAAAAGATTCAAATGTTTTGGAATATACTTAACAAATGAAGTGGAAGGCCTGTACAATGAAAACTATAAGTCTTCTTATAAGAAATAGAGGAGGATACAAGGAAATGGAAAGACACCCTCTGCTCATGTCTAGGAAGAATCAACATTGTTAAAATGGTCACCTTATCTAAAGCAATATACAGATTTAATGCAATCCCCATTAAAATTCAGCCAGCTTATTTCAAGGAAATAGAACGACAACAAAAACACTTAAAATTTGCATGGAACAACAAAAGACCCCAAATAGCCAAAGCAATTATGAGAAAAAAAGAAGGAATCCAGAGGGATTACATTCCCAGACACTGAGTTATACTACGAAGTAATAGTGATCAAAATGGTATGTAGTGGAAAATAACAACGCAAAGATGAGTGGAACAGGACAGAATCACCAAAACCCACTCACATACAGTCACAAAAGGACAAGGAGCCAAAAGCAAATGATGGAGAAAGGAAAGTCCTTTCAATAAATGGTGTTGGGATACTTGGACAGTCAAACACAAAAGAATGAAACTAGACCACTCTCTAAAAATCACTCACAAAAATTAACTCAAAATGGACTAGAGACATGGACATAAGACCCAAAAACCATAATATTCTTGGAAGACATTCTATGACATCAGTCTTAGAGAGGTCTTTGGGGACCCAACTCCAGTATAAATGAAAACAAAGGTAAAGAACTTGGACTATATCAAACTGAAAAAGCTTCTTCACAGTGAATGAAAACATAACCAAAACAAAAAGACAACCTACTAACTGGGAGAAAATACATGGTTTCCATATTTCTGACTAGAGCTTAATATCCAAATATAAAAAGAACTCATAAAACTTAGTAACAGAAAAAAAAAAAAAAAGGCAATCCCATCAAAAAATGGGAAGAGGAATTGGAGAGATATTTTTCTGAAGAGTATACACAGATGGCCAAAGGGCAAATTCACAGGCTACAGGGAAATGAAATCAAAACAAGAATATCACTTTACACCTGAGAGACTGGCTATTATCCAAAAGTCTAGAAACAACAAATGCTGGTGAGGATGTGGAGAAAAGGGAACATATTAACACTGTTGGTGGGAGTGCAAATTGGTGCAACCAAAAACATTGTGGAGATTCCTCAAAAAGTTGAAGATGGAAATCCCACTTCTGGATATTTACCCAACAGGTGCAAAAATGCTAACTCGAAGAAATCTATGCACCTCATGTTTACTAATGCCCTATTCACAATAGCTAAGAACTGGAAACTACCTAAGTGTCCAACATGGATAAAGATGTGGTATATACACACACACAAAGGAATACACAACCTTTAAGAGAGATAAAATCCAGTCATCTGAATCAACATGGATGGATCTAAAGGGGATTATGCTAAGCGAAATAAGTCAAAAGAAGAAAGCTAGATACTAGATGATCTCACTCATAGGTGGAACATAAATAGGTAAAAGAAAGAACAGAAGAAACAAACCCTTGGACACCTGCAACAAAACGAGGTTACTAATAGGGAATGGGGTGGGGTGGGAGGGGCACAAATGGTGGCAGAGCCTATTGGACAATGGTGAAGAACACTTGGTGATTTGGTGGAGGGAAGGGTGTGTTGACATATGAGGAATGGGAAAACTGCACATCTGAGGAACCTACACATATGAGTTTAATAAGTAAAAGAAAGTTACTGCAATAAAATACTAAAAAATTAAAACTAAATAAAAAAAACAAGCCCAAGATCAGACAGTTTTACTAGTCAGTTTTACCAAACCTTCAGAGAGGAAATAATGCATATTTTTCCCAAAGTCTTCCAAATATTGAAGAACAGGGAACACTTCCAAACATTTTCTATGACGCCAACATTACACTGATACTAAAGGCTGATAAATTAGTCATCTAGAAAGACAATTAAAGACCAATAGCTTTAATGAACATAGATGCAAAAATCCTCAACAAAACATTAGCAAACCAAATTCAAAATACATCAGAAGGCTCATCCATCATGACCAAGTGAGATTTGTCCCAGAGATGCAAGGATGGTTCAACATATGCAAATCTATGAATTTAATATACCACACAAATAAAAACCAGGAGAAAAATCATATGGTCATATCAACAGATGCAGAGAAAGCTTTTGATAAGATCCATTTATGATAAAAACTCGACATAAAATTGGGGCAAAAGAAACATTCCTCAACATGAAAAAGGCCATAAGCCCATAGCCCACATCACACTCAAATGTGAAAAACCTAAAGCATTTCTTGTAAGATCAGGAACAAGACAGGATGCCTACTTTGAACCTTGCTATTTATTTAATATCATACTGGAGGTGCTAGCCAGAGCAATGAGACAGAAACAATAAATAAAAGGAATCCAAATTGGAAAGGAGGAAGTAAAACTACCACTATTTGCAGATGACATAATATTTTTTAAAAACCCTAAAAACTCTATGAAAAAATTCTAGAATCAATGAATACAATAAAGCAGCAGGCTACAAAATCAATACGTAAAAACCAGTTGTATTTTTATATGTAAACAATACTAGAGAAGAGAATAACATCAAGAAAACTATCCCATTTATAACAGAAGCAAGAGAATTAAATATCTTGGAACATATTTAACAAGGGAGGTGAAAGACCTGTGTAATGAAAACTTGAAGACTTTCTTAAAGGAAAGAGAGAAAGATACAAAGAAATGGGAAGATATACCATACTTCTGGCTGGGAAGAATTAGCATTGTCAAAATGACATCTTACCTAAAGCAATATACAGGTTTAATGCAATCCCCAGAATCCTTTGGGCATTTTTCAAGGAAGAGAACAAAAAGTTTGAATTTGTATGGAATAAGAGAAGATCCCCAAACAGCCAAAGCAATCATGAGCTAAAAAGAACAACACTTGAAGGTATCACACGCCAAGATCTTGAGCTATACTACAAAGGTTAGTGATCCAAACTGTATGGTACTAGACTAAAACCTACACAGATGAGTAGAAAAGAACTGAATTACCAGAAACAGACCCACTCAAATATGACCAATTAATTTATGACACAGAAGATAAGAACATATGATAGAGAAAGGAAAATCTTTTCAATAAATGATCTCGGGAAAACTGGACACATGCAAAAGAATTAATTTAGACCACTCTCTTTTAACACCATATCCAAAGATTAATTCAAAATGCATTAGAGACTTGGGATGTAAGACTGGAAACCATAAAATACTTAGAAGATGACATAGGCAAGTCATTACATGACATCTGCCTTAGAGTGATTTTTGGAGTCTCAACTCTAGTGGCAAGGAAAATAAAAACAAAATGAACTATGAGACTACATCAAAATAAAAAGTTTCTGCACAGTGGAAGAAATCATCACCACAAGAAGAAGACAACCTACCGACCAGAAGACGATATTTGCATTCCATGTATCTGATAAGAGCTCATAAAACTCAACAAAAGGAAAACAAACAACCTAATCAAAAAATAGGCAGAAGAACTGGCTAGACATTTTTCCAAAGAAGACAAAACAAATGGTCAACAGACATATGAAAAGATGTTCTTCCTCACTGGTTATTAGGAAATGTAAATCAAAACAACAATTAGCTATCATCTTATACCTGTGAGATTGGCTAATATTCAAAAGTCTGGAAACAACAAATATTGGCAAGGCTTTGGAAAAAAGGGAACACTTTTATACTGCTGGTGGGAGTACAACCCTAAGAAAAGCAGTATGGAGAGTCCTCAAAAAATTGAGAATGGAAAACCCATATGACTCCATCATCCCACTTCTGGGTATTTACCCAAAAGACACAAAAACACTAATTCTCAGAGATGAATGTACCCCCAGTGTTTATTGCATTATTATTTATAATAGCCAAGATTGGAAACTACCTAAGTGCCTGTTATCAAATGAATGAATAAAGGAAATGAAACACATATACACAATGGAATACTACCCATTCCCTAAAAAGATGAAATCTTGTCATTGTGACAACATGGATCCAACAGAGGGGATTATGCTAAGTGAAATTAGTCAGAAGGAAAAAGACAAATACTGATGATCTCACTCATATGTGAATTATAAAGAAACAAAGCAAGGGAATAGAACAAATACCACCCTTGGACATTAACTACAGAATGGAAGTTATCAGTAGGAAACAGGGTCAGGGATTGGGGCAAGTGGTGTTGGGGGGCCCAATGGACAATGTTGAAAAACTTTCGGTAATTTGGTGGTGGGCAGGGCATACTGGCATATATTTGAGGAATGGGGAACCTACATATATGGGTTTATATTATACCTCAATACTTTTAAAATATGCCTGCAACTAGATAATGTTATATACTATGTTCTTCGTAGTAATATAGCTAATAGCTAAAAGAAATCCAGCTTCTGCCATCTAAGTATAAAGGAAGTCTATAACCTGGAAGCAGGTACTTACCACATCATACTGGCACCCTGAGCTTAGACTTCCAGCCTTTATAACTATGAATAAATAACTGCTGTTTATTAGAAGAAAAAAAGGAAATCTAAGGTTTATCCATAAGAGAATAATTAACTAACTTATGGTAGACATACACTATTCAGTTGATCAAATGAATGAAACAGATCCAAATGCACTAACAAGAAAATATGTTCAAAATACATTAAGTGAAAAAAAAATATAAATGTACAAATGAACTCATTTTGGTTTAAAATCATATCATTAATTAACTGTGAATATGTGTAAAAAATTAAGACTGTGTACCATACTGTCTTTCAGTGGGTAGTACTTGAAATGTTCATATTTTCATATTACTTCTGATGTTCGAATTTTGATAATAAACAGGTATTCTCTTTACAAGCAGAAAAGAGCAATAAAGATAAAGTTTATGGTTTTTTGGAGTCTCTAGAATATTTTCATGACTGAACTTGTCTTTTAAAGATGCCATTTTCAATCTGCTGATTAAAATATTAAATCACCTCTTAATTTAAAAAAGCCCTATGGTACACCCTGGTGGAGCAGCAGTTGGGCATGGTCCACATATATCCCAAGGCCCAAGGTCCGCATCCCAAGACCAGGTGAATACCAGATGAACAATAAAATAATAAATTAAATGCTTCTTCCTCCTCTTTCTTCCTGCCTGCCCATCTGTTCACCTTCATTCCTACCTGTATCTTACCTTAAAAAAAAAGTATGTGTGTGAATACACACACACACACACACTTACTTAGCAGTTAAGTTCTTTCCAATGTCATCTACAAGGATGTCTTGGGTATTAAGTGAAGAAATTAATATAAAATGCTTTGCAGACTACCTGGTATCCATAAATATTCAATTAAATATGAAACTTTATTACCAAGCTTCTTATGACTTCTTTCTATTACTCTTCTATCAGGCTTCTGACTATCATCTCCATGATATGTGCCTAACAGAGTATTCAAATTTTGCAGATTTTAATTTGCTATTGAGAAATTCAGTAATTAAGCTAGATAGTGAAACATCTATACCAAAATTACTCAGTAATTTTTGAAACTGAGAGAGTACATGAACTCTGCAACTTCTTTTGTTATGTAATATATCCTGATCATATTCCAGGTGGCTTATGTTTCTGAGTAAGTCATCACACCATAATAAAGTGCTATATTGCTACTTTTTACAGATAGCTAAAAACTAATGAAAAGGCAAACACATCACGTTTTAAGCCTTACAAAGAATTAGCCATGTTTTAGGCCAAACACAAGTCTGTATTTTTGTTTGATATTTACCAAGCAAAATTTGTATGTTTAACATGCTCACAAATGTTCGCTCTCAAAGACTACTATCTCACTTCTTACACTCTTCCTTACTTGAAAAATCAATGCCGTATAACTGTGCCTCACTGTCATTCGCTCCTTTAGTTTATATAATCCTTACTGGGTACGTAGCTGTTCACCAAGACCATTTTCCAAGTCTTCTTGCATCTAGACAGATGGTGACTACATTTTGGCCAGTAAATTAACTTCAAGGTCATGTCCTTTAAAGGAAGCTATTTATTCTTCGCTTTTCTTTTTCCTTTCCTCAGTCTAGAACTTGAACTTGGTGGCAGTGGGGCACCTTCATTAATACAAACAAGGGCTGCATCCCAGAGACCACAGAATTGAGAAAAAGCAACACACAGGCCTCTGGACTACCTGGAGAGAAGAACGACCCTGATTGCCTTCTATTTGGATTTTATTGAAAACATACATTTCTATCTTGTTAGACCTGTTTTCTGACCTCTGTCAGAGGTGCTGAACAATACTTTAAGTAATAAACTCATTTTACAGAGAGGGAGCAAGGCTCCGCAGCGCACCTAAAAATACACTGCCAGTTTTGTGGCACAGTCCAGATTTTAACTGAGCTATAGATATCTCACTTTAAAGTTCACACTCTTTCATTATCCTACATTACCTCACTACGCAGAGAAATGTGGGTCAAGCACCTGTTGCAAACTACACAGACTGCAAGATTTTTTTGGTTAAATGGGAAGACATTGCAATGCAGTCCCTATGACTAGCTTCTATTTGTACTACAGTCCACTAAAGACCTGGATAAGCTTTTACTTAGCTGCCTAGTCAGGGGAGCTAGTCCTTTGGACTAAAGGAGTTGGAGATTTACTTTGGGAAAGTTATAATGAGAAAAAAATGTCAACACTATACAAGCACTTCAGAAAAACTACAGAAACTGCCATACTCATTTTTAGAATTAACTTGGCTGATATAATAAGTACAAACTGGAATGAAAAGAGATTGAAAAAAAAAAAATGTCATCTTATAACAGACAAGTAATAAGGTTAAAACAGCATGAGTGTGGTGGCAATGGGCAAAAAACTGAAGGTATAAAATAAGAAAAAATTTGAAAGTTCCGAACTTCAGAGGCTTGGCGTTCTAAAGAATAAAATATGGGAACAGTTTGGTGGGAATGTCACCATTTGCACTTCACATGCCGGGAATTTGTCCGAGAGCAATACATGCACACGAACAGTCACAAATATGAGAACAATCACTGCAGCACAGTAATAAAAAAACGAAAGCAATTTAAATGTTCACTCATGGAGGCCTCATTTTTTCACTTAATTTACTTCTAAAGCTTTTCCTTAAAGCTTGTATTCAAATATGCTTTTGTCACTTTATAAACAAAAATAAAATGAGACACTCAAAAAAGCAGCAATCATTTAGCCAGTTGAAGTTTAAAGTCATGACTCTGCTCTCATGCTTCTACATCTATTTATATATCGGGGTTTTGGTCAGGTCAACGATCAAAGGAACAACAGAATCTTAAGAACCAGAGCCCCAAACCTGAAATACGTTGATTCAGGCATTTACTCAGCCAGCACTAGAGCGCTGCTAGTCTGATGGGCAACAGGAGCAGTGGTCTGTGACGAGGTAAGTTCAGAGAGTCCGAAGCATTTGGAAACTTCTATAGCAACTAGATAACTTTATGGTTGTTTCATAAACACAAAGCTTGGATTTTGTGTGCACATGAATATGTGCAGGCAGCGTCATTTCATTTTTTTATTAATTCATTTTTACCGTATTTTACAAAAGTAGTGGTTTGTGATTAAACTGGAATTGAAAAACAAACAAAACTAAAAAACAAAACCAAACCGGACCTTCACCAGTCTGAGAAACACTATTAAAGTGTTTAACATTTTGAAAAACACTGCAAAATTCTATTCTGGGGTAACAGCAGTGACTCACTACAGAAGGTACCAACTCTGATGAAACTGAAATGGCAAAATGACAACGGAATAAATAAAAAAACAAGTTAAATATATACAGAAAGTGACATGTGGGATTAGGGAAAGTTGACAGTGACTGGGTAAGAGAACTACTGTAGATACAGGATGGCTGGTCAGGGCCCCAAGTTAAGCACTGATTTGGATACTTTGGATACAGATCAGGTCATCGGTAACACGAATGAATCAAGCAGAAAAGTAGGGAAGCAGAGTGAATGAGTGTGTTTCCATTAGAAAGGAAGAGGATAGCATTTTAAAGAATATACTCACTGAGTTTTCCAAATGGGATCCTGAGGTTAGACTTTGTTGCTAGCCAACTTTCTCTCAGAAACTGACCAAGCAAGCCAAGTGGTAATTAAGAGCAAAATGCATAGACTTACTGGTTGTTTGATGTTACAAACTCTTGTCCTAGTCTTCAACATTCTTATTTACATTATGGGGAGTTGGAAAGCGAATAAAAGGCTTAAATCTCACAGATTTTAGTGACATCTTGTTCCTTAATAATAACAGGTTAGCAATATAGAAGAAATTAATCTGCTTTATTAAAAAGTCAGAAATGTTTATCCCTAGGCCTTTTATCAAAATAGTCATTATTTCAGCACATTACACTAAGACACATTTCAGATGACCATTCTCTGTACTTGAAACAAGTAGCCTTCCCAGAATTTCATGGCCTGAATAAACAAAGATGTAAATACCACCAACATACATAATGTTACAGAACAAAAAGTTAGTAAACACACACACACACACACACACACACACACACGATACTTTAGCCTATTTGCTTGAAACAAAGACAAATGTAAACAGTTTGTAAAACTCTCTGGGGGAAAAAAAAACTTTGTTCATTGATTACTGAATAGAAAATTCTCTAATACCTAATGTTAACTCAAAAAAAAACTGAATATAATTCAAATATTGTTAAGAAAGTCACCTGTATAATAAATTGTAAGAAAACACTCTGAAACTACATTACAGATTATCACACCAAACTACATTAGAGATTATCCCTAGTAATGGTAAATGAGATTGTAAAGGGAAGGGGAAGTTTATACTATATATGGATTTGAATTATTTACACTAAGCAAGTTTCAACTATTGCTTCAATAACTAAACAGGAAACTCCAAACTTTCAGAACATTAGCTCTTGCTTCTATTCTATTGCCTGCTAGAACATAGCACCTAATTTACTCATTGTTCATTTGCTTTCTAATTGTTGATTTTTGTTATTCATGGTAGTGATGGTCTATATAAAGTTACCATGAACATTGAATTAACAGATTCTAAACCATTACACCAAAGGGAAACACAAGACTAGGTTCATGTGAGCCTCAGGTCACATTTGTTTTTTCCCTTTAAAGGAAAAGTGCAGGTAGGAATGAAAGAGCAGATAGGCAGGCAGGAAGAGTGAGGAGGAAGAAGCACTTTATTTATTTAGCGGTTCATCTCTGTTCACCCTGTTCTTTGCCCTGGCCCCAGGTCTTAAACCTGGGTCTTTGGGATATGTGGCCTGCACCCTCAGTGGAAGGCAGCTGACTAAACTGCTACTCCACCAGGGTACACCTGGTCACATTTTTATCAATGATCTAATACATTACCTTGCTTTTGTGTATTTCTGTTTAAAGATGTCTTATACAATATATGTACTTCAATTCACTAACACTGAATTCACAGCCACTAGCACTCATGCCTGCAGGGAGTTTATGAATGCTTGACAGTACATTAGCACTATAGTTGGAGCCATTTTTAACAATGAAATCACAGACAAAAAGCACGAAAATGCAAAATACATGACACTACATAGCCCATGAAAAGAACACTTGTTTACAATATTAGAGTTGAAACAACAAGGTAGGATATCTCTTTGACCTCAGTTGGGGACTCAAATGTCAGGTGACTCATTTTTCACTGCTCTGTGCATGCTCACAAATAACTATGAAAGTGATGTGAGTAGTGATTTGGGTGTTCCAAGTAAATGTTAGCATATAGATGAATATGCAAATATGGAAATGATGACTAAGAAGGCTCAACTATACCTTAAGTATAATCTGTCAGTTTCATCTTTTGCAAAATGGAAAAATAAATTAGATAAACACTTAGGCTGCATATACTCAAAACTCAGAATACATTAAAACTACTCAATTTTACCTAAAGTAATAACTGTTTGCCATATTGTCTAAAAAATCTATTTATCCTATAGAGCGTTTAAAACAATTTTTACATTTAAAGGAAAGGTGCAGGCAGGCAAGAAGAGACAGGAAGAAGTATTTTAATTTTATTTAGTTGTTCAACTTGGTTGTTTCCCCTGGCCTCAGGTCATGAACTCAGGTCCTTGAGATATAAATGGACTGTGCCAGCTTGAGGCAGTGGTTATCCACTAGACACCAGATTGCAACAAAATGAAAAATTTCTATAAAGTAGACTTCCTTTAAAAAAAAAAAATCCTCTAGGACGATTTTTCCAAAGTATGTTTCTCAGAACACTAGACTCACAAGGTTTCCTAGAGGAAAATGAAGTATTTGGTCAAAAAAAAATTGTCAAATACAACTTATTTTATATTTCTAACCTGAAAATATTAAAAAATATAACACAATGCCTGCTTAATAAACCTTTTATAACACAACACACTTCTTTGGAAACAAAATGATTTCAAGTACATCTATTTATGTTCTTTGGAATATATTTTAGTAATGCTAGGGTGTATAAAATGCAAATTATTCTAGTTTTTTTTTAAAAGATCCTAAACTATGTAATTAACTTATAAAAATGTCATAGTTTTCAACAGATATGCCTGAGAATATAAGCGATACGGGATGGATATAGAAGTGATCAAAACACACATCACTATTTTATTCTGACATAGTTACTGCAGGATAACCAAGAGACAAAACAGATACCAGTTATGACACTGACCTGGTTATTAATGTGGAGTATGAAACACAAACCCAAATAAGAGTTTCAGACTACACATTTTTAGTAACAGTGTAAAATGTGCTTGGCCAAACCAAAATGAGGTCTAAATTTAAGCACATACTCCTTAACAATTCTGTATTTTAAAAAAGTACGGTTGTGTCTACACTGCTAGCCCTTTTGTTTTTTGAGATTATTCAAAGTCTGATCTAAAAAGTGACACCGTAATAGTACTGTAGTTCTTCACGCTTTTCCTGGACTTTAGCAACTTTCATGCCTTGGGAAACAACTTGTGAAGAGAAAGTCCCCTATGATTTACCATTAGATGCAGTTAATATTTCTCTTGAATTTTCAAGAAACTAGCCTTGAAAAAAGGTTTTTTTTGAATGCTATCAGCATTCAAAAGAATGAGCAGGATTTTTATTATGATGAGTAATTATTTGTATCTAGCAAAGTGTGTCAAAGGAGGCATCAATCATCAGAAATCAATGCCTCTCTACCTCAAGTAAAGAAACAGAATTAAAAAACATTTGATTCTAAAATTTGAAAAGTTTAAGTAAAAAGTTTGACATAATAGACTTCATTCCAGAACTCTGATTTCTATAGATGTTAAAAAAAGTATTGTTTTAGCATCTCTGGTTAATTTGTAAGCTGCTATGATTATGTGATTTCCTTCATAATCACTAAAATCAGTTCATTTAACAAGTATTTATTGAGTACTTATTTCCATGGAAAAGCAAAGATTAAAATATGCATGAGGCGCACCTTGCTGTGTTAGCAGTTAAGTCAACCAGATGCAATCCACATACATCCAAGGACTCAGGTGTGAGACCTGGGGGACAGGGGCAGGGGTTGGGGTGGGTGGATATAATCAAACTGAACAACTAAATAAATAAAATGCTTCTTCCTCCTCTCTCTGCCTGTCTATTCAGCGTCATTCCTGCCTGAATTTTTCTTTAAAAAAAAAATACAGCTGAGCCCTGTCCTAAAGACACTAGAAGAGATAAGACAATTGGTACAAAGCTTAAGAAATGCATAATCTAGTTAAGATGTAAAGATTGATCAGAGGTGAGATTATCTGAAGTTTGATGGGGAAAGATAGTGTGCAGATTAGGGAAGTCATTTATGATCAATTTAAAGGATAAGCAGATTTTAGATAAAGAAGCTTTCCATTGGAAAAAGATGAGAAAGGTATAAAAACCATGAAAGATGGGAAACACTATACAATGATAATAATTTTTTAGAAATAAAGAAAAAAAACCCTAGAAAATATTAAATGATAATGCAGAAGTTAAAGGCTCCAAATTCTGGCATTTTAATATCTAGGTCAATTCAAATGACCAATTAAAACATCTAATGTTGTACTATGCAGTCTACTGATGCTCTATAAATACTTCTAAATTAGTGACCCATGACTCCTTATGCCTATTGTACTTCTTGATGGAATGAAATGGTGAAATGAATTTTAGTCATACTGTGGCAAAGTAAACTGAATTCTCTTCAGAAGAAAAATTACTTTTCCAGTTTGAGTGCACATGCTCAAAGTTAGGTGAGAACAAGGCCTTACTTTTCTTTCAGTTTATATACAAAATATACACAAGTAATACTGAAGCTTCATTTTGAAATCATATTAAAAACTCTTGTTCCATTCACTATAGCCAGATCAGGATGTTCTATGCTCAGTTCTGCACTGTGCGTGAATTGTTGTAATGTTTTGTACCGCAGCTTTCCTAACTTGTAATATGAGGGCGTTCAATCTGAAGACCTGAAAAGAACCTTTTAGTTTTAAAATTCTATACTCAATTGACTTTACACTGTTTCCCCTACAGCAATCATTGTATCAAGGCCTATATAGCAACAACAAAAAAAGAGTATTCTTTCTCTAAAAACATGTAATTAAAATGACCCTTTACTGAGCAACTACTAAGTGCCTGATTTTCTATTTCTTACTTCACTTCATCTTTAATATACCTTTAAGTGCAGGCATTTTTCTAATTTTACCTATAAGATATTAGCCATCCCAATCCAATTAAGGATGGAAGGCAAGGACAAGGTCTAACTCCAAAAAAAAAATTGTAATGAACTGTAAACTATAAAACCTGGTGCCTCAAACAAAAATATCAGGCACAAAATAAAATAAAAGCTGATGAGGTGGACTGTGACTAGTTACTGGGAGAGCAGGGTCTTCTAAAATGGCAGCTCAGCTGCCTTGTAGCCATGCGGGAATGGATAAGAAAAGCCAAATATCCGGGCTTTTCAAATGAAGGAAAAGAGATTCACCAGTCTTCAACTTCTGCTTTAAATAATTCTAAAAAATTTCTAAACATTTTTCTGTGCAGTCACTTAATAATATATAAATTCCACAAATTCCCAAATAAGTACTAAAATATGGGTAAGAAAAATACAGCTTAGGCTTTGAAGGCAAATCTTGGTTGAACCATGGCTCTATTAGTAGCAGTGTAACTCTGGTCAAATGACTTTATCTCTAACCCTCATTGAAGCTCTTCATTTGTCAAGTGAAGTAACAACATTCATCTTGCAGGGTAGTTAGGGTATAAAGAACTGGACCATAAAGAACTCAACACAGGACCTATTATGAGATAAGAGCTTGACAAATGAAAGTTATTACCCTCAAGATCCCAGTAAAAGAACATAGGATGGATCTATGTTCGACACCCCAAGTTTGTCTGTGAACGCTGTGAATGACTTTTCAATGGCATATTTTGTCACTTTTCTGTAGATCTCAATCTTTCTCAAATAAAATTTATTTCTTAAAATGGCATACACTCATTTCTAATCGACACAAGCCAAACTTCAAAGTTTACCCTACACCTAAAATCGAAGTAACTATCAAATAGTTTTCAGTAGCTAACCATTTTTTTTTTTTTTTTGTGACGCTGCAAATCGCGTTACCATGAGTTCAGGCTCAGGGGCTTGTGCATAAGGTCCGTTAAAGGGAAAGCCGGAGATGCGTTCCTAAAGCAATTTGACTGAGAAAGATTCCTGTACAGTCCATATGAGTGTTTCCCCAGTAGTATATATTTAGATACGGCTGAAAAACCCGGTCAGAATTAATAACACCTGGCAGAACGACCTCCCCCTTCAGCTGAAGAGACAAGAGCAGGTGGCTTTGTGCCCCCAAACTATCGTTTTATTCTTAGCCACAAGCTTTCGTCAACAGCTGGCTCTTAAAGCTTCTAGCAGTCTTTCCCAGGGATCCACTCCACACAGCGAGGGAGGGAGCACGACTTCAGGTTCCTCTCCGCGGGTGGAAATACAGGCGAAAGGGAAGGAGGGGCTCCGAGGGGCGTGAGAGACAGGTCCCGCCACCGCCTCCCCGATCGAGCCCTTCCCCAGCCGTAGCACCCGCGGACCACCCTCCTCGCCGGGCCTGCGGGGCTTCAGCAGCCGGGCAGAACTGCTGGGGTAGAGGCTACGCTGAGAATGTAAGTGAGTAAGTCGCGAGTTGAAGCAAGAGGAAAGGAGGCAGAAGAGGAGGCGGCATGTGGATCCCTCAGCCCACGATGGGGCTCAAGAGGTGACCTCCGGGCCCCATGTCCTCCGTCCCGGTTTCTGCCCGGACCCTTCCCAAGTCCCGGACCCGCCGCTCCTCTCACCGTCTCCGCTTCTGTGTGCTGGGGTCCGGCACTCTGACCCCCCATTACCCCACGGAGGAAGTTCATCTTGCTGCTCTGCCACCGGCTCTACCGGCCCCTTCCGGAAAGAAAAGAGAACTTCCTCGGCCCTCCGCCGGGCCTGGCTCCCAAGCCCCCACTACGGACCTCCCGGCCGCGGCCACCGCCTCCTACTCGGCGGCGGCTCCAGCCCCCTAAGCCCGGAAACAGCCGCCACCACTAGTCGAGATGCGCATGCGCGGGGACGTGGCATTACGTGGCGGCTCGAAGGGCGAAGGCTAAGGGGGAAAGTAGGCGAAAAGAGGCTTGTATTCTTGGTCCGCCCAAGCCCCGCCCATCCACCAGGCCCCGCCTCCCTCCGCAGGGACACGCCTCCTACGCCCTCCCGTCTCTGGTCGCTCCTGCTGGCCCCAGCCACCCACGTGGTCGAATCCTGGCGTTGGGAGCTGGAGAGCGTCCGGATAGTGTACGTGTTTTGGCTTGCTGGGTGTTTAATTATCACCGAGCAGGGCTTCCTACAAGCTGTCAAACCTGGGGTTGTATTTTGTTGAGTGGAAAGTGACATTTTCCTTCGGCCGACGTGACAGGTAAGGGATCCTGACGCCTGGGAAAGCTGGTTTGGTTTTGCTGTTTTGCAGTACGAGCGTTGTGGCCTTTGGATCCCCGAACTTGAATTTCTTTACAGGGCTTTGTTTGGTGATTCAAAGGGTACTAGAGCCCCCTCATCCCACTGCCACTGGAGGGCGCATTTCTCAGCTCTTATTCTTCAAACCTGCTGAAAGGAATTCCTAGATCTAAACATCAGGTCCACCACTGAGGAGGAAATCAATCGAACCCTGCATTTAGCTTAGTAGAGAAAATACTTTGATCTGCAGTGTCAGTTTGGCACCTTGTAGCATAATGCTTGTTAATAACCCCTGCATTTTCAGTGTTTTTTTTAAACATGCAGAAATGTCTTTTTTCCCCCCAAATCGGTAGGCCTATTCCTTTCTAAATAGATTTAAAAAAACACATGCTTCTAGAGTAGGCTTATAAAATTTTTGAACCTAAAAAGGTCAGGGTCTAGTCAGGTAATTGATTCATACACCTCCCCACTTGGATCATAGTCAGCCTTTAAAATTGAATTCATCATCTTCCCAACCACCTTTAAAGAAAAAAAAAAAAATGTTTCTTCTGTTTGCCCTGCTCAGTAATACCACTAGTCAAATAATTTTGCCTAAGCTAAAAGAAGGAAGCTGTGAGGAATCTCAGACTCTGAATTTCATTCCCAAATGTTCAGTAGTCATGTCCTATCATTTCTATTCTGTTGCATTATAATAGGTCCTTTCCTCTCCATCCTCCATGTCTCTAACATAGTCGATGTTCTCATCATTTTTCACCAACATTGTAGCAATAGATTCCAAGCTGGTTTGTCTGCATTCAAGTCCTGGCAATCCTCCACCCGGGATTCAGTCCACTTTTGCATGAACTTAACAATGACCGAGTACCTGTTCATGTTGCCCCTCTTCTTAAAATCATTCCGTGGTTGCCCATTCTCTCCATAATAATCTGATACACAGACCTGTCATATTCTGCCTCCTGCCTACCATTCTAGCTCCTGTTCCCCGCCACCCATATTTTCTGGATATATACCTAGAGAGGTCCTTTCCCTTACCTCTCTTCATTAAAGAAACTCCTGCTAGTTCCTTAAGACTTCACTCTGCTGTCATCTGAAAGATTTCCCTGAATCCATATGCATAGGTAATATGCTAGCACTTTATAGGTATGTGATAAGCACTCAGTAAATGCTTGTTAAACCAAACTGTTAAGGACAGGACTATGTTATTCAATTTTGTATCTCTGTGGCTGAACACTTTCTCATAAAAAAGTGTTATTAATGGATATGTGAAGAAAACATTAAAGGTATTAAGAATATGCTGCTGAGGTGAAAAGTCCTTTTTTCATCTGTAGGGTGGAATTATAGATGACACATATCACAAAGTCTATGGTGAAAATTTCCTAGTGCCAAGGGGTTTAAGCTTGAGAGACTTGGAGAATGATGGGGATCACAGTGCCAAAAATACTCTGCACTAAGCATTGTGCTTTGCTTTAAAAGAAGACACTGGATATTTTGCTTGAGACATTTTCCATGGGGGCATTTTGTTGCAGTGTAAGAAAAGTAACTAACAAATGCTTTGCATTTCTGTTATGGAGAAATGTATGCAAAGAGCCTCACCCAGTCCCTAAGATTCACCCTTCCCTGAGCCTCTACCTCTCTGTGCCCCACGCCACCCCATCATCAGGGATGAGGCTCTGAAAGGAAGTGGGGCTCATGGGTAACTTCTACATAACATTATTGGGTAATAAAAATAGCATCTTTAGCAAATTTAGCAATTTTAGCAAAATTGCTTTATGGCACTAGCTAGTCTTTTCAAAACGTCCTGCTTTGTTTTAAATCTTGGTGAATGTAGTAGGTGACTGATTATGTATTACGAGTTTTCCCTTCAGTTGACCTTCTTTCTTCCCTAATGGCATCTTTGGGTAGGAAGGACTATGGTCACAAGGGATAAACAGTTGGCTGCAGAGGACAGAAGGATAGAGCCCCCAGACTTCCCTTGATCTCCAAGTATAGCCTCTGTCCTGATGTCTGGGAAGAGGAGGAACTGTTCACTATGTCTAGTCTCTAGTAGAGGCAGAGAAGATACAGTGGCTAATGTGTCCCGCAGTTCAGCTCTGAAAGAGGAGCAGGGCCATTATTACTAGGGAACAGCTATTAAATGAACTCCTTATTGAAGAGAAAGGGGATTGTATGTGAATCCATTTCCACTGATTTTATAGAGGAAAGTCAGGTATCATGTTTTGTTCCAGTTCCTTTTAATCATCTAGCATAATTGCTTTCACATGACAGTTGTTCAAGATCTATTAAATAAAGGAAGAGACAACATGAAACGTTGTGACTGCCTAACTTGAACTTCCAACTTTGCTAAATGTAAACATTCAGGATAAAAATATGATGAATCATTATAACACACATCATCTAAGATTTTGACTTGGGTAAATAAAAATTATTTTTCTTTTCCTAAACCAAAGCTAACAACAGAGCAACTAACTGCTTTGAAATAGTTTTAAAATTGCTTTCTTCCAAGCCCTCAGTTCAGTGGCCTACTTTCACCATCCTTTCTTACTTTCTGGAGGAAAACTCAACACTAACAATAAAATATCGTTGGTCAAGATTGTTCTTTGGTTGGGGGCATGGTGGTGGGGTGGGGTGCTGCCCATACCTATTTAGGAGGTTGAATAGAGATGATAATTTGTGCTTGAAATACATCATCATCAGATTGTTAAAGTCTAGGTTACTGGAAAATTTGTCTAAAAACATTGTCGATACAGTTATGCATCACTATCTACTAATTAAACAACACACAGCAAAATAAATTAATAATGATGAAGCAGCAATTAAAATTTCTAAACAATTGATAATAGCAAACATAGACTTATTTGCCAGGCTATATCTACTCAAAGTGCTTTACCTAAAGTAAATAACTCAGTCCTCACAACAACCTTATGAGGTGGGTATTGTTACCAGTCTTATTTTACACAGAGGGGACACAGGCACAGAGCGTGACTTGCCTGATGTTCTATGGCTAGGAAGTGGCAGAGCTAGGACATAAATCGGCAATCTGGCTTTACAGCCTGTGCTCTTAATGTACTATGCTGTCGTACCTCTCTAGACTGAAGACAGCAATCATATAGTAAGTAGAAATGTGGCCTATGGGTGCACCCTGGTGGCCTAGAGGATAAAGCCATTGGACATAGTCCAGAGACATCCCAAGGACTCAGGTTTGAGGACCGCAGTGGGATGGGGAGTGGGAGACAGCTAAGATAAACAAGTGAATAGTACTTCCTCCTCTCTCTTGCTGTCTGCCTGCCTGCCTGCTCCCCTTCATTCCTGCCTGCACCTTTCTTTTAAAAAGCGACAAGAACAGCAAAAGAAAGGTGACCTACAAATCTCTATGTTGTCTGGCCCTTCTTTATCTTCCCAACCTCATTTCCTGCTGCTTTGTCTCCACTCCAGCCACACTGACTGTCTTTTGTCTTGAAACTTGCTCACCTCTTGTGGTCTTTACCCTGGATCTTTCCTATATTGGGGATGCTTGCTACGGCACCCACACAGGAAAGGCTTACTTACTCTTTCACCTTCTTTAAACCCACTCAAGTGTTAAATAGGTCTCTCCTGTATAAATTGAATCTCCCCATACTCCTCCTTCAATTCTGCTTATTTTTCTCTGTAACACAGAGCAGTCTGATAGAATATTTTTCTATAATTTATCAGCATACGATATCATGAAATGTACCTTAGAGAAATAAAATAAATAAAACCCTTCCAATTGTTGGTATCATCCACCAAAAGATATATCCCTACTTCAATTTCATAAAATGTGAAAAAATGTCCATTGTAGGAGTGATTAAATAGTCTATATTTTACACCTTTACTTTGTTTATTGCCTATTTCTCCCACCTCCACCAGAATGTAAACCCATAAAGGGATATTAGGCCTTTAGTAAGTTGCTCTAGTCTTAGTGCTTAGCACATATCTGACACATTCTAAGAACCTGGAACTCTTTAGAGGCTGAATGAATTCCCCAAGTGAGGAGATTCCCACTTGGAGTTTGGGAGCATGGAAGCAGAAATTCTGCTGTGTTGCTAAGCATTGCATAGCAGCCAGTCTTCTCAACAGTCTGAATCAGAGACCTCAGGAAATTTTATTAACATTTGAATTCTAGTTTATAAATATTTTGTTGGTCTTAATGACTAATTTAGTAATGAACGTTTAGTTATAGATGTAAATGTGGAAGAAAGAACTAATGTTTTGAAGATCATTTTGAATTCCATTGGGAAAACCATCTCAATTTCCCAGTAGCCAGATCATCTTGCTTTCAGGTTTGGGGCACTAATATAATGGTCTCCTCTTCATCCCCTCTCCTCCCTCCGTCCCAGGTAATACATTCACGAGGCTCAAATAAAAAAAAAAAGTGTAAAAGGGTGTATAGTAGAAGGTTTCCCTACTATTTGTCATCACTCAGTCAATGTAAACAATTCTCATTTATGCTTCCAGATATACAGATATGTACATATAATTCTCCTCTCTTTTTATTACACAAATAAGTGTACACACTCTTCTGTACCTTACTTTTAAACTCCATTTTATACACCTTGGACATTGTTTCATATCAATACAGAGAAGGCATTTTTATCCTTATTTTATTCTGTTCAGTGCTTTTCAAAATACTTTTCAAATCCCTTGACATTCCTTATGACAGGAGGGCACAATAAAAAAGTTCTGTGCCCCCATCCTGCTCCATTTGATTGACTTCATTTGCTTATGCTTACTATATCATTTGAACAAAAAGATTCAGAGGCTAAACTGTTAGACAATCACTTAACTTAGGAGATGTGAATTGTGACCATGACAAAGACTTGCAATAGTCGAGTAACCTCATCTTCTCAAGTCCAAGGTTCAAATTCCTGCTCTACCTGTTTTGAAAGAACAATAATAATGTGGTTGTTGTTAGTACTTTATTAGATATTATCTTTAATGTGCTTAGTACTTTAGTACTTCAAATGGTAAGTGCTCAATAAGGATTAGAGACCCAGATCAATTTTGGTGTATATCATCAATCTCGTAACGACTGAATATTTAAAGATATTGCCCTATAATACTGCTCAAATCAAACTTTATTGGCTTATGTTTCTGAAAAGTATGTTTTCTTCAGATACGTTTTGATCTGAGGCATCAGGGCAGTCTCCCCCAGGACGTGAGCTTTCACTATTTTTGTACTCTGCTTTTTGCTTTTCTTCTCTTAACTCCATGCAAGGACAATATGGATACCAGTACCTGCAGTCTTATAATTTCCTGGGTCCAAATTCATCAGAAAAGACTCCCAACCTCTCTACTTATAGTCCCAGTGAAAATTTCCTTATAACTCACTGGATCTGATTGGGTCATTTGCCCTGTAGTCCAATGTGTGAGATGCTCTGATTGGCCTTGATTCACACGCCCACCTCTGAAGTAAGCACCGGGAGTTTTCAGCTCATTTTAAGCATATGGGATAAGAACAGGGACATAGGGACTTTATTCAAAGCAAAGCTGGAATACTGAGCCAGAAGAAAGTTTATCAGAATAGGAAAAACAATAGATGTTCACTCTATCCCCTATAAACTTGATTGCTTACCAATTTTTAAAAATTTTTTGGAAAAATACTTTTGCAGTAGTCCCCTAACATATTGACCAGATCCAGACTCTGGAACTTTTGACTCCTAGGAAGAATTTGGATGTCACTGCTCTACTCCCACTGACCCCACTGCCCCCCACCCCCCACTTCAGCTACTGAACAGGAAGGTCCTGAATAGCCAGGACGGAGTCGACTAGTTTACTATCCTTGCCACAGCTAGACCAAATCCTTTGAAGTTCACATTACTGATGGATGCCAAGAGTCCATGGAAGCTTAAGATGATTCAAGTGACTCCACAGAGTCACTGTCACCTTCACTAGAAAGCCATAATCTCAGAGTAGTTGCAGGTGATCTATCTCATTTGCCTTAGTCTGTGGCCCAACTGAGTACATGTGGCAGGGCTGGGAAGGCAGGGGACTTGGCAGCCTGTCTCTTAAAATCTGAGTACAGCCTTTCTAGGTAGATTGGGCCTCCAGGTTAGCAGGATGGTAGCTAACCTGAAGCAGAACTTTTCAAAGCCAGCCCACACCTCCAAAGTGTTCCCTTTTTAATTCCAGCTCTTTAATGAAGTTGAGTATATGATGTCCATCGCCTATGCTTGGTGAAAATACTACACAGATATTGGGTGGGCTTAGTATCTTGCAGATGTTAGGTGGAGGCTCCCAAACAAGCATAAGCATGTGGTTTTAGGAGAGAAGAGTTAGTTGGTGTGCACTTAAGTCTTTGCCTGCAGCTCAGGTGTCTTCGGGCAGAGGAATGAAAGATGAGAAGGCCATGGCAAGGAGAGGAAGCTATTTTGCCAAGGGTCTCACAAACACCACACAATCATGAGTAGTCTGAAGAGCTAGGAGAACTCTTAACTTGCTCTCTCCATGACCCTCTTCCCACATCCAGTATCACCACACCCATACGGCCTTTCCATGGTAGGACCACGGTCTATGAGACTCAGAGTGCTGCAGACCCAATTCTTAAAACTTCTTTCTCTCCCAAGTATGTGAATATTGAGTGACTCTTAACTCAGAATCCAAGGTCTCAGTAGGTCTTTGCAGCAGCCAATCTTCTTTCTATGAGGGTTACACTATCTAGATCTCGTTCTAGTATCTAAGGGGAAAAAGACTGTAAGGGCCTTTTGGTGTTTATTTCATGGTGTAATATCATGAAGATCTTTATTTTTTTTAATTTATACCATTTAAAACAAATTAATGAAACTATTTTTTTAAACATTTCATTTTCATAGAGATTAGAAATTCCAAACTCTGTTGTGTCCTTCAGAGTCTGAAGAAGCCTAAGGGGGGCCAATTGATTGATTCAGCCCTGATGCAGTGCCTTTCTGCAGCTTTAACTCTTCTGCCTGGAGGTTTTAGAACCTTTCTGCCTCTGGGCAGCTGCTCAGCTCTGATAGAGACTAGGGCTCCCTGTTTGCCCTGCCAGTCTGAGGAGGTCCTCCTTCCTGCGAGCTAACTCCTGCCTTCCTTAGCAGAATGAGCCACTGTGTTTACAGAGTTTTTCAGGGGAATCCTCTTCCATTGGGGTGGGATGTAGTTGAGGAGGTGGCATTGCAGAAGCTGATTGATAATAAGGATAGAGGGGACTTCTGTGAAGGAAGGAAGAGGAAAGGGAGGTGACAGAGATCCAAGAAACTGAATGAAACTGCTGACTAATATCTGCAGCTCGAGTATTACACCCACATAAATACAACTTTTTTCCAATACTTAAAAATAGCATGGAATAGCAGAATTCTGGAAACACATGGGCTTAGTTTCTTGAACTACTGATTCAGCAATCATTTGAATCTCTGTCCTCTGTACCAGGACCCATGATAGGCACTCTCCCATGTCTGTTTCATACAGATGTGCTAGAAATTCTTATTTCGATTTCATAGAGAGAGAAGACTGAGTTTCAGCATGGTAGAGACCAGAAAAGCACGTTCTGATTGTGAACATAGACAGGCGTGGGTTTTCATTCTTACTTAACTGCGTACCAGTTGTGGTTCCCATGCATTGCAACAGAAAACCCAAGAGTCTCTTCAGTGAGGAGGTAGGCAGTGCAGGACTGACACAGAGGCTTTAAGGTGCCATCTCAGGTCTACTTTGGAGTCTTTCTGCTGAGCCATCCTTGGCTTGAGGCTTTCATCTTTGTGGTTACAAGTTGACTGCCTCAGGTCTTTTTTCTGGAAAAAAAATAAGGGCAAAGTTATTTATCAACTGATACCTTCCCACCACCATTCTTTTAACCTTTTAACTTTTATTTTGAATTAATTTCAGAGTTGAGAAGAAAGGTTGCAAAAATTGTGCAAAGAATTCCCATATACCCTTTACCCAAATTCCTCAAATGTTAACATATATATTCCAGTTTATCATTTTTTCCTCTCTAAATAATATTTTCCCATGAATCATATGAGAGAAATGTATAGGTAGGATGTCCCTTTAACCCCAAATACTTCAGTATCTAATTCTTAACAACTAATAACGGTGCAGTGATCAAAACCAGGACGTTAAACACTGGTAACATTGCAGTTATCCAATCTACAGACATTATTCAAATTGTTCCAGTAGTTCCACTAATTTTCTTTCTTTCTTATTTGTTTTTTTAAGGAAAGGCACAGGCAGGAATGAAGGTGAGCAGAGGCAAGCAGGCAGGAAGAGAGGAGGAGAAACATTTTTCAAAATTTGCTTTATTTAGTTGGTCATCTTGGTCATTCCTGCCAGTCCCGGGATGCAAACCAGGGACCTTGAGATGTATGTGAACTGTGACAAAGCCCTACTCCACCAGGGCATGTGCTAATTTTCTTTTTAAGGAAATTTTTTTTCTGCTCCATTATGCAACTCAGCATTTCGCTTTGCATTTACATGTCATGTCTTTTCAGTCATTTCTAATCTATTACAGTTCCTTTGTTGTTCATGATTTTGATATTTTGGAGAGTACAGGGCAGTTATTTTGTAGAATGCCCCTCGGCTGGTGTTTGTCTGATCTTGCTTCAGGATTAGGTTCAGACTGTGCATTTTTGCAAGAACATCGCAGAGTTGCTGTCCTCACAATATATCATGTCAGGTGTATGATGGGACCTATCTTTGTCCCATTAGTAGTGGCAGTAATTGTAACCATTGGTTAAAGGTGTTGTCTGCTAATCTTCTCAACTGTACAGTTAACTCTTTTTCCCTTTGTAATTAGTAAGTATCATTTGGGGGACATGCTGTAATACTTTCCCCCTCCAGTTCTAGCATCCACTGATATTCTTGCCTGAATCACTGGTAGTTGTCAATGTTTCTTCCATATAAAAAGCTTTCTAAGGCGCTCCATCTCTTGACTTCCACCTATTTTGTTAAGGGTTGTGATTCCTTACCTGCAAGAGAGTCTGGGGAAACTGTTGTTTTGTTTTGGTATGAGCATATTGCTACCCCCAATAAACTAAGTTTCTCTTAGTAAAGAGGAGAGAATGAAAAATGGACCAGCAACTTGACAACCTATATCACTGTTGTAAAGATTCACTTAAATAATCTTTGAAAAACATCTAGGAAGAAATCGGTAACATGGTTGATATTTAAAAGAGATCCCTCCCTGCCCGGTGCACCCCTGTAGCACAGGTGGCTGAGGTGCAGGCCATGTAAAGCTCCAAGACCCAGTTTCAAGACCCACTATAGAAGGGGTAGGACAAGGTTTTGTTGATTTGTTTTGTTTGTTGATCACTTGTGGTCACATAACTAGTAAATGGCAGAATAGGCATGCAAATGCTACTGTAGTTATTATGCTATAGTTTCTGTTTGCTGATTTTAGAAATCCTATATTTTCTTAAATCTTTTGATCATCTATATAATCAAAACTACGTGTAATCTACTCAGCTGTGGAACGGTCTCATTTATTAGGTGAAGATTACATGATGTGTGTATTAATAAAACTTTGATTCAGATTATATTTGAGCATGTTCACTTCTATATGGTCCAAGACAGTTGTTTTTATTTTGGGGAAATGACTATTAATATCCTCAGTATCATTATCTGAAAAGACCTGGGAAGGGAGGGAAGGGGAGAGGAAATAGTCAGAGAATGTTGGCATTTGCTTAGCCTGTTATGTAAACACAACTGTTTGTCTTATTGATTCTTTTCAGTTTTTAAATATTTAACAGAAAGAGGGAGGGAGCTGTAAAAATCTTTTATCTCCTGCCAATGATAAGAATTAGAATGTTAAAATTCTCTTCTCACTGTTTCAGTATAAAAGAACATGAAACTTCGATACTAATTGGCAACAAGATCTCAGTTAACTGAGAATTTTATACGTAGCATCATGGAATCATCATATCAGCACATGACAGATTTTAAATGTGGTAGACAAATGACAACTTAGGACACAGAATTGTATATACTGAATGGTCATAGTAAGTTTAAAATACGTTCATAGGCAGTAGCCTAGAAAGAAATGTAGTCATAAGATGTGAATTTAGAGTGGTTGTAATCTGGTGGAAGGATTTTAGGTGATGTTCTGTTATTTCAGTAGTTCTGTAATTTCTGCTGGATAACTTGTTTAAAACAGAAGTCCTTTAAAAAATCGTAAATATTAATGAAGTTAGAAAAGATATGAAGGGAGCACCCTTGTGGCTCAGGTAGTTGAAGTGACTAAGGTGCAGACCATGTAAAGCGTAAAGACTGGGGTTCTAGACCTTGGTTTGGGATGAGAAAACAAAATAAAGCAAAACACTTGGATGACTCAGGCAGCTCAGGGGGTTAAAGCACAGGTTATGAAAGCTGTGGACCAGGTTTTGAGACCTGGGATCAAGGGTGGCAGAATGAAAGAAAGAAAGAGAAAGAGAGGAGAGGGAGGGGAGGGAAGGGGAGGGGACACATGCTCAGACCAGACCAGTTCAGTTCAGAGGAGAAACTTCGGGAGCCCAACAAAACTGTTAATTTGCTTAGAAGACTATTGTGTGGGGGTTTTGGGGGACAGCCCTACATTGCAATGAGCTCTCATTTCATCTACTTTGGTACCATTTCTTTTCCTCCCTTCGTTCCATTTTCCCTTTCCTTTGTTTCTTTCCTCTTTCCCTCTTAAAATAAGGTGGTTGGTGAGGTTAATTATAATAGACTTACTCTAATTTTTAGATTGAAAGTGGGACCAATTGGAATATCTCCAGGTGCATCTCCAGGTAAGGGAGCTAATTTGTTGGGTTTGTGTTTTTATCCCCAGACCCTCCCAGCAGGTGTCTGTCACCTGGTGTCAGCAAAACCTGGCGCCACCCCTGAGCATCACACAAGGTCTGAAAAACTGTAGTATAAGGTGTTTAGGCAGAGTGAGCCTATCTTGCCACAATCCGTGGAGTGTGGGAGAGATTTTGTTGTAAATTTATTACCATAGTTTCATGTTTTCATCTTATATGGAGGCCTTTCTTGTCAAGTGCTACATTAATATGTGTGAGCTGGCAAGATGTAGGATTTGACTTTATCACTTGGAACACAGAAAGAACATTAATGCGAGTTAAGAGACAGAAAGACAGGAAACAGACAGAGATATATACAAAGCAACTATCCTTTGCTTCCCAGCACAGAAATTTTAAATACTGTCAAAACAGTAACAGTTACAAGTAAATTAAACTAAACACATTTTTATTGACAGGTAATATTTTATTAAATCACAGTACCACCAAAGTTCTGATACTAATATATATGAGAAAAATCACATTTTGGACAGGACACATTAACTTCTAGCAAACTGTGATGGAAACTGGTACAGAATTTCCAACTGAGTGGGATGCTGGGACAATACTGTTAATAAGAAAGAGAACTGGAAGTTTAGTTTTTTTTTTAAGAAAAGGTGCAGGCGGGAATGAAGGCGAGTAGGCCGGCAGGAAGAGAGAAGAGGAAGAAGCATTTTATTTTATTTATTTGTTCATCTTGGTTGTTCCACTGGCCCTGGAACTCAAACCCAGGTTGTTGGGATATGTGTGGCTTGTGTGAGCTGGAGGTGGCCCACTTATCCACCAGGTGTGCCAAAAGAGACCTTTTGACTTGGTAGAAAGAAATTACAATTTGAAGCCAGGCAGACTTGGATTTGAATCCTAGTGCATCACATATTCATTCAACAGACATTAATTGAGCAGCTATTATACCATGCACTGTCTTAGGCACTGGGGTTTCAACAGTGATTAAAAGCAGGCAAGAATACCTGCCTGTGTGAAAGTTAAGCCTAGTGGGGAAAGGCAGTGTGCTTTACAATGTCCTGGGAAGAACCCTGGATCAAAAAATATCTCCCTTATCAGATAGTTAACACATATATAAAAGTAGATCATGAAGGACTTAGAGGATAACAAACATCTTTTAAATGCAAGTATCAGTGGAAAGAGTACATTATAATTAGGCTTAACAGCCCTTTATATACTGAGTGAATTAATTCTATCAATTAGCTAATGAGAGCCATGCTGTGTAAAAAATAAACATTTTAATTGAAGAAAGGACCACTGGGTACTATCCATGCCGGGCAGACTTGACTGGGATTTGGAATAGGCAGTTTGAGGATCCTGTGGCAAGCAGTGACTTAGGAAGGACAAGCAAGATGCAAAAAGAACAGAGGTAGGAACACATTTCACCCTTAATATACGAGTATATCATGGGGAAAGATCTAGAAGTCTATCCAGATTTAGGTACTACCCTTCCTCTTTCCCTCTGTAGCCAAATGTTTTTAAAATAATGTGCTAGAACCTGGATATTCCTAACTGGGACCCTCCCCAAACCCTCACATTGTTAAATACTTCTAGAGTATATCATCTTCCTTGCAAAACATTAAATAAATGGCAAACAAATAATGAGTAAGAATAACAGCTCCATTGAGGTGCCAGTGCTGGCCCTCTGTTTATTCAGTACTTGCCTCTGCTCCCATTTTTAAATGACAGTTCATTATTTGTCAGACCTCTGGCTCTCTGAAAATAACAAAATTTAAAATATTCAGATGCCAGAGTTCCGCTGTCATGTATATTTCCATCTCTACATCCCCTCTCATTCACCTTTCAGCTCAACCTTAGTGGTGCCTCTCTTCTTGTTATTCTGAAATTGCATGGCTTAAGCTTGTGAAGAAGTTTAATGAGATAGGTCCTCTCCTGTTTAAAGAAACAGGAAGTCTTAGAAAAAATCTCAGGTCAGAGAAAGATCTATTTTAAGGATATAGGAGAATCTCCAAGGAGATAGTCAAGAAGTATACACTGACCTCATAAGGACTGGATAGAACTGGGTGGTCAGCATGTGGGTAGAAAATTCAGTCTCATGTCTCCTATTTCGAGTGAATCTTTTTCCATTCTCTTGCTTTTCTCTGAGACCTGCTTTCTCTGCTGACTCACACCTTCTCTCCTGCCACATACATTAAGCTTACAGTGACTTTGGCTTACCACTGCCTGGACCCCCGTACAAAATCCACATAACGTCACCACTCTGCTCCCTGTAACGGACTCAGTTTGACTGGAAATCTGATTGGCTTGGGTCAAGTGTCCATCCTGGTCTAATTAGGAGCTTTGCTTTTAAATATTGCTTCATTAGTACCCGTTCTCCTTTATCTTGAATTACAGAGTTGGGGGTTGGGGCAGTAGGACATTAGGAGATCTGGGGTATCCTGTTGTGAAGACCCTTTGGAATATTAAGTTTTGCCCTTGTATAGTGGTAGCTGGTATATTATTTTCTAACAGTAATGATTATTACATTTCCTCTGTTAACTGTCTCAGTCCCCCTACTGTCATACTCTTTAGGCAAGAGGAATCTTGGAGACAGGTAAAATAACTTGCATAATGTCAAAAAGGTCAGTGCCTGGAATTCGATCTGAGGTGTATCTGATGGTAGAGCCTGTGCCCTCTCCTGGATGTCTGCATTGACTCCTCTTGACAACTGCCTTAGCTTAACCCCGGAATTTACTCTCCCTCCTCTCCCCAAATTGTCTCACTTTGGGGAAGTGAATCATTTGTGAGAAGGGAAACATTACCAGTGGGTTACAAAGGCCCACTTGGTAACAGTGTTTCCCAGTTATTTCCAGCCTATAACAAAGCTATGATCCTGCCAGAACATGTGGAGACAAGGAGAGCCTGCCTTCTTAGTTTCTTGTGTTGAGTCCGTCACCGATTCAAGAAGGCATCCCTAACACACTACACTTTGCCTTTTCCTACAAGCTATCATTAATGTTCAATAATAGCTTAGTGTTTGGCTCCTAGTATAGTACTTAGAGTATTGTAGGAAGTTCAGTAAGTTTTCTTTCTTTCCCATTAAGTTGAACCAGCCCACTTTAACTTGTATTCTCATAAAATTGAAGCCAAGGACCATCAGAGCTGGTTTGGTATTACCCTATTGTTTTAATCCATTTGAGTAGCTCTAACAGAATACCAAAGACTCTGGTGACTTATAAACAAGAGAAATTTATCTTTCACATTTCTAAAGGCTGGAGACCCAAGATCAAGGCACTTGCAGATTTGGTGTCTAGTGAGGACCCACCCAACTGGTTCATGGATGACCTTGCTGTGTCCTCATATAGCAGAAAGCACAGGGAGATTTCTTGAACCTCCTTTATAAGGATCTCTTGTGATCTAATCTCCTCCCAAAGGTCCCACCTAAAGAACCATCACTGGGTATTAGGATTTCAATATATGAATTTGACTGGGGAGGGCACAAATATTCAAACTGTAGCGCCATGTGTTGATGGAATAATTTGAGAGAAGCATGGTTAACAGTTTAGCAGCTCTCGGAATAGATGATTCTGTGAAGCATGAAACAGTTCAAATTAAAATGAGCCACAGATTTTCACACTTTAAACTTAAAGAAGATCCCAGTGGAGAGAACCAATTGGATCATAATATCACTCTTCTGTTCCCCAAGATGTTGCTTCTCAGATACCTCACAAATTACTACTGCTACTAGCATGCTGACCTCTAGAAGGCGCTGCTTCCCTTTCGAGGCTGTGGATCAGTTGTTTGTGAATCAAGTCTACATCTGAGCCTACGAAGGCCGAGTTCTGCTGCTGGGAGACGGTATGGGGAAATAAATACCGAGAATGAGTGACGTCAATGTAGATACCCTGGTTTATGAGGAGAGTATATTGGTCCTCACCTTGTGCTTCACTAGAATTCTGTCTTCCTAGCTCTACTATTAATGCAGTTTGGAACCTTTTACTTCCAACATCCAGATTCATTTCCCCAGGTTTTAAGTTAGGATGGGACAGAACAAACCACAAGACCCCTTCTCAGAGACAAAGCTAGTGAGGAGAGGGGCAGTCACCTCAACTCCTTAAGACCAGGCAGGCCAGCAAGACAACTCCCAGCTGCCTTCTTTTAGACCATCCTCACAGTGCCTGGTTTTCTGGTGTGAGCCACAAGGGTGCGCCACGGTCTTATGGTTTGAAATTGGGGCTCCTTACCTTCAGACAGCACCTGTCTCCCAGCAAGGAGTAGCCTTTTCAGTATACACAGCACTGTCCTCACTCATTCTGTTAATGCACACCCATAATAAAAGAGTCAATTTGTTACACGTACATTTGAATTTATTGTGAAAAAGAGCTTCCATTTCATGTATAGAGTGGTCCAAAAAAGCTATTAATAGTAACAGTAGATTAAGAACATCAATGAACTACTTCATTTATATAGGATTATGTTTATATTTTTATTCTTGAGATTCAATATTGAATACAGAATAATGAATTTTACTTTTATTAAATCCAATTTTATTCTGAATGTCATAAAGCTTGAAAAATGCAATTTTAATTTTGTGAAAGGTATATTTGATAAGACTAAAGTTTAATCAGTGTTTTCCTAAGTTCACTTGTTAAACTAAAGAATTATAATTAAGGTGGCCAGTAATGATCCTTTATAGAATAAATGTGAATGGTGTTTTCACTCACCAATTTGATAATTATCTTTAATGATATATATACATATTATCTGAGGTTTGTTTCTTCATCCAAACCTGGTTGTGAATGTATAGTTTTATCTGGGGGCTGGAGGGTCATATGTTATGTAAATACACACCTGTCTTTTATTAAGCTCTTTTCCCATCAAATCCATTTTCATGTATCTACTTGTCTTTCTGTGTTTTTGCATCTCTTTTTTAAGGTTGTCTTTTACATTCTCTGTTAAGGTTGTTAGCTTTCAGGTCCTATTGCTATGCTTGATCGTCATTTCTAATTTGCTCCTTGTGATCTAATGTGAACTTTTGGTAACAAACAACTTTTATTGAGCAGTTCCTGTGTTCTGAGGACTTTGCATGTGTTGATTACTATGATCCTCATAACCATCCTGTGGAGTAGACACTATTATTAAGCCTAGACTTGCCCTAATTTTTAGAATTGAAACCGGGACTGATGGGAGCATCACCAGGTGAGTGGAGGTGGGGTGGGGTGTTAAAGTGAGTGACAGAAGGGTGTGCATCATTCCATTCGGGGAACCTTCATCCCTGTCTGGCAATTTGGAGCTAGTTTGTTGGGTGTGTATGTTTGCCCAAATTACTTTTTAGTCAAATGTGATAGAAACCAGGATAGAATTTCAAACTGGGCCCAGGCAGGATGCCGGGACAACCTTGCTAAACCAGACAATCCCCGACAAACTGGGGTATATAGTAACCCTAGTTATGCCCATTCTGTGGTCGTTTGACCGAAGTCACACAGCTTGGGATTCAAACTCAGTTTGACTTGAGTCTACAACACTGTCCAAGAATATGCAATATGGACATCCAGGTTTATTGGAACAGCTTAAGTTCAAGAGCAAGTAGGATCCCAGTAGTTTCTAAAGGACTCATCTGTGAATTGCATTGTTACATATATAACTCCTTTGAGACTGTTTCCTCATTTGTAAAATGGAAACAATAAACCAACCTGAGAGGACTGTTGTGAGAATTAAATGGGATGTGTGCAAGTATTTATGTATAGATTTATACATCTAGCAAGTGCTTGGTTATACTAAGCACTGTTCCTGTGCTCAGTAAATGATCGTTCAGGTTACTAGTATTCATGAGTTTTCAGGACAGGCTTTCTGATCCCCAATGGTCTGTGGATATTGAGAATCCTGCAGTCTTAGTTTTCATGGTCCTATTCCCAGAGCAGAGCTTGTGTACCCCCTGTCTCCCCTCGCCCCACCTTTTCAGGGCCCTACTGGTGCTTATTTAGGAGAGCCTCTGGGTGACTGTGGAAGCAACCTTGCAGGGGCTGGCCACTCAGCTTCAGGGCCTCCTCTGCCCCGCCTCTCCTATCTTCCCCACTGGACTGTCTCCGGAGACCCCTCTCTCTGAGGACCCCTCTCTCCTGGGACCCCTCTCTGGTGCTGGGTGGCATGCACACCCTAGCTCTCCCTATCTGGCTGTCTAGACCAGCACAGGCCTTTGGTTTTTTAAAACAAGCTTTATGGCTAATCCTCACAGGGAATTGTCTGGAAACAATCCACCGGAAAATTCACAAGGAAGTACAAAGGTGACTTAATTTGCCTCTGATCTGTAATTCCTAATTTATATAAAAATGTTAAGATAGAATTCCCACTGGGCTCTGCATCTGTACTTTTACTTGGAGAAGACAAGGATTTACTTTAGGCTTCCGCCGGTCACTTTTTCCCGGTGGAGGTTTACCTCTCCGGCAACTTGAAGTTCTTCTCTCGGCTGGTGGGTGTAGTTTCCTCCGGTGGTTAATTTGCATCTCTGAGGAACACCAGGTGGGGCCTACTGGCAGTTAAATGTACCTGGGAAACACCCTCCCCTGGCCCCAGGATTATCCTCCCAGGCCATTTCCTCACCGAATTTGACTAAGACTTTAGAAGTTAAACGCTTTGCTAGAGGCTAAAAAGATTATATTACAAAAGAGGGCTTCGGTGCTCCCGGGTGGAAAAGCAGTCAGGTCAAACGCTTCCTAAGGAGCGAAGGTCACACACCACTGGATTCGAGTCCTGAGTCCCGGGTCCTGGGGGAGCAGTCGGAGTGAACAACTAAATAAAATAAAATGCAGTGCATCTTCCTCCTCTCTCTTCCTGCCTGCCTACTTGCCTTCATTCCTACCTGCATCTTTCCTTAAAAGAAAACTAATAATAATAATTAGGGCTTTACATTTTGTCTAAGATCCAGATCTTCCTTATCTAGAGAAGCATTGACTCTGAGATGGATGAGAGATGTTGCCATAAAATGAAGTATTTAGTTTAAAAGGTAATTGTAATTCAGCTCATAATAAAAAATTGAAATGACCATGAAAACATCTTCTGAATCAGAAGAGGGGAGGGAATTATGAATGAAAGCTAGGTTATTATGCCAGCTGCCTGAGATGTATTCCTCCTTTCTCCCTCTTCTTTGTTATTGCCTATATGATATATTAAAGAAGAAAACCTCATTCTAAAAAAACCTCAGCTAACACACCTCAGTGCCTCCCCACTGACCTCTGGATAAAATCCAAAATGTGTGGTTTGCAACCTTCTGCAACAAAATTTGTAGTCCCTTTACCCCAAGCCCCTGCTCTTCCTTGCTGCTTCTGTTAACTCTGTTCATTAAATAGCTTTCAATTTCTATACTCTCTGCTTGGAGTACTCCCCTACTATAACGTTCCTCTGTGCCCCCTAGTTTTCAATTCAGAAGACAGGTCCCCCATCCACCAGAATCTGCTCCCATATTTGTCTCAACCATAGATTTTTATCACCCTGTTAAACTCACTTACCTGCCGAGATTTATTACTCAGATAAGCAGACCTCGGTCTTCAGGAGGTCAAGAAGGCCATTTTTATTTGTTCCCCTGGCATACACACAATTTGTTCTTTGGTCTTTGTAGACACTTAGTAAATAATTGTTGAATGAAAGGATGGGGTAGGGGAAGCCAGTGGGAGGTGCATGATTGCCAAGTGCTGTGGCAGGGAGGACAGAGATGGAGGCCAGTCCCGCCCCACTTCTCCCAGAGGCCTTTTCTTATCGGTGTATCTACACATTCAGTCTAGTTACGGTCCAGGTTTACCTCATGGAAACATTTGGAAGTCACTTCCAAGTCCCATGATATATCTTTTCTGTATCTGATGCCAATCTTCTTTTTGTTTAATGAAAGAAATTTAAGTAATTTACTTATTTTACATTGATCTTACTTCCAAATTCCAAGGTAGACAGGGCATCCAGGACAGTAGCTACCTTATTTTTAGCTTTCGTATGTAGTGCTGCTAATGTAACCAAACATGGTGTGTATTCTTATAGCTGGGCACATATGAAAATTTTGAATTCAGCATTTACAAAGAAATATAGGAAATTTTGGACCTAAGGAAATAATGTTCCTCTGCCATCTTAGGTTCAGCTGTTGGTAGCCTTTGAATTCAGCTGACAAAAGGGAGATGAGCAAAATACAAAATTTAATCTTGTTTTTATTAATGTATGTAAAGGAGTTTACAGAAAATGTGAGTCAAAGTGGTGTTAGAATTTGGGATTTAAATACCCTCTTATTGGGGAAAGAGGGTGGGGAGAAGGGCACAAAAAACTTCTTACTAAAGGAAAGAAAGGGCATTTGTCGGAAAAATGTTTTTGAGTTTTTGAAAAGATAAATGAAACCTTAGGAGTACTGATGGGATATGACAGGTTTTGTGTGTGTGTGTGATGCTACCACCTTAGGTGTGGTATGGAAACTTATCTGGTGATCAGTCTTCCCTGCTTGACTTATGACTGTTGAGTTCTTTGGGGGAGGCTCTGCTTTTAGGCAAATAAGAGATTTGAAGAACTCAGATAAGTTCTGCTCAAAATAATTTTTATGCCACAGTGGCGTATTCTGCACTCCTTCATGATCTGCCTTTTGGCTCTAGATTATTCCAGTGGGTAGAAGATAATTGGATAAAATCGTTCTCCAGAATTATATCAGTATTTGTATTTAAGCCCAGAAACCTTCAAACGAGTGGTTGGAATATAAAACAAATAAAAACAAACATAGTAACTAAGATATTATTTACTAGATCCAGATGACACCGTTGTTCCAAAAGTAAAATATTGCTTATTCAACAAGATTCCTTTTAATAAATTAAGGAGATTAAAAAGAATGTATTCAAGCTAAATGGTCTAAAATTATTAGTACATTTTTATTTAACTGTTCCCCCATGTTTTAAAGGGTGGCATTAATAAACCCTAATGATGTATTTTCAGTACAATTTTTGACACTAAGAAGATACGATATCATGCATTCAAGAACTGCTTATTGTACCAGCACTATGCTATTTGAGTTTTATGTTAAACCTAATTTTGTGATATGCCAAACATGGACAAAGAAGCAAAATATAGAATTTAAAACTGTGAGGGCGAAGACATGAGCAAGACTGATGAAATAGCCATTGAAAGAGAGAGGAGCAAAACCAAGAGTATAAGCAGCCCTAAATCCTGAAGGGTAGAATTATGGCTGAAGCTGGAGAAAAGCTTTAGGTTTGTAAGAGAGACATATTTAGTACTTACAAAATAATTCAGCAGAATGAATCTTTGTGGATGTAGATATAGAAGAATAAATTCACTGGTATGTGTTGAGTTGACAGAGTAACCTCATCAAATTAGAACCTAGAAGTTGAAAGAGTAATGAGACTTTCTAGAATAGCCGCGCAGATTAGATAATTTTGACCTGAGCTAGAAAGAGTTAAATTTAGAGAATACGGGATTTGTTCTGAAAATAATACACTTTCTGAGCAATCATTTGTCATTTAATATACTATATGCTTTCTATACATTATCTAAGTTAATTCTTACAACAATCCAGTGAAGTGCTAGAATTATTTATAGAGTTTACGGAAGAAGAAACAAGTTGTGTAGTTATTCTTTTATTTGATGCACATTAAAATTACTTCTTGGCATTTTTCTATTCTGAATTAAACATTCAGATCAAATGTCCTTAAAGTACTTGTGTTGTTATTTATGTTGACCTTTTTTTGCATATTTCAATGGATAATGCAAAATTACTTTTCATGTTTGCTATGATTATAACTAGAAAAAAACACCCCTGAAACCCGGAAGAAAGTAAGAATGCTGAAAGTAAGAATGCTAATGGTATTTGTATTCAATGGTATAATTATGGTTGATATATTTTTGCTTCCCACTTTTTACATGATTTACTTAAAATAATGAACATAGGAATAAATGATGTGGTAAAGATTACAGTAAATGTAGCCTTATAGTTTAGGAAAATATTCATGGGATCCTTGCTAAAATCAATAATGAGTTTCCTTCTTTGACTCTGCTTCCCTACTCACATTGTCTTCTTTCTAATATGAATCCTCTTGTCTCCCTCCCAAGTGGTCTCAAAGTAATCATTTTTGATTACTTCGGTCCCACCTGGATATTCTGGGATAAGGTTCCCATCCCCTGGTCCTTAACTAAAACTCATCTGCTAAATCTTTTGCCATGTAAAGTCACATATTTGCAATTTTGTGGATTAGATCTTGGATTTGGGAATGGGAGGACTAGTATCCTGTCTCCCACAATTAGTGAAATTAAATATGTTTCATATGATTATTGACTTTTTGTATTTTGTTTTTGTCAATTACCCATTACTGACATTTTTTCTATTCACTCAGTATTTCTAATTCATAATGTAAGAACTCTTTTTCAAGGATATAAACTCTAACAATGCCGAATTTTGCATATTTACCTTCATTTACTGCTTGCCTTTCAATTTTGTTTATTAGGTGTTATCTCACTTACAGAAGTACACTTTTTAAAACTTTATATTATAGCAAATGCCAAACAAATAACAATAAATGGTATATTAAATCCTCCACATATTCATCACCCAGTTTAAGTAATTATCATCCCAAGGCTAATGTTATTTTATCTATACCTTATCTACTTCCCTAAATTATCTGTTACTTTGAGGCAAATCCCAGACATCATTTCTTCCATAAATATTTCAGCAAATAGTTTTAATTTCATGATTTAAATTTTTTTGAATTATTTTCTCTAGTTTCTGATTTTGGTTCCATGTACAAAAATAGCCCAATCCACTAGTGTTTTTAAAGGGGATGAAAATAATGTCCAAATGAAGTTTTTGCACCTTTAAGGATGTTAAATTTTCTTTTACTTTACATTGTTTTTATTGGGAATGGCCATTTTCTGACTGTTTAATAAATATATCTGAGCAACTATCGTGTGGAAAATGCTATGAATTTAAGTTCATGTTGCTCTATGTACATGTGAACAGGGAACTGTATAAAAGAATCACAATTATAAAATTAGCAGGCAGCCTATTGGTGTCTGCACTCCTGTTTTAGTCCTCTTTCCATGATGACACTGATGATTGGAAACAACTGCTAGGAGGCTGGCAATTTTCTGCCATGCCTGCATCATTGAAATGATATTTGCGCTGGGCACTGGGAAGTAAAAAGAAATATGAAAACCCAAGGGAAAACCATACACCCTCAATTTGTTGTTTGGTGACCCTTCCATACTCCCAAAGGGATGAGTCCCACAGTCTTTTGACACAGGTCACACTCTGATGTTGGCCACCATTGTGTTAGAGAGTCATTGGCTTCCATTTTGAAAAAGAAGAAATATAACAAGTATAGTTTTGACTTAGAAATGGGTTAGAATAGATGATCCAGGTGATTTCTCAGCATTCCAGACTTAAAAGGGGGAAGCGGGGCAGGAATTCTGTGTATGTCTGTCGTAGCCTAGCAACTCCATAACCAAAACAAAGACAACTCAAACCTTATCATAAATATAAATGGATTTGTTTGGCCCCCTCTAATGTCCTAGTCTTAACCTCTTGCAATCTGGTTTCAGCCCTTTTCTCTGAAAAATTTTTTTGGATGTTACCAGCTAAATCTGGATGTTATTTCAGTCTTTGTCTTATATGTTCTTTCTTCAACTAAGTTACTGTTAAACTTCTTGGACTTGTAGCTTCTGTGACGTTGAACGATTTGTTCTCAGATTTTTACTGAGTCTTTACTACGGTAGCTGCTTCCTTGCCCTTCACCCCTTAAATCCCTTGACAGTCATCTGTGCTTTGCTCCTAGCACTTAATCCTCAGCATCAACTCAGTTGTTCCCACATCTCTGCTCTTCAAACCTAACTTCTTTTCTGAGTTCCCAATCCGTATTCCTGGCTCATTTCTAGGAATGTCCGGGTTGGTTTTGCTCACTTCACACTTCTTAGCTCAGCTCTTCCCTTGAACCTGAAGACCTAAACACCAGTGTCCATCACCTCCAGGCTTGGACCCACCCAGTTGATGATGATCCCCGAAACTGAAAAGGATCACCGTTTGACAGATCTTAGAACTGTGTCTGCCATCCGGCAGGCCAGTCTCAGTTGAGCTTGTGGCACCTGAATGTCTGCAGTCACACAGCCTTCTCTCTGGATACCTGGATGCTGTTTGTCATTTCTTCCCAATAATTTCACTCTCTCGAGGCCTGAAACCCATTTTGCTGTAGTCCTGAAATACTGATTAATTTTACCTTGTCTCTTCACAGTTTAGTGAAATCCTGTGTGTTTTTTTTTTTTTTTTTTTTCCCAGCTGCTCTAATGCTAAATTACACTGGCAGAACCTTCTGGATAGTAGGTCTTGAGCCACAGAACCGTTGTATATTCACTAGATCTAATCTTTGCCCCTTCTCAAAGTCCTGCCATCTTTTGTGTCCTGTTGCCTCTAACGTCCTTCATGCCTTTATTGCTTCATGCTTAAAAATTATTGAAAATCTTTCCAACTGTTTTTTCTGGATGTGATGCCTCGGACGTCAGCTCCTTGCCTTCTAGTGCCATCTCATAGCCCTCACTTGGTGTGAAGTATAAAGATAGACTTTCATCTGAAGTTGATTTTTAGTTGATTAACTATACTAGCATTCTTCTATTTTTATTTTTTATGCTCAACTGTCTATCATGTGAAAGGTTGGAGGGCCTGTCTTGGTTCGTGTCTCTTAAAGTCAGGCAAGCACTGTTTTGGCATACACGCTAGCTAAAGCTGTACCTAAAATGCTTATAGACACTCTCCTTCATCTTGTTGCTGCATGAAAAAATGCCTTCAGATAATTTTATCCCAGACCATCGTCTGTACTTACCTGTGTGCTATTTCACACCTTCCATAGTTTTTCTCTTCAGCATTTTCATTTTTATTCAGCTTTACGGAGATATAATTGCCATATTACATTGTATAAGCTTAAGGGGTAGAATATGAGGATTTGATATTACTCTGTAGATTATTAGTAGAGGAACTCTGTCTTCTCCTCCTTTATTTGTTTGTTGACAAATTACTAAACATCTGGAAAGGCATGCCAGTAGATAGAGGTAAGGTAGGTGGTGTTGGGGGTTACAGAAGCTGGAGAGAGGTTGCCCCTTCCACAGAAGGAAGAAGCAGTTACAGTCTCTCCATTGTTTCCATGGGAATGTGGATCCAACGTTGTCAAATCTTCTTCTTCTTTTTTTTTTTTTTGGAAAGACACAGTCAGGAATGAAGGTGAACAGGCAGACAGACAGGAAGAGAGAGGAGGAAGAAGCACTTTATTTGTTTTATTTAGTTGTTCTTCTTGGTTGTTGTCCCAGTCCCAGATCTTTACTCTAGGGCCTTGGGATGTGTGTGAATTATACCCGGTGGTCTTATCTACTAGGACACCAGGCCATGCCAAATCTTCCTTTTTTAAAAAGAAGCCAGACATCTGGATTCTGATGTGAAATCTCCCAATTTAAACATTTTAGCAACCAGTGTAAAAACCTTTGACATAGTGTGAGGCTAAGCAGAACACTGTGAGCTGGATCTGGCCCTGGTTTACAACTTGACTCTCCAGAAACCCCTCCACGTCCCTCCATGTTCCCTGATACCTTGTGTTCTCGTGACTTTTTCCTTTTGTTCTCCATGTCCTATTATCTGGACTGTTCAGCCCCATTCTCTCCATTGGTGTAAATCATAACTCTTACCTGATTTTAAGATCCAATGAAAGTCAGCTGTGGGCATTACTTGACTTTTCCATAGCAAGAAAGTCAGCAAGTAGAGGAAGCCAAAATCAAAAATGGGTTGACAGGTGGTCTGGATACCAAATCCAGGAGGCCAGCCAAAGCAAGGATCAGATTCCCAATCTACAAGTCCCAGGAACAGGGAGCCAAAGGACAAGAGGTTCAGTCACTTGGGTTAAGGACTGCAGTAAGCAAGTACCTAGCATAGCACACAGGAAGATCAGAGTGAAACTTGATGCTAGTAACCACAACAACAAAAAAACCAGCCTGAAACAATAGAATTCTCTAGTTCTGAAGGGAAAGAAGAAAGGAAGGTAACTAACATTTTTTTTTAAAGCCTGCTGTGTGTTAAGTATATCTCAAAAGTCATACTGGAAGTTCAGAGAAATCAAATAGCTTATTCTTGTCACTCAGCTGATAAATGGCAGAGTGAGAATTTAGATTGTTCATTTCTCTGTGTAAATCACTACACCAGTATGTCTCAATGTTGGCAGCATGTTAGAATCACTTGGGGTCTTTTTGGCTGTATCCGTGTGTCTGGAATTTAATTTCTGTGGAGTTCTACAAAAATTCCTATGCCTAAGTGACACCCCATACATTAAATAGAATCCATACCATTAAACAGAATCTTTGTAGGTGGGACTCAGACATCAGTAGTTTTCAGAGTTACTCAGGAGATATCAATGCACAATCAAGGCTGAGAGCCACTGTGTACTCCCGTAGTGCTGAGCAGTGCTCCCACAGCTGATAGTGATAAACAGGTGGCAGTCAGGGAGGCCATGGAACTCAAGGAATATTTTAATTAGCTCTTTCTTCAAGTGGAACTGTCTATCTGTACTAATTCCATAAATAGAAACCTAGTCTGAGTGTCCAGAGAATTAAGAAAAAGAAATAAGTCAGGGATACTGAGCAATGAAAAGTATAAAAGAGTGAGAATCTTCAGATATTGGGTTTTGTTTTCATTTTATTTTAAACTCTGGTTTTTTCACTATCATCAGAGTTGTAAATAATATCACCGTAGTCAATTTAGATTATTTTGTTACCTCAAAAAACAAACTCTATACTCTTAGATTGGCAACCTCCGGCCCTAGGCAAGGACTAATCTGCTTTTCTGCTCTATGGTTTTCCCCATTTGGGACTCAGATGTTGGATTTTAACCTGGTGTTTTATTAGTACAGATCAGGATGATCTTTGTTTTTGAAGAATAACATATGTGCAGAAAAAAAATAACACAAATGTACAGTGCAGTAAAGTTTTACAAACTGAACTCACCCATATAACTAGCTCTGGGATCAAGAAACCAAACCTTGTCAGCACGTCAGAAGCTTCTTTTGTGGCCCACTCTGTCCAGGGTAATCAATCTTTAACTTCTACAAGCATTGATCAGTTTTGCCTCCTTTTTGTGCTTTGTACCAATGAAATTATAGAATATGTTCTTTTTTCTTTAAAAAATTTTAAAATTGTTTTATTGTTTCCCATTGCTCTAAGCTTTCTGCATGCATTTCACACCATGCCCACCTCCCTTTACCACCACCTTAGTGACTCCTTCCTTTGTCGTGCTCCCTGTTACCCCCCCAGCCACAGTCTTGCATCCTGTGAATTTTATTGAGATTTATCTGTTAATTTGTTTTATTTCTTTATATTCCACATATTCTGTATTTTCTTTTTCTTTTTGGTTTATTTCACTTAGCATAATAGCCTCCAGTTCCATCCAGATTGTTGCAAAAGGCACAATTTTATCTTTTTTAACAGCTACATAAATGTCCACTGAGTATATATACCACAGTGTCTTTATTCCAATCATCTATTGACAGTCATTTTAGTTTTTTCCATGTTTTGGTTATTGTGAATTATGCTGCTATGAACATAGGGGTATCTATAGTTTTTCTGATTAGATTTTCTTTGTGCAGTCAGGGTATATTCCTACAAGAGAGATTTCTGGATTGAATGGTAGATCCATCTTTAGACTATGTCTTTTTTTACATCTAACTTCCTGTTACTCAAATTATACTTGCAAGATTCACCCATATTACATGCAGTCATGATGACTGTTTGATGTTAAAATCATCCAATTTCCTTCAGAACGAATTATTTGAAAAAGTTCACTGAAACTCTGAAATTCTCATACCACCTCCCTTGGTCAGTACGTAAATAATCCATGTCTGAAAGATTTGGGAATATAAATTCAGAAGATTGACATTTTTGAAGCCAAATGAGCTAGTTAAACAAGTCAGTAAACTTGAAGTAAATTAACTTGATTGTTTTAAAGCATTTCACAAACACAAGAGATTGAATCCTTTACCTAGGTCTTTCTTCCTAGAATCTTTTTATTTTGGCAGGTCTTCGGGAAGTGCTTATAATTTTTTTTATTTGAGAATTTTTCTCTTTCTCTTCTTTTGTATAATACTCTAGACCCTTTTCTTCACCTAGGAATGTTTGCATATATGATCAAACCTATAGCTAAGGATGAAGTGGTGTTTTTATACCATCAAGTGTTATAAAGAACCATATTATCTACCTCTAGTTTCCCTTAGTAATTTCTCCTCTCCCTGCATTTTCACCTTTTTCAAATAAGCTAGTGGAGTGCTTACTACACATGGCAAAGTACTTTTCACAGAAATTTGTTCTTTGCAGATTTTTGTTTAATGGACCAACAAGGTTTGCTCCAGAATAAAGCATGAGGAAGGTCTTTGCAAATTAGGTCTTTTCTAATGTATCTGAGCTTTCAGGTGCCCTGGGGAGGCCCTGAAAGGGAAAGAGTGGTGCTGTGCTCTCCTCAAAATAAGCCTCAGTTGCAGGTACTGAGAAACTGAGGCCTGAAGTCAGTACCATGATTTGAGGCCTACTAGATCAGATTCATTGAAAAACAGGTCTGTGACATTTAAAATATACACATACACAGCAAACATAACCAGTAAATATGCTTCCTTCACTAGATTTACTACTTCCCTGTACCCATAAAATTTGCAATGACGTTTAGTCACCAGATCAAATATCTCCAAAATTGATTTGTAAGCAAAAGTCTGGCAGAAACCAATCACTTCTGTAAGTTTCTGTGACTAAGTGTTGTTCCAGCTTCCTTTGTGATTCCCTTAAGATCCTGTATTTTATAAGAAAGGTCATCAAACAAACCCCTGCCAGTTCCAAGAAAGATCAAAAGTACTGCTTTTAAATGCTTAAGAATTGTGTAACTTCTGAGTTTGCAGGAACACATTGAAAATGTGTGGTTCATGGAAATTCAGCCCACCTCTTTCAAGACTTACAGCTTAGCTCATCACAGAAGCAGGTATTCTGTGATAAAAGTGCTTATTTGCACAAATATTTTTTCTAGGATTTATATACAGTGGGAAAGTATAAAGAAAAGTTTTGTTTCAATACCATTTATAGCCACCTGCTCCTTTTTCTCGAGTGTCATGCCAGGCCTTGAAGCTGATACTGTGGTCGTACCGAACTGCTATGTGGGCCAGTGCGTGTCACAGCTGCTGTACCCTCACTCCTTCTAGCCCAGCCTGCCTTTCAGCAGCTTTGCCAACCGGTACACTGTCTTCACTGGCTTCTTCTTTCTTCACCTTCAACATGCAACTCGGGGGATTTCCTTCAGGAATTACGGAAGGATGTCTAGTTTGACGTAATTACCCCTGCTATCTATTCTGACTAAATTCCATGCAGATCTTATTTGTGGTACAATGATAGTAAAATTCTTTTCTGGCACACCCTGGCGGAGTAGCAGTTAGGTTCGCCGCCTGCAACCACGTGCTTCCCTTTTTCCTTTATTTTTATTTTTTCACCCTGACCCCTGTTCTTAAACCAGTGTCCTGGGGTTTATATAGTATGTCATTTAGCCACCTTAGCCTCCTGAACCACAAGGGGGTGTGCCTTCATTTATTCTCTATTCACTAGATTTATTTATTTTTTTTTTTTTTTTAATTCTAAAGGGCAGGGCTTTGTTTGTAATATTTACTTTTGCTTTATAGATTTGGCTTCCCAAGAGTACCCCAAAGAAGAGAGTTAATATTTCCACTTTCAGAATCCTGTCTAAAAGCTTGTACCTGTCACCTGGTAAAGGGTGATGTCTGAGAGGCCATATAGCCTAATAGCAATCACGATAGTTTGTATTTACATGGTGCTTTATAGGGCAGAACTGTGCTAAAAACTGTATGCATCACTTCAATGAGGTAGGAGCTGCATTTGTGCCCTTTTATAAATGAAACAGATTCAGAGAACTTAATACAGATTTTTAAATGCAGAGCTGGGATTTAAAAACAAACTCCACCAGAACCTATGCTTAAAAAAAAAAAAAGGAAAGAAAATATACTTATTGTATTTCAAAATAAATTAAGTATAGATTAATAAGAATTTTCAAAGAAAGGTACAGGTAGATTTTATGCAATCTTCACCCTGTTGTCCTCAATTTGATGTCCCGTATAACTATAGTACAATGTTAGAACCAGAAAATAGCTCAACCTTAGATATGGTAAACTGCGGTCATTGGTTAGCATATAATTCTAGTTCAATCTGATTTTTTAATTAAAATAACATCTTTATGCTATAAACTTTTTTTAAGGAAAGGTGCAGGCAGGAATGATGACAAGTAGGCAGACAGGCAGGAAGAGAGAGGAGGAAGAAACATTTTATTTTATTATTATTTAGTTGCTCACACTGGTTGTTTCTTCCATCCCTCGGACCTTGGACTGCACCTGTAGACTGCACTGACTGCTTCAGAGTCAACTGACCTAATGCTACTCCACCAGGGCACACCTATAAACTTTCATTAATTAACAACTCATTATTACCGTTTTATACATTGAAGAAGACCGTATTTAGATCTGTGTTTAGCATATAAACACATTTTAAAAGGCAATGAAATATGGATCTTCTCAGCAAAAGAAAAAAGTTACACATATTTATACAAAATGTTCATGGTTTTACAAACATCCTCTATCTCCAACATGAGGTACATAGACCTCATGTGAATCTCATTTAGAGCAACATTTAGTTTAACATTTACTTTAAAAAAATCTGGAAACTCTAACATTTCTTTTAGTGCTTTTTTTAAAAAATCTTTTTCCAGTTCTTCTTATAAAGAAGCTTCACCTTCCAAACACTCTTATTACTTTTCTACTTAAGCAGTTGAAAGGTCCTTGGGTTTTTCCACAACTCTTGGTTGCTTAGAAAGAGGGAAAAAAAACCCTCTGCCCTATGTACATTCTTTATCTGGGACTGCTTTCTTGTATACAAAAAACCTATGGTCAATAACTTTCAGTTCTCTTTTCGCCCCACCCCACCCCCTTTTTTTTCCCAAGGGAAGAGAAAGAGAAAGAGAAAGAAACATCCTTATTTTATTTTTATTTAGTTGTTCGCACTGGTTTTTTCCCCCCCAGATCTGGGAATTGAACCCAGGGATATGTGGCTTGCTCCTTTGGAAGCGATTGACCTAACTGCCACTCCACCAGGTGTGCCTCTTTTCCGTTTTTAGATCGCCACCAAGAGCCTGGGTAATTTGGGGTTGTGATTTTGGTCATGGTTTTTCAGGAGTTAGGGATTAGGCCTGAGCTCTCTGAAGCCTAGACAGATATGGGAAAAAAAAAAAAAAAGTGTGACTGGGGTCTCCTTTCAGTTTTGAGCCAGTTGCCATAACCAGGGCTCACCCAGAGAGTATGAGTCAACAGGTATAGATCAGAGTAGCGATCCAGAAGGAGGAGGGATCGGGGTGAGGGGTAGAAAGCCTGCTTATGATTTAACCAAAAGGGTAAGGGTAAGACAAATCCTGATTCAAGGGTGATTCTTGCCTTAGACATAAACCTCTTAAATGCTTCCTGCTTAAGTAAGACTCTAAGAAACATTCTACTGCCCTGAAGCCAGAGTCCAGAGGTAACTAACCTAGGACCTACAAAGAAGTGGTTGTACCTGGAAAGGTGTGGGTAGAAAATAAGGGATGATGCTGACTGACACTTAGCATGAGGACTGACCATGGTAGAAGTAAGCCAAAATGCTTTCACTGTGTACCAGCTGCATTTTTTTTTTTTTAATGATCTTTCTCCAATCAGAAGAAGCTTCACTATTGCTCTAACATCTTTTTAAGTTTTCTGCTGCTGATGAATGCCTTATATTTTATCTACAGCTGTTTTTGCTATGCTGAATAGTTTTATAGTCTGTTTGCTAGAAGAGACTACTGAAACACATTTGCTTTCAAAGGCTTTTTCCTCTTCCTTCTGAATTAGACTGCCTATTTAAGACAATGACTTACGCCGTGGTCCTGTTGGACTGCCAAACCAAGTATTTGACCCTGGAGGAGAATGTAGAGTGCAAGGATGAGAGAGGTGACCCAGGCTAGTAACTATTTATGACTTTATGTAGTGCTGCGTTGAGGTCTTCTTATGTTGAAGGTCTGCCCCCAATGTGTAACAGGAGTAAGGCCAGTACATACACTATGACAATAATTGTGCTAATGACTGTAAATAATTCTCACAACAGCCCTGAAGTTGACTATTTGTCCATGAGAAGTGAACTAAACTGAACAGTCTTACAAAACTAGCTAGTGAAGAAAATAAGATTTAATCCTATGTGTTTTATATAGTTAAGTGGAGAATTTGCTTTTCAAGTCTGACTTCTCCAAGTACAACCTCCTTCATGAGGAAATGTGGTTCAGGGACATGTGTTTATACTAAATCCATTGGAGATTAATAGCCCATTAGAATGTCATTTCACAAAGGGAGATCTGACTTTCCAATAAGCAGAATTTCTGTTGACCAGGGTCCCCTTCTCTAGATCAGAGTGCTTGGTGGACAGTAAATGAAAGAGGAAAGAATTGTATAGTCTCAAAGGCATCTCATATTCAGACTGTAAAACTTGTAAGAATTCAACACATCCTGTAGCCAGTAATGTCTAGAATATTTGTGTCTGCCAAATATAGTCTACCCTGAACAGTGTGAGAAAAACACAGGTAAAATTTTGCCTCTTTCCAAAGTCATCATTTTCTGGACTTCAGACAACTTGGGTCAGAGGGCTCCTCTTTTTTACATGAACTTAATTACACTTTCCAGGACTGCTATATCTCTTAGATTGCTAATCCTGAGTTGATCTCAGTTGTCATTAGCATATCATGAACATTGAGTAGAATCCATTAGAATTTGCAAGCTATTTTTCAGGGTGGGTTAATTTTTTTTAATTTATTTTTTATTGTAGGAATTATTCTATACCTTAGAATAGTTTCCTATGTATAGATGCCCCATTGCTTAGATATATTTCAACACACCATGCCCTCCACCAAATCACTAAGTGTTCTTCCCCATTGTCAAGGTGAGTTACTTTTTAAATTTCATAACCTAATTCTTTGAAGGTTGATTTTTTTCTTCTTAAATTGATGTAACACTGACTTTCAGCACAATGTAAGTTTTAGATATGCAGTGCAGATTCAGTCTTCATCAAATATATGATGACATACTATGCCCACCACCCAATTTTTAATAGTGTTCTATTGTTCATTGGAGTCCCACTATTTTATTTCCACTCACTCCTCCCTGCCCTTCCTTTCTGATAACCTCAGGTCTGTTGTCAATGTCCAAGAATTAGTTTTTTGTTTTGTTTTGTCTGCTCCTTCGCTGTTTCTTTATATTCCTTGTATGAGTGAGATCATATAGTGTTTGATTTTCTTCTGGCTTATTTCACATAGCATAATCTCTTCTAGTTCCATCTATGTCAAAATGGCAGAATTTCATCTTTATATATATGTATATATACATATACATATATAGCTGAGGACTGTTCGATTGTATCTGTATATCACAAATTCTTTATCCATTCATCTGTCAGTGGGCACTTAGGCTGTTTCTGTTTCTTGGCTATTGTAAATAGTGATACAGTGAACAGAGTGATACATTTTTCTCTTTGAATTAGTGTTTTCATATTCCTCAAATAGATACCTGGAAGTCAATGAATGGATCATACAGCAGTTCTATTTTTAACTATTTGAGGAATCTCCATCCAATTTTCCAAAATAGCTGTACTACTTTACATTCCAACCAACAATATACAAGTGTTCCCATTTCTCCACACCCTTGCCAACACTTTTAAGGCTTTTCGATATAGGCCATTCCTACAGGTGTTTATGATATCTTATTGTGGTTTTGATTTGCATTTCTCTAATAAGTGATAATGAGCATTTTTTTATGTGCCTCTTCTCCATCTGTATGTCTTCTTTGGAAAAGTGTCTGTTTAGATCCTCTGCCCATATTTTTGGTTGAGTTATTTTGGTTGTCTTTGTTAGTTTTATGAGTTACTTATGTATCTTGGCTTTTCACCCCTTTTCAGATGTATGATGTACAAATGTCTTCTCCCATTCAGTGGACTGTCATTTTGTTCTGATGGTAATTTATTTTACTGTGCAGAAGCTTTTTAATTTGACATAGTCTTTTCAGTTTATTTTCATTTTTCTTTCCCTTGCTGGTAGAGTCTAGTCCTCAGTGACATTTCTAAAGCTGATGTCATGGAACATATATACTATATTTTCTTCTATGTATTTTACGTTTTCTCATCTTACATCCAAGTTACCAATCCACTTTGCATTAATTTTTGTACATGGTTTTTAGAGAGTGGTCTAGATTCATTCTTTCATGTAACACTGTCCCATTTTCCCAACACCATTTGTTGAAAATGGATGCTGACTTTTATGAGATTTTTGTCTCTAAAATCTAAAGAAGTAAATCCTTTCAATTTGCAACCTTTATTCTGTTAGGCTCTGGTAGCATTTAGACTCTCCTCTACTTGAAAATTTTAATAGTTATGATCAAAACAAATAACATAGCTAAAATTCACCACTAAATACAGTTATAATGTGACATTCCTCACCTACATAGCCATTAAAAAAAATTCAGTAGACCTTTGTGCTGAAATAAAATGATACATGTTACTCTGTCATATACAACAAATGTATTTGGTAGTCATTTTTAAATATATCCTTGTGGCAGAGATACAGCATTAAATAAAATAGACAAAATATAAGGCCTTATAGAACTTTTACCATTTATTGGTTGGGGAGGAAGACAATTGAAAAAAATCTACTAAATGTTATAAAATGTCAAATAGTGAGAAATGCTTTGAACATAAGTATAGCAAATAAAAGATGAAGAGTTTTTTGATTCAGTGCTAAGAAAAGTTATATTAAATAGGATTATATTATTATATTAAATCAGAAAGTATTGAATGAAGTAGTTAGTACATAATTTTTTAATATATAGATTGAAAACACATTTGGAAAAACATTCACCAAAGTTCTGCAGTCTCCTCAGTAAATATTACCAAAGATATTTTTAAAAGTTTTATTTTTCATTTTTTTCCCATTTTTTCACTGTAGTAACTTATTCTACACATTAAAAGACTCATATATATGCACATATATATGTTCCCCATACATGCAGTTTCCCCATTCCTCAGATATGTGTCAGTACACCCTACCCTCCATCAAATCACCAAGTGTTCTTCACCATTTTCCAGTGGACTTCACCACTGCTTTTCCCTAATGCCCCCATCCATTCCCTATTGGTAACCTCAGTTCTATTGCAAGTGTTCAAGCGCTGGTTTTGTTTATTCTGTTTCTTTGTTTTGTCTATTCATGTTCTACCTAGGAGTGAGGTCATCTGGTATTTATCTTTATTCTTTTGACTGGTTTCATTTAGCATAATGCCCTCTAGATCCATCCATATTGATTCAAATGACACAATTTCATCTCTTCTAAGGGCTGTGTAGCATTCCATTGTGTGTACCACATCTTTATCCATTCATCTGACATTGGGCATTTAGGTAGTTTCCAGTTCTTAGCTTTTGTGAATAGGGCTGCAATAAATATGGGAGTGCATAATCTCTGTGAATGTGTGTTTTTTATCTTTTGGACAAATACCCAGAAGTGGAACAGCAGGATCATATAGGATTTTCATCTTCAACTTTTTGAGGAATCTTCAGACTGTTTTCCATAGTGGTTGCACCAATATGCACTCCAACCAACAGTGTAAAAGTACTCCCTTTTCTCTACATCCTCACTGATATTTGTTGTTTCCAAACTTTTGGATAATAGCCAGTCTCTCAAGTGTAAGGTACTCAGGATATCTCATTGTTGTTTTGATTGCATGTCCCTGATAGCCAGCAATTAGGATTATCTTTTCATGTGCTTGTTGGCCATCTGTATATCCTCTTTGGAAAAATGACTCTCCAATTCCTCTTCCCATTTTTTGATTGAGTTGCCTATTTTTCTGATAATGAGTTTAATGACTTTGTATATTTTAGATATTAAGTCCTTGTCAGAAATATGAAATGGAAGTATCTTCTCCCAGTTAGTAGGTTGTCTTTTTGTTTTGTTGATGTTTTCTTTCACTGTGAAGAAGCTTTTTAGTTTGATGTAGTCCCAGTTGTTTAGTTTTCTTTTTGTTTCCCTTGATCCTGGAGTAGAGTCCCCAAAGGCCTTCTTAAAGCTGATGTAATAGTATAGCTTTCCTATGTTGTCTTCCAAGAATTTTATAGTTTGCGCTCTTATGTCCAAGTCTCTAGTCCATTTCGAGTTAATTTTTGTGAATGGTGTTAAAGAGTCATCTAGCTTCTTTCTTTTTCATGCAGCTGTCCATTTGTCCTAACACCATTTATGGAATTGACTTTCCTTTCTCCACAGTATGCTTTTGCCTCCTTTGTCATAGATTAACTGTAAGTGAATGGGTCAGTTTCCGGTGATCAGTTCTATTCCTCTTGTCTTTGCCTCTGTTATTATTCCAGTAATATACTGTTTTGACGACTATTGCTTTGTAGTATAGCTCAATGTCTAGGAGTTTAATTCCTCCAGATTTGTTCTTTTTTCTCGTAATTGCTTTGACTATTCAAGGTGTTTTGTTGTTCTATACAAATTTTAAGATTTTTTTTTGTTCTATTACTGGAAATAAGCCCATGGGATTTTAATGGGGATTGCGTTAAATCTGTATATTGCATTAGGTAAGATAACCATTTTAATGATGTTGATTCTTCCCAACCAGGAGCAGGGTATGTTTTTCCATCTCCTTGTATCCTCCTTTATTTCTTTTAAGAAGAACTTAACAGTTTTCACTGTACAGGGCTTCCACCTCATTTATTAAGTATATTACAAGATATTTGATTCTTTTTATTTCTATTTTAATTGTTGTGGTTTTCTTGATTTCATTTCTTCTAGCATTTTGTTTGCGTATAAGAATGCAACAGATTTTCGTGCACTGATTTTGTAGCCTACCACTTTCTTGTATTTGTTGATGAGTTCAAGTAGTTTTTTGACAGAATTTCTATGGTTTTCATACTAAAAACATTTGTCACCCAGACAAAACCAGCAAAACAGTCTTAGAAGTCCCTCTCTCTCTCTCTAGTTCTCACGGTTTTGTTTTGTTTTTTTTGCTATCTGTAAACTGAAATTATCATTGTTTTCTTTTTTAAAGGAAAGGTACAGGTAGGAATGAAGACAAACAGAGGCAGGCAGGCATTAAGAGAGGAGGAAGAAGCATTTTATTTATTTTGTTTAGTTGTTCATTCTGGTTCTTCCCGCTAACCAAGTTAAAATGCATAATGCATGAGTGCTAACTTGATGGGGCTCCTACTGGACAAATTTGGGACAATATGAGCATGAAAATAAATATTGATGGTAATGGATTATAAAACAGGAATCAATCCCTTCACATTGATATAGTAAAGGAATTAAAAAAATATGGGAAACAAGGAAAGATCTTCTTATAGCAGCAATGCAACTAATAAAAGTAGAAAGAATGATAAAATGAGAAAAATCAGTTTTGCAGCCACAATAGCAAAAATTGACTCAAACAAGAATCATTAACAGATGCTAAAACTGGGGGGGTGAAAGTATGAAGTGAATGGGATAGGTACATTGTCTCAGTGTTTAACCCCATATAAGTTACCTATTAATTACAGAGGAGAAAATATCAACTATGTAGTGGAAAATCCTGGCAAACCCTACATTACCAACTAATAAAAGATACTATCACCAGTAATGGAACAAATTGGTATTAACTACCTGCTGATATGATGTATTGAGAAGGACAGAGGAGCATTTTGCTGGTATTTTTGCAAAAAATACATAACCTAGATCTAATTATAGGAAACCTTAGAAGTTACCAAATTCAGGAGCATTCTTCAAAATAATTGCTCTGTAGTTTTTTTAAATATCAAGGTCATGAAAGAAAACTAAAGGCTGAAGAATAACTTCAGGCCAACAGAAGACTAAGATAGCAGGATAGCTAAATGCATCCTTAATTGTATCCTAGACCATAAAACATTTTTTTCCCCTTAGGATATTAGTTGGTTATGAAATTTGATGAAATTTGAATGTTTGTAGATTATAGTATTGTAGAAATACTAATTCCTGATTTTGGTAATTGTATTGTGTTTATATAAAAGCATGTCCTTGTTTTTAAGAAATACACACTTTAGAGGTAAAGGGACAGATATAATGTCAAAATATGCAAACTAGGTATCTTCTAGATTTTTTTTTATGGCTACAATAACATGGTAATTTACCACTTGCCTGACAAAATAGTTCTAACTTACCAGTTTCTTTCAAACTGGATTCATTCATTCAGTAATCATTTGTGAGTGCCATGTATCAAGCAAAATACTAGGCCCAGAATGAGGCAAAAGCAATTAAAATGTAGGAGATTGACAGTCTACCAGCCTACTGGAGATGAACCAGGAAGAGAGAAAATTAATGAGCATGGGAAAACAAATGCAGAAAATCTTAACATTTGAGGGATGTAGGTGAAAGCCAGATGGGAATGCCTTTTCTGTTTTTGCAAGTCACTCGGATGTATGGAATTATTTAAAATAAGTAAAAAATGTATAGTTCTGAAACTATTAGAAAGAGAAAAGAGAGGAAAAGATAGTAAAAGAGGGATTTCAATATAAACTAGAATCTTATAAACAACTTACAAAACGTGTGTCTATCTTAGGCCATCAAAAAAAAAAAAAAAAAAAAAAACTTTTAACAAACTCCAAAAGTACTGAAATACAGATGTACTGCTTACAGACTACAAGCACGAAAAAATGGAAGTTTAAATTTAAAAATCCAAATGACTTAGACATTCTCAATCAACTCTAAACATAATTGAATCAAAAAAGAAATCTAAACTGGACTCCAAAACTATTTAGAATACAACAGTAATGAATAAAACCTATGGGATGCTACCTAAACTATAGACAAGGAGAAAATCCATAGTCTTAAGAACCATTATTACTCAGGAAGTACTAAAATGAAATCATATATTCTAGAAGTTAGGGCCAACAAAAAATTCTAGAAGCCCACAAGAAGGACTTCTTCATCCATTCATCTGATGATGGGCACTTAATTTCCAGTTCTTTCCTATTATCAATAATGCTACAGTAAATTCAGGAATGTATATATCTCTGAGAATTTGTGTTATTTGAGTAAGTACCTATAAGTGGAATGATGGGATCAGGTAGGATTTCCATTCTTGATTTTCTGAGGAGTCTCCATACTGCTTTGGATGTGTTGCACCAATTTACACTCCCTCCAACAATATAAAAGGGCTCCCTTTTATCAGCATCCTCAGTGACATTTCTTGTTTCCAGTCTTTTGGATAAAAGCCATTTTCACAGGTTTGAGGTGTTAGCTCATTGTTGTTTTGATTTGCATTTCCCTGATAACAAGTAAGGAAGAACATCTTTCCGTGTGACTATTGGCCATCTGTTTGTCTTCTTTGGAGAAATGTCTATTCAATTCTTCTGCCCATTTTTTGATTAGGTTGTTTTTCTGTTGTTGAATTTTTTAAAATATTTTGGATATTAAGTCCTTGTCTGTTGGGTAATGTGCAAATGTCTTCTCCCATTCAGTAGAATGTCTTTTCATTTTGGTGATGGTTTCTTGTGCAGAAGCTTTTTAGTTTTTTGTAGTCCTAGTTGTTTATTTTTGGTTTTGTTTCCCTTGCCACTGGAGTTGAGTCACCAACGACCTCTCTAAGATCCATGTGGAAAGTATTGCCTATGATTTCTTCTTAATATTTTATGGTTTCCAGTCTTACATCGAACTTTCCAATTCATTTTTAATTAATTTTTGTGAATGGTGTTAAGAGTGTGGTCTACAGTCATTCTTTTTACAACACCATTTGTTGAAAAGACTTTCCTTTTTCTATCATATGCTCTTGGTTCTATTTTGTAAATTAGCTGACCATATGTGTGTGCATTTATTTCTGTTGATTCATTTCTGTTCCACTGATCATTGTCTGTTTTCAGCCTAGTACCATATAGTTTTGATCACTATCAATTTATAGTATAGCTCAAGGTCTGAAAATGTGATGCTTTTTGTTCTTTTTTCTCACGATTGCTTTGACTATGTGGCTCTTTTTGATTCTATACAATTTTTTAAAAATATTTGTTCTATTTCCTTGAAAAAGTGCCGGTGGGATTATTATGGGATTGCATTAAACCTATATATTGCTGTAGGTAAGATGACCATTTTAACAATATTAATTCTTCCTAACCATGAGCGCAGAATACTTTTCCATCTCTTTGTATCTTCCTCTATTTGTTTTAACATAGTCTTAGAGTTTTCATTTTATAGGTCTTTCACCTCCTTTGTTAAATATATTCCCGGATACTTAATTCTTTTTTTTTTTCCTTAAGGGAAAGGTGCAGGCAGGAATGAAAGTGAGCAGAGGCAGGCAGAAAGAAAGAAGAAGCATTTTTATTTTTATTTCAGTTGTTCACAATGGTCGCTTCTCCCAGCCTGAGACTCGAACCCAGGGGTGTGTGGCTTGCTCCTTTCAACGCGACTGACCTAACTGCTGCTCCATAAAGGCACACGAAGATACTTAATTTTATTTTTGTTTCTATTGTAAATGGGATTGTTTTCTTGATTTCATTGTCTTCTATGTACTATTTGCATATAAAAATGCAACAGATTTTTGTAGCCTGACACTTTACTGTTTTCATTAATTCTAGTAGTTTTTTGATGTAGTCCTTAGGGTTTTCTGTGTATATGATCATATCAGCTGCAAATAGCAATAGTTTCACTTCTTTTTAATTTGAATTCACTTTGTTTCTTCTTGACTGATATTCTGGCTAGAAACCTCCAGTACTGTGTTGAGCAGCAGTCATGAGACTGGACCACCTTGTCTCATTCCTGAGCTTAGAGGAAACACTTCCAGTTTTTCACCACTGTGCTTGATTTTGGTGTAGGTTTATAATAGATGACCTTTATTATGTTAAGGTATGTTCCTTCCATGCAATTTTATGTGTTTTTGTCATAAATGGGTACTGAATCTTATCAAATATTTTCTCTGCAAATATTAATATGAGCATATGCTTTTTTCCTTGCTCTTGTTGACATTAACAGATTTACATATGTTGAATCATCCTTGCATCCTGGGATAAATTCCACTTGTTCATGATGTATGATCTATTGATGTTTTTTGAATTAGGTTGGTTAATATTTTGTTGAGGATTTTTGAATCAATGTTCATTAATGATACTGATCTGCAGTTTTCTTTCTTGGTGACATCCTTGTCTGCTTTTGTTATCAGTGAAATGTTGGCTTCATAGAAAGTGTTTGGAAGTGTTCCCTGTTCTTCAAATTTTTGGAAGAGTTTGAGAAGAATAGACTAGGCATTAATTCTTCTCTGAAAGTTTAGTAAAACTGACTAGTACAACCACTGGTCCTGGGCTTTTTTATTTGGGGAAACTTTTGATTAAATTTCCTTGCTATGGTAGGTTTGTTATGTTTTCCATTTCTTCTCAATTCAGTCTTGGTAAGCTGTGTTTTTCTAAAAATCCGTCCATGTCCTTTTGGTTGTCCAATTTATTGACATACAGCTGTTGATAGTATTCTCTTTTGATGCTTAGTATTTGATGTATCTGTTGTAACTTGTCTTTAATTTCTGATTCTAGTTAATAGAGTTCTCTTTTTTCTTAGTGAACCTAGCCAAAGATTTGTCAAATTTTATTTTTTCATAATATCAATTTTTACTTTCATTGATCTTCTAAATGGTCTTTTTGATTTCTATTTTCTCTTCTAATTTTTCTCTTCTACTGACTTTTGATTTTAATTGTTCTTATTTCTAGTTTTAGTTGTTAAGGCTAGATTGTTTATTTACAGTTTTTCTCATTTCTTAAGGTAGGCTTGTATTGCTATAAATTTTAGTCTTTCTTGTTTTTGTGATGCAGTGTACTTTTTAACAGACTTTGATGAAGGTTCACATCCAACGCCTACTTGGTATGGGTATGTGACTGAAATATCAAAGAAAGGGATGATATTAGAGAAAAAGTGTTAAGAGGTGGAATTAATAGATAAGGACTACTGTCTTGCTTTTGGGATGTTCGTCATTTGATTTATATCTGTAAAGGAACTGGTTGCTGTGAAAATAGATTATTGAACAATAAGAATGGAAGCATCAAGACAAAATAAAAGGCTGTTGGAGTAGCGGTGGTGGTTTGAACTATACTAATAATAACTAATAACAAAGAGAAGTGTTCAGATCTTCATAATTGAAGGTAGAGGGAACAGAAATGTCGTGATGATTGGCAGTGTGGTGTGATTAAGAGAGTCAAGAGTGACTTAAGAGTTGTCTCGCTTGAGCCACTGACTGAATACAACTCATACTGGTCTTCCTGCTTTATAGCCTAGTAGGAGAGGTGCTTTTTCATGCAGCTTTGAGGATAAGGAGTATGCATAGGAGGATGATATAATTATTCTGGAAAAATGAAAGAGGCCTGAACGTGGGTAGAGGTTACAGATATTGGAGAGATTCAGAAGACACAGACTTGAGAGACACTTAGGAAGTGAAAATCACTATTCAGTTTTTGTGATTTTTGTTTTTTCTTTTTCACTAAAATTGAAGATAATCTTTTTTCCTGTAACTCCACTTATTGGAGTATATACCCTAGACCAAGGGTTGCTGAGGCCTGTTTATAGCCCTAAAGCTAAACTAAGAATATTTCTTACATGTTTAAAGGATTTTTAAAAAGGGTAGAGGGGGGTGGCATGGGGTGGGGGGTGTGCCCTGGTGACTCAGGGCCAAGCTAGCAACTGGGGCATAAACTATGTAAAGCCCAAGGACAGGTGTGGTGGTCCCCTAAATAAATGTCTTCTCCTCGTCCTCCTTCCTTAAAATGCTTCTTCTTCCTTCCTTTAAAAAAAAGGGGGGGGGGTGAAAAGAGGGGGATATGCAATAGAGACCATTTGTGATCCTCACGACCTAAAATATTTACCGTCTATTCCTTTACAGTATAACTTTGCAGACCCATGCAGTAGACCCATGGTTTTTAAAGTGTGGTTTAGAGCAGCAGCAGTAACACCTAGAACTTGTTAGAAATATGTCTGCTTAGGTCTCAACCAGACTGATTAAATCAAACACCTGTCAGGGGAACCCAGTAGTCTGTGTTTTAACAAGCTCTCCTGGTGATTCTCATACACTTTAATTTTTTAAAACCATTGTTCTGGAGAAAGCTTTTTGTTTAACCTGTGTACCAGGATATACGGTAAAGAATAACTGCATCAGAGCCCCAAACTTGAAGCAATTTAAGCATTAATCAAGAGTAAAAAGGATAAATAAGCTGGGGCAATTAATATGATGAGCGTATTCTATAATGTGTGGTTAAGGACGTGACCGAGAAGGTAGGCCACTTGTTTGAATCCTCACTCCACTGAATAGCAGCTCTGTGACCTTGGGCAAATTACTTGACCTCTTAAGTCTCTCTCCTATTCTATAAAATGGGAATAAAAGTAGTATCTACTTTATAGGGTTATTCTAAAACTTAAACAATTACATAAGGTAATCAGAAGAGTGTCTGCTATATACATATTAGATTTAAAGGATAATATGCCTTTAATGCTTTAAGGAAAAACATGTCAAAGTTCATTTCAAAAAAGTGATGGCCTGCCCATATATTTTGCATATAATAGACAATGTAATCGTAATTATACATTCTTATATATTTCTTACCTAAAATTGTTTTTATCTAAACAACCAAAAGGAAAAAAAAAAGTTTAGATTTTGGAGGGTAAAAGATTGGCGTTGCTTATGTAAAGTTGTTTTCACATGTGAAATATTCCTTTAAAATTGCTATAAACAATAATAAAATTAATAGTAAAGAATAATAAAGAAAATTGATGAACTGTGCTAGCATTATGTCTGATACATGGACATTGAATGAATATGTTCTCTTTCCTAATTATCCTTTGATTCTTTTTACCATTTCCTTAGACTTTCCTTCCAAAAGTTCTCTGCTTTCTTGATATTTTCTGAGAAACACTGCCAGAACTAAGGTGCTCCCTTGATTACAAGATTTGGCTTTTCCCGTGAGTCAAGGTCATGAGTCAGTGTGGGGTGTTTTTTCCCAGCTATCTCCTGGGGCCAAGTCAGGGCTGTTATCCTGGTATCTACTGGAATTCCTTCTGTTTAGGTGTCATAGTATGTAAAATGCTTAGTATGTACTTAACAGTGACTCGATACAGAACAGGCACACAAAGAAATTCTTTTTCCTTCAGTGGAGGCACATCTTTTTCTTTTTCTTCCTTTTTATATCCCAGAGCCTAGTAATCTGTAGATCCCATAACATAGTGCTTTGAGCTATTAGAATGAACTTGACCTCGGTGGAGCTTAAAATCTCCATTACCTAGGACGAGTAAATAAACATTATAGTGAGTTTGGGGTGTAAACAGCTGAAACCACTGGCTGCATTTTATAAGCCTACCTGCTGACCCGTAGTTTAGAGAGAAAATTACTAAATTACTAAATAATCAAAACAGACCAGAGCTATTGATCTCCAGAAGACAGCGCAAAAGACTGCACTGCAGGGAACCGACAGTTCCGGAGCAATCTCGAAGGGCGCCAAGGCCAGAGCCTTGGGGCAGGAGAAAGGCAGCCGCCTTGTGACGTCAAATCAGCGGACTCTCGCCCAGGCTCTAGGCCGGTTCCGGTTCCCCGGCTTTCCGGGCGCGAGTCTACGCGCGCGCGGGGCGTTCTGCGCGTGCTCCGGAAAGGGACGCGAGAAGGTTGGGGCCAGCTCGCGAAGGAGATGCGTGATTGGCTGACGCCGTGCTGGGGGGTTCCCCAGTCCTTTCGGCAGGGGTAAAACAATAAGAGGGGGCGGCGGCAAAAGGGGCGGGACGTCCGTGTTCCCTGTCGCTCGCCGCAGCGCTGGGCGCCCGGGAAGAGGTGATTGTAAGGGAAAGGAACGTGCGGCTCCCCGGCTTCAGAGGCTTGAGGTTTGTTGGAGGGAGGGCGCGGCGAGCCAGAAGGATCCGCTGCAGCCGGTCCTCGGCGACTCTCCTGCTGACCTCCGCGCGTCGTACCCGCCGCCACTGTTGGTTAGAGGTGTGTACGGGGGCCGGCAGGGGAGGTCGGTGTGGTGGTAGGAAGGGGACATTCCCTTCGCGCGGCGCGGCTCGAGACATCCGTCCTGTACGTGAGCCCGGTGCTGGAGGTGTCGCGGCGCAGAGACATTGTTCTTGCCCGCTGCCTACTCTGCCGTGTGTGCTGGAGAGAAACCGAGCCTTTTCTCTAAGGTGAGGGGTGTGAGGCCGCGTGGGAAGGGAGGTGACCGGTGACCGGCCGCGTGGGAAGGGAGGTGTCCTGACGGAGGGCACAGGTGGGCCAGGGGATTTGGTGGGGGTGAGGTGGCGAGCTGGGAATGGGGGCTCAGCAGTTCCCAAAGGCGCGCTGATGGAGCCTTAATACGGGAGGTGGGGGAATGGGCTTTCTGGAGAGGCTATTACAGCACGGGGCGCCCACCAGCCTTGTTTCGACTTATTCGCGGCTCTTATGCCCGGTTCCCTCGGAGCTGGGAGGCCGCCGCCGCCGCTGCCCCGCCCGTGGGGGAGGGGAAAGAGGCTGTGTCGGCGGAGGCAGAAGCGACGCAGATGCGAAAGTAGCGGCCTCCGGGCACCATTTCTGTGCACCGAAACAGAATCCGGGTTTGAAGACAGCCGCCACTTCGCTTACCCAGTGTCTAGTGTTCTTGTGTTTGACCCCCACTGGGTTTATCCACAACGTGTTCGGAAAGCCGGGCTATATATAACGTCTTCTTGGTGCCCAGTTTCTGGAGACATCCCTTATTGACTCAGGATTAGAAAAGATGTTTGAGGGTTTTAGGGAATGGGTTTCTTCCTCTTACCCCACTTTTTTCGTTTTTGGAAAGGGGAGCGGGAAGGATAGTTGAGGGGAGGAACTTAAGCTTCCTTAGAGTGTGTTGATTTTGTTAGTCGAATCTGATAGAATTTTACGTGCGTCTTTAAAAGCAGATTTCCTAAGATGGCCCTGTGCTGCTTTGGGGCGAATATAGATTTGCATATACTATTTAATGCAGAGATCGTTTTTTCCGCCTTAGGTATTCCTAATTTCTTAGCATTGTTTTAGAGGGGAAATACCTTCGCTGTCTGAAAACAAACAGCACATGCACTGGAGCTGGATAATAGCAAAGTTGTTCCTCCTTTCCCCCCATATGATTGTTGTGATGTTAACTGGATTTAAAAACTGGATTTCAGTTGCAAGGCTCCAAACCCCGTGTTAGTCTTTCAATACAAGCATTGCATGTATCTGGGTATGTGAACATTAAGTGCAGTTAGGAGCCCTGTGTGCTAGAGGGAAAGAAAAGGGGAATTTCTTCACTAGTTCCATATTTGGCAGTCATTATACCCTTAGACATGTGAACAAAGTTTCTAAGTAAACTTTTGGCCCTGTTAGTACCCAGTGGTCCTTTTGATGTCCAAAATTCCTGGTATGATTATGTCTGAATTATGTCTTGTGCTTTGGCGATATTACCTTATCATTTTTTCTTAAATTTTTAAGAGTTTAAATCTCTTTAAATTTTATCATTAGTGTATCTTTGTTTTATGTTTTTATCTGGAGAGTCTGTTTAATTCTGAAAGATTATCAAGAAATTGAGAGGATAAGGACCTTAGTGGTGAGCAAGTACTAAGAATGGGGAGAACCAGAATACTTGTGTATATGGGAATCAGAAGTAGACGATGAAGAAAATAAGTCTTTGATAGTTTGATAGTCGAGTTGAGTGTTCATTTAGCAGCTAAGCAATTTCAGTTATCAGTTGACAACTCTTAAATTTGAATAGTGTTGGCACCTTTGGTAGCAGCATTTAATCCATATTTCACTTAGGAAATATAAAGAAATGAATGATACTGGACCCTGGAAATATAAAGCTACTAATCGTCTTTTTATTCCTGTTTTCCTTATCCTGCAGAATTTTTGCTGTTGATTACCCATTATTAGGATTGAAAATTCTTTTCTAGGTTGTGTCCCGTTGTCTCATTGCGCCCCCGCCCCCCCCAATGTAAACCCAAGACCTTAGGGTGCATGTGAACTGTGCCCAACTTTTACACCAGGTTGCTTCATTCAGCTTTTTAGTTTCTACATATTTTACCCTTTTTTGATATTACATTATGTATAGTTGGGTTCGGATGCTTGTACAGGGGAGTAGTGATGGCAGGGGGACTCCCTATTCTTTTACTGTCCTCTGCTTTTTAGCTCTTCCCAACAATATCATCAAATAGGTAACTACTAAACTTAAAAAAAAATTTTGTATTCTTGTGTCCCTGTCTGTTCTTCCACAGTGGTTGTTTTTAACCAGTTACAATGAAAAACATCATTAGAGGCAGGAGACCTGATTTCAAATCTTATAGCTGAGGGACTTTTAACTTACCTTAGGCTCTAAACATCAGTTTTCTTCTACAAATGAAGTTAATATCCTTTGCGTCTTGAAATTCGTGTGTCTGTGTATATGTGTGTGTGTGTGTGTGTGTGTATGTATAACATGTATATATAAACACATATATAGTTTTTTGGTTTTTTTTTTAAGAGAGCAAGGAAGGGAGAGGAGGAAGAAGCATGTTGAAGAGAAGAGGAGAAGGAGGGTGCGCTTTTAAAATTTGTTTTTGATTGTGGTCCCCGCATCCCCGCCCTCATGTTTTGACTTTACATGGTCTGAGCCACAGCCTTAGCTACCAGGGCATGTCAGTGATATCCTATTTCAAGAAGATGAAGTTAAACCTTAAGGCAAAATGTAAAATCCATGCTTATATTTTTGTGGGACAGCGTTTCTATTTCTTAATGTTTGGTACCTTTTAAAAGTGTCTGAATTTCAAAACTTGCCTTAACTTTGAGGCTTGAGAAGAGATCTCAAAGACCTTACTTCTACCATTGATGCTGATATTGTCTGTGACGCTTTGTTCTCTGGTGTGCTGCAACAAATAAAGCTCTTTGCTCTAAAGAGAGACTCAGGTGCACCCTGGTGGAGCTGCTGTTAAGTAAGTCACCTCTAAAGGGAACAAGCCACAAAGCCCTGGGTTTAAGTCCCAGGCCTGCAGGGGAAGCAACCAGTATGAACAACTAAATAAAAACATAAAGGTGCTTCTTCCTGCCTACCTCCCTACTGACTTCATTCCAGCCTGTACCTTTCCTTAAAAGAGAGAGGGAGGGAGGGAGGGAGGGAGGGAGAGAGGGAGAGAGAGGGAGAGAGAGGGAGGTAGGTAGCTATTTTGATTGGTAAAGTCATTTTAAATGAAGATCATCCAGAATTTAGGAATATCTGAATTTTAATAAGGGGTTAGCTGTTGAGAGTGGATGTAGCTTCATACCTCTGAAAGCCTTTGGACCTGAGGAGTAGACTTCCACGAATAGAGGAGGGGCTCTAGAGGTGAAAAGGAATACAACTTTCAGTAACATAGTTGCTTTCTGATAAAAAAAACTGCATCCTGTTACAAGGTAGAGATTGTTTTATACTAAGAAAGGCATAGTACATATAACTTTAATGGTGCTGAAAATTTATTTTCGTAGAATTAAAAAATTTTTCTAAATGTCATTCTTTGGGTTTTTTAACTTAAAAAAATAAGATTATGTGGTGTCTTGATTTCTTACAAATCTTCATTTTGACCATTTTTCCCCCAAGCACTGAAATGATCAATTTCATATGAATAATTTTCAGTGAATGACTTTCCCAATTACTGGATCAGAGATGCTGCAGTTCTAATCACCCATTATGAATAGTGATCAGGACATTCCAGACTCTCCAAAATTGAGTTTTTGATTGTGCATTTTGATTTTTATATATGGTAGTAGTGGTTGCAGATTGGTATTTTGGAGTTAACCGTTATCCTTAGATTTTATTATGTATCAGGCTATCAGAAAAGTAGTACTGTATCAGGTAAGTATATTAAAAAAAAATTTTAAAGGAAAGGTGCAAGCAGAAATGAAGGCAAGTAGGCAGAGTGACTACCATTTTTTTTTTTTTTTGGTTCTGATCAACTGCAACTATCCTCACAGATACTTATAACTTTTTTAGCTATTAATGTTGACCCTAATTATTGGTGTTTAGTGACTTGTTAAGTCAGGAAAAGACAGGAGAAAGATGCATTTTATGTTATTTTTATTTAGTAGTTCATCTTGGTTGTTTCCCTACCCTGTCTTGAACCCTGGTCCTTGGGATATGTATGGACAGCACCCGTTATGCTTAACTGCTAAGTCACAAGTGCACACCAGACTTTTTGTTTTTAGTGTATGAATGTTAAGTTGTTCCAAAATCATTTTGTTGAAAATACATAGTTAATTTTGGTATCTGGAAAACATATTGACTATAATTTATTTTTTCAAGGAAAGGTGCAGGCAGGAATGAAGTTGAGCAGTGACAAGCAGGAAGAGGGAGAAGGAGGAAGCACTTTATTCTTTTTATTTAGTTGTTCATTTTAGTTATTCTCCCCAGCCCAGAAACTTGGATCCTTGGCCAAAGGTGGCTGACCAAACCACTGCACCACCAGATGTGCCTTGTAAATTCAGTGCTTTTTTTTTATCTTTAGGTCTAAAATTATTTGCACTTAAACTGTTACATTTTCTTTGGATCCACTAAGGTTAGATCTCAATTCCAGCTTCATATGATAAGGGTGGTATGTGTTCAGGTATGCACATATACATTTACTTATAAATATGCACAAGACTGCAAAAGATTGGTTTAAGCCAATGATTAATGATTGGCTAATGATTAAGTGCTTGATCTATTAGCATTTTCCCATACCAACTTTATACTCTTGTAGTATCATTGTAAATAAGATCATGTAAAATAACGGTAAATGCTGCTTCCCAAAAATGTCTCTTGGAAGCATAATACCGTCAGGCTTGCGCTCTGCCTGGAGGGCAAAGCTAAGAATGAGCCAGGTAGAGCTAGAATAGAATTGAGAAGGAGGATTTGGTAGGATACAGTCATTTCCTGAAAATTCTTTTTTTCTTTTGGCTCAGGACTTGAATATTCATTTCCTCTTTTTCTGCATGTCAGATTTCAGTTAACTGTTTTCAATTTAAGTTCTTTGTAGTGGATCTGTAACAGTTAATCACACAAGGTAATTGTATTTAGGAATTCTATCTTCCACTGGACTTTTTAAACCTTTTAGAGTAGATCTGTTATGTGAACCATTGTTTTTCCTTACATGGTTTCTGGCACATATATAGGGGACACTCAATAAATGTGGAATGAATTTGTGGTGTCCTACCCATTCATCCACCTTCTGTTGAATGAAGTAAGACAAACACCTAGAGAATGAAAATTACAGATTCTGGGAATGATAGTGATGGTGACTGATACAGTATTCTTAGGAAATAGAATATGCTAAATAGATTAAAGTGTGTAGTGGGTGATACGTTTGAAAGGTTGATTTGGACCTCCAGTGTCAAACTGGTTTTCTAGAGGGCCTTTTACTTCAAACTAATGCAGGTGTTTAGATTTTACTGTATGCAATGTGTATCATACATGACACACAGAAGCATGAGAGACTGAAGAAGAGCTAAAGGGTCTGAATATAGTGGAAGTAGAAATTATGGGACAAATTCCAAGAAACTTTTGAGTTATTGAGATTTCACAGCTTGGACCTTGAAGAGGGAAAGGCACTTAGAATTGAGCTTCCAAGCTAAGAGGATGGTGACACCATTAACAACCACTTTCTCTGTATGAGAGAATGTGTATATTGCCTACTTAAGAGATCGTGTGGGCAATTTATCAAGGAATTATAAGGTAAAATATAGATTAAGTTAAAAGGGTAAAATTTGAATTAATGGTAGATATTAAAAATTTCAGTAGATTTGAAACTGAAGCCATTGGACTATCTGAAAGTTTACAGATTAGAAGATGGAACCCGAGTACTTCTGCATTTTTTGGAAGAAAAGTTACTTCATCTTAGAAGTGGAGAATAGTTAAGAGAAACTGACAACAGTAATAATGCAGACAGGTAGAGAATAAGGAGGAGGGATCATTAGATTTTTTTAGAAGAACTGTGTTTTGTTTTTGTTTTTTAGAGAGATTCACATTCAAGGCACTGCTTAGATTGTATTTGGAGGGGAGTCTATAAAGAAGAGGTTGCATGACAGATGCACAATTTAGGGCAGAAGAGGGAAGGTAGTAATTCTGTTGAAGAATCAGCAGAGTTTCAGGCTTTCTATTTTAAAAGGACACACGTTCTTCAGTCATTACAGAGAGGAAGGTACAGAATGAGTATTGAAGTAAACGCCACGGTACTAGTTTTTATAGAATAGACTTCTAGAATCGTAGCATTGGAGCAACCTAATCTAACTTTGTTGGATATAGGACTATTACTAAATTTCTGCTAAATTGTTCAGTTAGTTTCTGGTAGTGACTGGCTATTCATGAAGTAGCTCTCTTCTGGTTGTTCTTGCATTATAGTGAACCCATATATGCCTTCCTGTAATTTTCATTCACTGTACAAATACTTGTGCAAAGTAGAATAAAATTGTTGCTTTAGGAACAGCCCCATTAAACTAGTGGTTCACTGAACTTTTAATGAAAAGTAAACCAAAAATCAATTACTTAACTAAAAGCTGAAGTTTTAGTTAAGAAAAGGAGTGATAACTTTGGTGGATAATGATTTTTTTAAACTTTATTTTGAAATTGAGATATGAAGCTCAGTGTGAATTTCTTTTGTCTTATTTGTGTGTATGTCTTTTCTTCTCCAGTGCCTTCTCAATTTGTATTGAGGTTCAGAAAAAAATAACTATTTTCCATGAGACCTAGAGTAGATGTGCCTCAGGAATTAAATTAGGCAAATGACAAGGGTAAGTATTTTAAGAAAAGGAAATGAATAAAAAGAAGTTGATGGTTACACAGGGATTTTAAATGGACAGAATTGGAGAGCAGACTGATCTCTGAAGTAACTGATTCTCTTAAATATCAGGGAAGCCAGATATAATCATGTTGGTATCTGGATGAATAAGTAGGATTGATACTCTTTAACTGGCAAGTAGTGTATTTTACATATGCATTCCAGTGTGAAACAGTTTTCACATTTTTAATTGTTACTAGGGAAAGGGGAGTTTAATACATGGAATTATACTTTCCTAAAAAGGTGTTGAATATTACTCTTTGAAGGGACTGGAAGCAAATAACCTTTTGAAAATGTTTTTTGCGTACTTATTCCTTTAATCTTGCTATGTTTGTTGAACCCCACATGATTATAGGCATGACCCGAGATCACTTGTCAATTTGTAAATTAGGATATCAAGACTCAAAAAGATCGTGACTTTAAAAAAAAAAAAAAAAGATGGAAGGACTTAATTCCAGACATTGTACCAATATTCTTAATGTGTAATTTGGCTCTTACGGTTTCTTATATATGTGCATGAATTATAAACACAAACTTTACTCAGTTTTCCAAGTCTCATTTTTCTACAACTGTAAACTACCTTCCTTGATGATTTGTCTATAATTTACCCCTCATACTTTTGATGCATTTTTTTTTTTTTATTGAACTGTTAATTTTCCTTCTCTGGGAGAGAATATGGGAAGATGACTAAAAGAACTGTAGAACACATAGATTAATCTCATTACTAAAAAATAGAAAAGTCAAGTTCCTTTCCTCCTCCCACACCCCATACTTTTACTTTCTGGTTGATGCGATTGATTTCCATTAGTTATATTTAATTCTCTTAAGTTCTGAGTCACTTTAAATTAGTATAGAAGTAATTGATCAGTGTGTTACATTTAAGTAGGAATAATTAATTGAAATATCCTCAGAGTAACATTTTCATTTATTTTATGGTTCCCTATGGGACCCACCATGTACCTTAAAAAGTAAACTCCATATAGCCTGTTATGTGTAGCTGTTTGTTTAGGCTTTTACCAGATTAGCATTCCCTTATCTTATTCACCATGTAAAGTTCATTTAACAAATTAACTTCCTTTAAATAATACAATTTTTCGAATAATACCACTGCCTGCCTGATCTAACTTGATGATGTCATGGCCATCTGCATAGGAGGCCAAAGTCTTCTTGAACTTTTTTACAAAATTATTCATTTGTTGATACTGATATATATATTCTATACCTGTTTTTTGTGTAGATGATAAAAGTGGTAGGTGAATATGCACTTTATAAATGTGATAGTAGGTTTGGGATAAATGCACACTATCATTAAAAATTTTGGAGGAGGAAGAAAAATTTGCAAACTTGAGAACAATCCCAGTAGCATTTGTGTTACTAACAACTTGAAAAAAAAACTATTTTGTACATAATTTTATTAAGAGGGTAAGCTAGTATCTTCCCAAATTTTAATATTGTTTTAGCACAGTTGTTACACTATTAAAGTGTATAATTTTTGCAAGTTATTTTATAAAATTTAAATGTCTACATTTCTTTAACTTCCTCATCATTCAAAATAAAATACTTTGTTGCTTAACTTTGTTGCTTTTTTTAAAAGAAAGATGTAAGGCAGGAAGAGAGGAGGATGAAGCATTTTTATTCTGTTGTTCATCTTGGTAGTAGCACATAGTTACACGCTCACACACTCAGGAAACCTAACCTTGGAATGTATGTGAACTGTGCTCAACCGCTACTCCTCCAGGGCCCACCAGCTTTGTTACTTCAAATTTACCAAGAGTCCTTTATTTAATGCTTTAAAGTTTGTTATTCATTATTGGATGTTTTTTGTTTTGGGGGAAACTAATAGCTCCTATTATTATAGTATCTGATTATGCTTTGTAGGTTAACTTTTTTTTTTTTTTTTGGTGAGTTAATTTTTGTTTGTTTTTTAAGGGATCCATGCTGGCAGGAATGTAGGCCTGACTGAGCAGAGGCAGGCAGGAAGAGGGAAGAAGAAGCACTTGTTCATCTTGGTTGTTGCCCAGGGACATGAACCTGGGTCCTTGGGACATATGTTGACTGCTCCATTTGAAGGCGGCTGGGCTCCACCAGGGCTCAACGTGATTTAGTTTTAATTTTAGTGGTATAGACTTGGAGTTAGAACAAAGACTGAAGAAAGACTCAGGATTTTAGGCCTCTCTGTTAATACAGAAATGACTAAGTATAAGATGAGCAACTGTATGATTTTTGTTGTTGTTGCTTTTTATTTTTTGCAAAGTTTATTCTTAAATCGGTAACAGCCTCCAGTATACTTCATTCTAAGCTGGTGTTATGACCGAGAATCCAGATGTTTAAACATAAATGGAATCAAAGGTTACTACCATCATCTCAGACTCAAGAAACAGTTTAGCTTACTTCCATTGGCCAGATTTTTAATTCCATATGTGGCATGGGGCCTTTCCCATAGACCTCAATTTTAATTCCTTCAGGTCTCCTGTTTTTCATTTCTGCTTGTAAACCATCTCTTATCTTCCCCATCATCCGGACTGCTTCTAGGTCATCTCCTTGTCACTGCCCCCTCCTAGGCATTGCTACCAGAAGCAGTGAATTCAGGTAGGTGGGCAGTTAGGCAAAAAGAGCAGGAGGAGGAAGCACTTTATTTTATTTAGTTGTTCCCCCGGCCCAGGTCTTGAACCCTGATTCTTGGGATGTATGTAGACTACACCACAGTAGACCTACTTATTAGGGCACCAGTGCACACCGAATTTTGAAAGGTGTGAGGCATTAGATAAAAAATTAGAGTTGTGTAGACTTGAGAGTTTGTACAATTACAAAAGGAGAAACAGGAGCCTACTATAGAATTATCTAGAAGTTTAATTGGGAGTCACTGGAATTATATAAAGCCACATCCTTTGTCTGTGGGTTTCACTACAGTTGATATAGTACTTGATTTTTTTTTGATTTTTTTTTTTTTTTTTTTCTTTTTTAAATGAAAGATGCTGGCAGGAATGAAGGCAAGTAGGAAGGTAGGAAGAGAGAAGAGGGAGAAGCATTTATTTTGTTTTAATTTCCATTAGTTGTTTACAGTGATTGTCCTGTCTCCCCCCAACAACAACAACAAAAAAACACGTACGCACTTTCGAATCCAGAGTTATGTGACTTACATCCGTCAGAGGCAGTTGACTTAACCACTGTTCTACCAGGGCACACCTGTGTGACAATTGTGATGATTATGGTGGCTGTCAAATTTGTTTAAAGAAGACCTATAAGAAATTTGTTAAACAGAAATTTAAGCCACATTCTGATTTGCTCAAAATGGTGTGATTTTTTTTAAAGTGTAATAGGAAAGGATGTTTGGTTTTGGTTTTTTTTTTTAATGTGTAAACAGGTAATATTCAGATTTTCCGTTTTCTCTCCCTCTCTTAAATTCCTCATGTTTATAATTTTCGGTTCTGAAGATTATAAACATAAAAATCATTTACTTTAAATAATGAGAGTTTGTGTTTCTATTTTGTACTTGTTTTTCTTGACCTGATCTTTGAGGTGTCTCCTTAAAGGTACTTTATCATAGCACTTTAAGCCATTCTTTTCAATGTTTGCTTATATTCCATGACAGGTTATAAACTCCTTGAAGGCTAGAATTTTGTCCTGCTCACCAGGCATCTCCTTTACTCTAAATGTGCCTGTTATGTAATTAGATGCTTAATTAATGGAAAGAAAGATTGGACAGACATATAACAAATGGAAGAAATATCTCTGACTATTGAGGTCATTGCTGATCTTAGTGGTAATCTTCATTTTGAAGTCAGTGAAATTAATCCCTAGAAGGAGAAAGAATATAAAAAGACACAGGTCAATATTTTGCCAAGATATGTGTAATATCGAAGTTCTGACTTGTGCTCTCTGCCTAGTTTTCAAGGATAGACCATTTAAATCCCAGAACATAAAAATAATGATCCCCAAAGGTGTAAGGTTCTATGAATGATGAGTTTGTTATGATGGTGTGTTCCTAGGCTGACACCACTGGACTTTGGTAGGGAGATCAAGAAATGGAGACAAAGGGGGAACTCAAATGTTGGAAGTTACCTGTAGTTGTTGGGGATTTAATATTTTGTTATAAGCTACTTTTAAATAAATAGCATTAATTTTCTTTATTCCCATTTTATAGCTAAAAAATTTATGGAAGTTTACAAAGGACTTTTTAACACCTATTTTTCTGTTTGCTCCTTCAGTATTTGACATTGTGCAGCAAAGAAATGGTTATGGAGAAGCCCAGTCCGCTGCTTGTAGGGCGGGAGTTTGTGAGGCAATATTATACTTTGCTGAATAAAGCTCCAGAATATTTGCACAGGTAAATTTTAAATGGATTTTGTATTTTTATATAGTTTTCTTTTCTTGAATATGACTAAATATATTTTGTCTTTTCTGTCTCATGTCTTGACAATACCTTTGCAGATAAAACTAATCTTTCTAACCATCTGTGACTAAAACCAGTATTATTCAGAATTTTTGACTGAAATACATAGTAAGAAAAGATTTTATATCCCGTAATAGAATGTTCACAATTCATACACACACAATTTTGTGTTCTGGTGTTTTTTATTTCTTTGAGAAAACCTTGGACTTGATCAGCTAATGAGTTCTAATCTACACTTTGAAATCATTGACCTGGTTGGGTTTTTTTTTTAGTTCTCTAAAGCTATGCTGGGAAATTAATCAATTAAATTATTATATTTATGAAAATGTCTTCTAATTGATGTTCAAAATAGTATTCCTTGTTAAAACAGCCACAGTATCTTTATTATTCTGATGAAAGTTGGACATTTGTAAGCGTATTTTTTCCAGAGTGAAGTGAAACTGATTTATATTGTGAGTAGTGGTTATTAATTTTTATTCTTTTATAGATGAAGAGGTGAGAGTTTTGTAAGAATTAGGCTTTGCCAGTATTGTAAAACATACTGGTCAAATGAGTTAAGGATAAATATAAATACATCTTACTCAACCTAAATTTTGCACTATACTATGCATTGTTAGATGTGTATAATATTCCCTGTTATTTCTTTAGACATTTTTATATAACTGACATACACACCCCTCAAAAAAAGACCAGCAGTGAATAGCCGTAAGTTTTCTAATTATAAAAATAAAGACATGCTTGTTGATAGTATATGTGAGGGAGTTGGCAGGGAGGCTGAAATTAATAGGCTCTTTCATTATCTGAAATTTAGTCTCATTATTTTAGCATTTCTAACATTTTTTAAACAGGGAACTGATTTTTAAAAATAAAATTTAAAGCAATAAATCTTCCCACCATTATTTGGATGACAGAATAAACTTCCATTTTATACTTTAACTAAAATACTTCAGTAATTTTTCACTTTTTAACCTATCGTAATCAAATCTTCTCTCGTGTATTTGTGTGCACCTTTCTGTTATTTTCTTAGAATAAATCCCTAAATAAAAAGTTTGATGACTTTCAAGACTTTTACACACTTACACACAAATTGTTCTTCAGAAAACCGATAGCAGTTTACATGTTAACAAGCAGTACATGAGAGAAAATACTATAAACTTAAAAATACAAGTATTAGTTAAAAGCATGAACTCTGGGGATCAGTTTAAATGTCTTCTGAACCTCAGTTTGCTCCCTTTTTTTTTTAATGCTTTTTAAAAATTCTTTATTTTATCTTTATTTAATTTTTCCCAGGTTGGGTCTAAAACCCCAGTGCATGTCTTATAGCCTACAACTTAGCTGTGGTGAGTAGGCAGGAAGGGCCATTAATAGCTCATTTAGGATAATAGCCCTTATTTCATGAGATTTGAAGAGTTTAATGAATCCATAGATAGTGTACTGAGAACATTGGTTAGCTTACATGTTTTATTATAATAGGAGTTGAGTTTTCTTTATGAAAAAATTTACTTTTCATGTTTAAAAGCCTTAATTTAGAAAGATAATAATTCTAATTGGACATGCCAGAGAAGCACTAATTTATCATGTACACTTAAAGGCAGTATAAATTATAAGGAATTAGATACTGAAGGAATACAGATTTTTTTATATGGTCTCTGAATTAAATTATTTCAAATCTAAATTGTTTAAATCTTTGGAATTGGTAGTCATTTGGAACTCTGCATAGAATGTTAAAACAGCATCTGATTTCACAAACAAATCTAGACAACTGAGTTTTTTTAAATCAAGTGGAAATGAATCAGTTACTACAAAATTAGTACTTAAAGTGTATTTTGAATATGTTATACCTTCGTTTACAAAAACAATGGTTGTAATAAGAATTAGATGAGATGGCACACCCTGGTAGAGTAGCAGTTGAGTCATTCACCTCCAAGGGAACAAGCCACATACCCCTGGGTTCAAGTGCAGGAGGGGAAACAACCAATGTGAACAACTAAATAAAAATTTTTTTTAATAAAAATGCTTTGGAAAAAAAAAAGTAGTAGATGAGATTAGCTAATGATTGAGTGTATACTTAGTGTTCCTTGCACACTTAAGATTCTGCCATATTTTATTTAATCCTTACAATAATCCTATGGAGTGGTGCCTTTCTGTTTTATTAAGGAAACAACTTTAAGATCATAAGCAACTTGCTCAAGATTACTCAACTAGTGACAGTCTGACCTGGAAAGTAGATTGGTTGATACCAGAGCGCTATTGCTTTTTAGACTCTCTGGGAAATTAAATGTTAATTATTACCAATGATATTGCAGATTTTATGGCAGGAATTCTTCCTATGTTCATGGTGGAGTAGATGCTAGTGGAAAGCCCCAGGAAGCTGTTTATGGCCAAAATGTAAGTATCAACTTCATATATATATATTTAGATAGTGTGTATGTCTGTTAAGATAGTGATTTGAAAAATTGCCTTGTGTTTGTGGATTTCTCTTAAATGTGATTATTGACTGTAACTAGAATTTAACACTTTCATTAAATGAGTTTTGAGTTTTTCGTTATTTTTTATTTTTTTAAGAGAAAGGATGCATGCAGAGATGAAGGTAAGTAGGCAGGAAGAGAGGAGGAAGAAGAAGCATTTTTTTATTTATCTGTTGTTCTTTTTGGTTGTGTCCCTTCCACCTTTCCCACACCAGGTCATGAACCTGGGTCCTTGAGCTTTACGTGCACTATAGTATGACCACAGATTTATTAACTCCTAAGCCACCAAAGCATGCCAAGCTTTGTGTTTAAACATTCATTTTGTATGAGACATGGTGTTACATTGCGGCAGATACAAATAAGATGGCATGTTTTATATCTTTGATGTATTTCACATGTGAAACAGATGAGAAGGTATCTTATGTTTATATAAATGTGGGCTAAATCTTATGTTATAGGAATATACAGAAGTATATGCTCCTATGTTTATGCAGAGAATCTATGGGGATTTGCCCATTTTACCAGCTTCCTACTTAATTTATGTAAATCAAATCCCTCCATTCTAGCACTTGCTTCAGAGCTTACTCCTTTCATAGTCAGCCCTTGATTATATTTCATGTCCACACCAAGGCTGGGACTACAGCAGGTCTTTCATCCAATATTACACCCTGCTTTCAGTGCCAAAATAGACTACATTTGAAATTATTGATTTAGTCTCTTCTATTTAGTTTCTGCCTTCCTGATATGGACCTGTACTCTATATTCTGCAGTGGATTATTCCTTTAGAATTCTAGTCATATGTCTGGTTAATTTAGCTTCTCTTCATTATTTAACTTATATATGCATGCATAATTGGCACTAGATAGTCAATATTTGTCTATTGAATAAATGAATGCTTGAATATTCTATTTTCCAAATGTGGACGCTGAGGATGGAGGTCAGAAATCAGTTTTCTTGGTATTTGTCTCTGTACTGGTACAAAGCTAAGTATATAAGAACTGCTACAGTAGGTTATTAAGCTACGTATAGATAGCTGATAGATGAATTCTGCTTGCATGAGTGAATGAATGTGTGTGTGTTTGGGTAACAGTGTAAATATATGAGAGAGAAAAAGAGACATATGCAGATATAGTAAGACTTTTGTTTTTGTTCACCATTAGAGAAGTTACTATAACATTTAAAGACAAACTTTCTCCTATGCTAGCATACTGTGATTCAACTTTTTATTTTTTGTTATAATATACTTAGATGAAAATGTTAGTCTTTCACTTATAAAAGTTAAAACTTAAATTTAACTTTAGAATAGTGGTAATCTTTGGTCCTAATTTATTTCCTATTTCCATGTCTTTTCAAGATGTGGATTTTAGACTCTCCCATACATTTACAGTTTTGATATTGTTTTTTATCATCTGAAAATTAAACTTCAGTATAACTGAAAACAAAAATATGATAGGATTTGACATTACCAAACAAGAGGAAATTGAAAGTAGAAGAAATGGCATCAGCAAACACAATAAAGGAAAATAAGATGTGAGATCAAGGCTTAGTCAACTTAGTCTGCGACAATGACCAGGTACTTAATACAGAATAGTGGGAGAAAACCTACTTAACTGTATGATATGAGAGATCCATTGTGATTTCTTGTATAGAGGGGTGACATGTTGAAAATGGTGGTTTAGGAACATCAGTTTGGCAATTAACACAGATAGCATGATAGAATGGATTCAAATAAGGAAGAATGATTAAGTAGTTAATAGAGTTGTGAAGAAATCAGTTTAAGGATCTATAGTAATATATATTTAATGCAATATCATAAAAGTTGATGTTTCCTTCCCTCTCTTTTCCTAATAAAGGATATACACCACAAAGTATTATCTTTGAACTTCAGTGAATGTCATACTAAAATTCGTCATGTGGATGCTCATGCTACCTTGAGTGATGGAGTAGTTGTCCAAGTCATGGGTTTGCTGTCTAATAGTGGACAACCAGAGAGGAAGTTTATGCAAACCTTTGTCCTGGCTCCTGAAGTAAGCTTTTATTTCATTTTCTGATTTTATTTGACTGTTATTCATTGATTGAAGTATCTGAGCATTTCTTCTTACAGGTTTAGATACATATGGAGCTGTTTTTGAGAAGCATATATATTTGAATTTTGTGTATACGCTTTGACTATTTAGAAGTAAAAGGCAGATACTAATACAAATATGTAAATAGATGATTAAGATAATAGGAATAATGTAAGAAGTGTCTTATATTTAATAGGTTGTATCTTAAAATGTGAGGATTTCATTTAATTGGTCCTAGCTCTTTTCTGTTGAGTGGCTATTTCTTAGTTCCAGTATTTGATCTTTTGTAGTTTAAATTAATATAGTACATTCCCATTCCATTTTGGGAAATTGTATTGAAGCTACGTTATTTCTAAAGTATTAAAATGGAAACTATATGCCATGTAATTCATTCTTTTTGTGTAATGCCAAACTTATATGTATTTATGTAACATTTGGATATTGTTTTCCTATAGGGATCTGTTCCAAATAAGTTTTATGTTCACAATGATATGTTTCGTTATGAAGATGAAGTATTTGGTGATTCTGAACCAGAACTCGATGAAGGTAAGCTTACTTTGAAGATAGATGGGTTCATGTCATATATTAAAAAGTATAAAACTTGCCTCTTTTGTAATGAGTTAAACTCCCTTTTACTCCTTTCTATTCTTTTATTTAAAAAAAGAAAAAAAAAACCATAAAAATCAGCCAGAGGAAATGAAAAGGTTCCCCTCTATCTCACCTTCTATATATAGATAGTCAAGAGTTTGGTGTCTATTATAAAATTTTGTTAGATCCTATAAGAATGGAATTATGCTCACTCGAAGTAATGTTTTTTTCACTTATTATGTCTGTATTGGTGTCAGGTTTTTTTGCTAATATCTTAACTTTTAATGATATTCCATTGGGGTGTATCAATGCTTTTATCATTATTGGTTTTTTTGATAGATTTCAATAAATGAAATTTAGTCATGACATTATCTCTTATTTCCTAACGTTTCGTTTTCTCCTAATAGATCTTTTTTTTTAATAGAATAGAAAAAAACTGAACTTTTTGTTTGCTCTTCAGTTTTTTTGAGAGAACCAAGAGTATTATAGTTGACTGCCTTTGTAAGAAGTGTGCCTTAGAAAAAACATACCACTTCCTTAAACATTAAACTAAAAAGATATATATTTGAAATTGTAAAGCCTTTTAAAAAGACATATGATTTATTATGTATTTTCAGAATCAGAAGATGAAGTAGAAGAGGAACAGGAAGAGAGGCAACCATCTCCAGAACCTGTGCAAGAAAATGCTAACAGTGGTTACTATGAAGCTCACCCTGTGACGTAAGAACAGTGCTTGCAAGGATAAATTTGCTCTGCACTATAATGTAGTTATAGGTGGATTTTATTCCTAGAATTATTGTTGGGAATAATTTTATTTTTAAATACACCCACCTGTCAATCCTGTTTTGAGTATCTACTTTATATATGCAAGAAATTTGAAAAGAATTGTTTTAAATTGAACTTAAAAATTGAACGTAATTTGGCCCAAAACAGTCATCACTTAGTGTATAGTCTTTAGCATAATGAAGGATGAACATTTTATTTTTTTAAATACAAGGTTTATTTATGGTTAGCACTAAACTTTCTTAGTAATCCATTAATTTACTTTTAAAGAAATGCTGCTTTGAAAGTATTATTTACTTCTGCTTTTTAGTTCTTGGTAGACTTGTTTCAAAAGAGCTTATAGATAGTTAATACTAGTTAGGCTCATTCAGTTAGAGATAAGTAATTTTTTGTATTTGAATTGGTCATTTCACTCATACTGAAAAATAAACAAATTATTTTTTTTGTAGTAATGGCATAGAAGAACCTTTGGAAGAATCCTCTCATGAACCTGAACCTGAGCCAGAATCTGAAACAAAGACTGAAGAGCTGAAACCGCAAGCGGAGGAGAAGAACTTAGAAGAATTAGAGGAGAAGTCTACTTCTCCTCCTCCTGCTGAACCTGTTTCTCTGCCACAAGAACCACCAAAGGTTAGATCAGAGGAACTCTTTAGACCCGTAACATCACACTTTTCTACTTGGTGCCATTAATGAAGCATGCCTTTTGTTCTTACGTTAAATTATTTCATATAGTAGACTATACCTTTTTTAAACGTTATCTGAAAGAAGCTATGGGTTTTTTGGTAATCCTGAGGAAATGTCACTGTATCCCCTGACTCCCCTCCACCCCCTTCCCAAAAAGAAAAAAAAGTACCCCTAAGACTGAAATTTAAAATTAATTCTTTTCTATGTTATTAAGTTCTCTGTGCACGGACACAGTAGGAGTCATGTAATTTCCCAACGTAAAACAAGTTGGCCAGTTGTTAAAAAATAGCTGCTGTTTCTGGTTTAAATGGGTACCGTTTCCTTACTATACCAATTAAACTGTCTTGGAAAGATAAGTGACACCCAGAGTGTATCACTGAAGCCTACCTGAGATTTCTTATAGCTTGTGGTAAAATAGAAGGTTAAAGTATATTTGGGTAGTGAGAGGAGCAGATTCCTTGTTCAATTTGTGAATGTCTGTTAAGTTTCCAGCCTAGTACTCTTTCTTTCTTATTCTTCCCTTCTCCCCCTAACACCATCACACACCCTATCCTTCCCCCCAAAGGGGAAAGAAATTGGTTCTATTAGGTTCAGATTTTTCTAGCATGTGTAGTTGTTAGTAGTTTTGTTTGCCACTTGCTCATCTACTTAAGAGTGTGTAGGAACTTGCTTGTGGTTTTATTTAGTAGTTCAGACAAAACAGTCATAAATAACCTTGCATAGTGAGATTTTGAAACCTGGCACATAGACTGGCATGTGTATGTGTGCCTTTCTTTTAGGAATCCTCCAATACAGTTGGAGCAATAGTTTAGAAATGAAAAGAAAATAAATATTTGGAAGTTTCCCTATAGGAATGTTGGTGGTTTTCCATGATTAGTAGTCTAGGTTTGTTGCATTTCCTGCAGGCTTTCTCCTGGGCTTCAGTGACCAGTAAAAACCTGCCTCCTAGTGGTACTGTTTCTTCCTCTGGAATTCCACCCCATGTTAAAGCACCAGTCTCACAGGTAACCAATCTGTGAACACATTGGATTGTATCCTTGTTACATTGCCAATTGCTTATCTTTTTTATACTTTTTTAAATGAGTCAATCAGAAAATATGGATTAAATATACAGAAAAAATGTATTAAATGTCAGTACACCCACTTTAAATGCCAAATCTCCATTCATCATCTACATAGGTGGTATTTGGGGTTTGGGTGTGTGAAATGCTGATTAAGTTGGTTTTACTTAATGTATATTCTTGTCATTTAAAAGGCTTCTTAAATTTTTTTTTTTAATGTTCCTTTTTAAAAAGTTTTAAATTTTATCTAGTAAAAATATTTTAGGGAAGAACTTTGGAAAGACAAATTAATGCGGCATGGCAAAGAATCATTGTTTTAAAAAATATTTTGAAAACATACTGCCTCAGCTTTCAGTCTAAGTGATTCACACAGTTTAATTGAAGCCTGTACCAACTTATGACTGTAGTGTTCACCTTAGTTAATCATTCCAGTATTCTGCTTTTTGTCTGTTTGTCACTTACTCATTTCAGAGCTTTTAAAAAACATTGGTAAGACACTGGTTACCTAATATGTTTGTTAGGTATACATTAGAACTAACTAAATTCTCATTAGGTCTATAGGCATAAAGAGTATCCAATTCTTTTCCCCGTATTTTGAGTCAGACTTCATTCCACTAAAAAAAATTATATTTAAAATGGTTAACACACATAAAATTATTTACCCCTCCACAATGAAACTTGAAGTTTTGAAAGTAGCTACTAAAGTATTAGTCTTTGGTGTTTGTACACATAATCAGCCATGTAATAGAAAACATGGCCTCATATGCTACCTGTTTTTCAGTTATATACTCAGAAAATGTTGAATAGTTACTTCATATCACAAACCAGATTTCTGTCTTAATGAAGGATATTAATTTGACAGGTATAGCTTGTGCATTTTAATCCATCTGAAGACCCTATGTGACTTCTGGTTTTCCTTTTGAAATGTTTGATTTCTTACCAGATTTACATTTGGAATCTTGGATTGTTACCTCATTTCAGAGCGTTAACTACATTTATTTGAAACTTAATCCTAATTAAAATTTTAAATAGCTAATGTTTATTATGCAGTAGGAATTATGCAAAGCCCTTTATTTTCATTCTCATTTAATCCTCAGAACTGTTCTATAAGAGTGGATAGTATTGTTAATTCCTGTTTTACAGACAGGAAAATGGGAGGGTTGGAGTACCTCACCCAAGTTCAGATAGCTTATGTAAATAGTAGGACTGGGCTTTGAATTCATGCGATTGGATGCTAGATTCCATCTGAAATGCATGCATAGTTAAAGACTTCTTTTGAGGGGTATGTATCTGTTTATATTGAAGTATGCCTAAATTATATTTCTATTACATCCTGTCATCCTACCCAGGGGAAGGGTTTTTTTTCCCCCTAGTTTTGGCTATTTTTTTTAATAGATAGACTGTATTTCCCAACCCATCCCCTCATTAAAACAAAAATTTAAATATCTGTAAATTTAAACTCTAAAAGAACTTTCTCATGTCTTTAAGCTCTACTTAGAATGAATTCATGATTTTTCCACTTGACTTAATAAACTCTTTGATTTTATTTTATTGCTTTGGTATTGTATCCATATTTGTAACACTTCTATCATAGATTACTGACTACCGATAAAATTCTTAGGGTATTGGTAGGCATTAATTTAGAAGTAGGTAAGTTAATTCTTGGTAAAAAGATGTTGTCTGGAAATTGACTAGTTTATCTAAATAACATGTTCATTTGAAGGACTTATTAGTTGTACCTCTGCCTGCTGTTACTGATTTGATGGTTCTATTTGATTTCATATTGTTGATCTTCATTTGTGGGGTTATTCACATCGGCACACGCTGGTTGCATGGGATAAGTTTCAAGACCTTGGGGTAGCATGTAGTATATTAGCCATTTTATCTGTTAGGAATAAATATTTTTAATCATGAATTTGAGTCTAAAGAATAAGTGCATGTAGTATATTAGCCATTTTATCTGTTAGAAATAAATATTTTTAATCATGAATTTGAGTCTAAAGAATAAGTGCACAACTGGCTTAGTTGACATGTTTTGATTTATTGATCAGTTACTGAAAGGAATATTTTTAGTTTTTTTGATTAATATTTTTCTTGCCTAGGCATTATTAGCAAATACCTACTAAAGTCAATTGCTAAATCAGTGTATGAATTATTTGTAGGATGTTGGAAATTATTTAAATTTGTTTTTTAATTTTAAATCCTTAAAGGATAATGAAGAACTCTTTATTATGCTACTCGTGGTTACTTTTGTTTTGGTCATCTGTTTTGAAAAGAATTGGTATCAGTCAGCCAGGGTGCCTCAAGTTCTTTGGTTAGTGATTTGTGTTGAGTGAGGCTAAGATTGTTCTGAGATTTCTAACATAATAAGATGTATTTTCTATTTTCATTAATTTTCTGTACATACACTAGTTTCATCATACTTTGAATAGATTATAATTAATTCTGTTTTATATACAGGCCTTTTTAGTTGAAACTTTTAAATAATTAACTTATCTGGCTTTGCATTTTGGGTCAAATTATTAGGTCATGTTAAATTCTGAGTGTATATAGCAGTGACCTTGGGACTTGCCAGGTGTAGAAAATTCATCTACATGTTTTGGGTTAGAGAACTGAAAATTAATTTAATTTTAATGAACCAATAGTTACTGAACATCTATGTCTGACAACATTGAACTTGGTTCTTTGGGTGGTGAACAAATGTTAAGATATAGGAATAAATACAAATTGAAAAAACTGAGGAACAAGTGTTGTATAAATTTTTAACTAGCAGAATTCTAGAACATGGGAAGCATTGTCATTTTGAAAGAAAAGGGAAGTTTACAATTTGACAGAGACCAGCAAATCTGTCAAACTGCTAATATAGGAGTTACTGTACCTATTGGTTATAGTGGGTGAAATAATTTACCAGAAAAAATTGTGTTTTTTGAAAGCAGCGTGACTTTTGTAACAAAATTTGTCCTTGCAAATTATATCCCAGTTACAAATGATTAAAGAATTGGAGACTTAAAGATGATCAGCCATAAAGACAGGTCTGAAATTACTAGTTTTCTGACTTGAAGACTTGTTCTTATCTTGCTGAGTGTTTTCAACATCCTTCGATTGTGCATAAATTTTGTCTCTTTCTTGGACATAAATACATAGAAATAGCCTGGAGAGATTGGAAATACTGAAAATGCCATTGTATTACACAAAGAGTAATAACAAATGTGGATGCCATTTGTTTTTAAAATAGTTAACCTTAATTATATGTTTAACTTAGCAGTTAGCAGAAACTTTTGGAAAATATCTTAAAATATGTCCTATTACATATGCCTCCCCACCCCCAAGACATAGTTAAGGAAATTTGGAAGGGTAAATTATTAAATGTATACTTTTGCCACAAGGAAGAACGGTAGGGAGTCAAAGGACTTTCACTTGTTTATATGCATTCATATACATTCCTATCCTCTTTTTTTTTTTTTTTTATTTAACGTGCATTTAAACTTAAAGGTAGTATTTTTAGGTGCTAGACTTAAGTTAAAAAGTACATTTTGAACTACCAAAATAATGATTTTTAAATTATGTTGTGGAGTGGGACTTAGAAGCTATTGCTAAGCATTGTTAGGTTAGCAAACCAGATAATTAGAAAGTGTGTGTCATATTCTTGTCATTCTAAAATGAAATGGCTTTTTTTTTTTTTATGTATTTACATGAAGTGGCTCATTTTGCATATTTGTGATTTTTGTAGCAAACCTTTTATGCTGTCTCAATGTGGCTATAACTCTATTGAAAAACTGGTTGTTAAAAAAAAGCAGCTTATTGTGAGTTATGTAACCTTAAGTGGGAAAACAAAACCTACCCTACAGTCCTACATTGGTACAGAATATCTTTATAAAGATGCGGTTTTTGTATACATAGAACACTATGTTAAAAACATTCTAAACTTTAAAAAACAAACAAACCAATATGCCTGCTAGTTGTTAGTAGTCACTTTAGTTGACTTATCTTCTGTGGGACGTGTTTCTTTATAATGTGGTTTTTCTCCCCTTAAATTTTAGCCAAGAGTTGAAGCTAAACCAGAAGTTCAGTCTCAGCCACCTCGTGCGCGTGAACAACGACCTAGAGAACGACCTGGTTTCCCTCCTAGAGGACCAAGACCAGGTGAGTTTGCTCCTGTTGTATCTTTTAGCGTTTAGCACTTGAATAATGAGAAAACACAAAACTTAGAAAAAATTCTGTTTTAGAAACAAATCCTTTTAGTTCCAAATAGGACTGCTAAAATACAGTCTGAGGCAAAACAACTTTTAAGGGAGGATTAGTTGACATGCCCAATAAAGACATGTATTTTTAAAATGTGAAAGTATTTTGAGACAAATTTTATTTGGGTCATTGTCACTGATTCTGATATTTTAAAACTGAGCTGCCAATAACTTACTGTCTTACTTGGCACTCATCTCTTTACAGATAAACAGTAAGCACACCCAGGTTCTTCTTATTTTGGTTGTCTTGGGTATATTAAGTAAGTTGCCATGATTTTTGATTTGTTTCCATCGTTAGCTAGTATATGTAGCACCTCTGAATTCTTGTGCATTTATTTAGATTGCTTTGGGGGAGAAGATGGGAGATAGCATAGATCAAATTTAGGTTATATAATTTTCCCACAGAAGTAAAATACGTAGTATATTACTAAACCAAATAACTTAGGAGGCAGGGATTTGTTCTGGCTTTGCTGTTGATTGAGTTTATGATCTTAGGTTAGCCCTTTAAATGATCTGCCCCTCTTAAACCGTTCAGTTATTACATAGTTGATGTGATTCCCTTTTTATATGCCTCATTGTGTTCTTTGTGTTATTGGTAGATTCAAATAAGATTTTGTTTACATATATATTATATTTTCTTTATATATACATATATATTTATGTACCCTGATATGTATAAAAGACTGTATAAATGAGATATTATTGCTATTAGACTTACTGATTTGACTGTAATTTTATACAACCAAATTGTAAATCATGAATTTTTAGTATAAATGTACTTCAGAATCTGAATCTGTTGGAATCCTGGGTAATGGCAAAAATTTGGTTGAGGGGAATACATGCACTACTACTAATTTTTTTTCATTAATCAGAGCAGTAGATCTAGAGGAAGGGACTTTAGCAATCTAGTCAATACCCTCACTTTACAGTTTAGCATCATGTTTTCTAAGTAACCTAGTAAATAATAGGCACTTTCACCTCTGTTGAAGGAGCTCACTTTTTTACTAAACTGAAACAGGAATATCGATGTGGTGATTTTTTTTTTTAACATGTTCCTTACAAGTAGTTTTTGTATGACATTAGAAACTTTTATATCTCTATTCCTTTTATCAGGTAGAGGTGATATTGAACAGAATGAATCTGACAACCGTAGAATAATTCGCTATCCAGACAGTCATCAACTTTTTGTTGGCAATTTGCCACATGATATTGATGAAAATGAACTGAAGGAATTCTTCATGAGTAAGTTATTTTGCTTTATCTTAAAATTAAGCAAGAAGAGGCCCAAGATTTTTTTTTTTTTCATAGCTAGAATTTTTAAGTGTTTATCTCTATATTGTATGTATTTCAGATACCAATCACTTGTGAACAGCTATGGATATTTCCCAGTGACTGCACTTAGTGTTGACTGGACTGAATCAGTAGACATTAGGAGAAAGTGCTGGATGAATTAGTTTTAAATTTGGAAGGGAAGGTTTTCCCCACCCCCCAACCCCAACAGTTAGTGTCACTAATGCACAGGCTATGAAAGCCATGAACCCCAGGTTTGAGACTCAAGTCTGGGTCAAAAACAAAAATAAAGGGGATGGGGGAAGAGAAGTACTTATTTAAAAAAAATTGGTTGGATAAGTAGCTCATTTGGCAAAATACAAGTCAAATAGGAAGTGTCATTGTCTTTCTAAAACTAAAGGTCAGCTTTTCTTTTGAAAGACCTAATTAGAGATAGAGATGGGTAACAACAGCCAAGCTTCTTGTAGGCATCCTAAGTAAAGGAGCTATAGCAACATGTACACCTTTGTTGTCACTAGATGTAGCAACTTGCAACATTTATTTTGAAATGGATCAAAGAGATTAGGGTTATTCATCCTGAACAATTGACGCCATCAAAGTATTTTGTTAAAATATTTAACCCTTGGTGTAATGTATATTTTCACAGGTTTTGGAAACGTTGTGGAACTTCGCATCAATACCAAGGGTGTTGGGGGAAAGCTTCCAAATTTTGGTTTTGTGGTTTTTGATGACTCTGAACCAGTTCAGAGAATCTTAATTGCAAAAGTAAGTGACTTATAGGGCATAATCCAAGCTTTTATTATTCCCATTGTATCTAATAATTTAGGGCATTTTAAAACCATAGAAAATACCTTTTTTAGTGGTAAAGCTAAACATAGTTCATTATGAAATGGTATTTATGCAAAGAAAGATTTGTTGGTAGTTTTAAAGTCTGAGGTGTGGATCATTGAAAATTTCATTATCTTTGGTGAAGTAGCTTTGGGATATATTGCATATTAAAATTTCACAAAAGTTTTTACTTAGGATTTTCTTGCATATGCAAGGAGGCAATTGTTATTGATGTCTAACCTGCCCATGTGAATCTTTTCCTCCCTTAAAGCCAATTATGTTTCGAGGGGAAGTACGTTTAAATGTGGAAGAGAAGAAAACAAGAGCTGCAAGAGAGCGAGAAACAAGAGGTGGTGGTGATGATCGCAGGGATATTAGGCGCAATGATCGAGGTCCTGGTGGTCCACGTGGAATAGTGGGTGGAGGAATGATGCGTGACCGGGATGGAAGAGGCCCTCCTCCAAGAGGTGGCATGGCACAGAAACTTGGCTCTGGAAGAGGAACCGGGCAAATGGAAGGCCGCTTCACAGGACAACGTCGCTGAAGCTCCACTGTTGGCAAAGGCTTGGCAGTGGTACATTATTCATCGTGTTTGCATTCTTGTTAATTTTTTTTGGCTTTGGAATGTGACACAGCCTTTTCGATCATTTCTTTGATGTGAAAAGCATCTTTTGGTTATCAGTTAAATTGAGGTGGACTTTATTTCCCCAATTTCACAACAGGATTCACATTAATTTATAAATCTAGACTTGGAGAATTAAGGACTGAGAAATGACCATATCTTAAACTATCTACAACAAAATGAACTTTAAAGGACATGCCCAACTGAATTCAGGTCCTTTGAGTCAAAAAATCCTCTGCTGCACATTTTGTTTAAGTGTTACTGTTTCTGCCTATTAATGTTGGAAACACAAATAGTGCAATTTGTGCAATTGGAGAATCTTGCCTTTTTTCTTGACTCCCCCTAAAAAAATACCAACAGAAACTTGTTATGCACTCATCAAAATGCACTAATGGGTACGCTGAACTCATTATCATTGACATCTGCAACAGGAGGCAACAGGGGGAAAAAAATCTTTCATCTTTTTTTCCAGTAGAGAATAGTTTGTGAAATGATGAGGGCATTTTATCTGCTTGCTGTGACCAGCGTGTGTACACATAAACCTTAACAAGACTACAAGTATATTCCAGAAGGAAATCATTTAATTATGAACTAAGTAACAAAAATCAGAACTTCAAATGCTATGGTCTTGAATATTAGACCAGGTTTAGTAGCTCTGTATCTTAAGATTTTTCTACCTGCCCCTCTTCAGTACAGGGATGGCTGGCTGCTCAACACACTCCTCCTCCACCACTGCCCCCCGCCCAGCGCCCCCCCCTCCCCGTTTCCTTTAAACTGTGTACAGTGAAAATTGTCTTTACTGTATTTTTGTTCTCTGGTAATGTAATAAGCATGATGGTGCCTTCTATTAATACATCATTCCAGTCTTGCTGGTAATTTTGTACAGTATAGTGTATGAATTGCTGTGCTGCAAAGCCAAACAGCTGCAAAATGTTGAAAATCATTGAAGTGTATAAAAATTGCAGTATCTTTAAAATCAGTAAAATTGACTAGAATATTATTTATCTTGTTCAGTTAACAATTTTGTGTTCTTTGTGGGAGGGAGTCTTGTGTGTTTGGGAGGGAGAGGAAAGGAGGAAGTCAATTTATTTGAATCTCATGTTGACTTTTCTCTTAGCATAAATGTGAACGTTGAAACATATCACTTTGACAGGTGCTTGGAAAAGTCAATCAATTGGATAAACTTTTTTAGTGACATTTCAGAAGCAGTCAGATTCTAAAAATAGCAAGTAAACCTGAAGTGAGGATACTGCAATTTTCAGAGAAAAGATCAGCAACTCTTTTAAGTGTTTTCATTTTCTATGTGGGGGGCAGGGAACTGTCAGTCATTTTGCACAATGCTTGAACTGATGTCAGCACCCGAGTGGCTCTGAATTTAAGTCTGGGACGACATCTTTTATTTTTACATAAATCTCTTTAACAATTCTGTGAGCAAAGTTTGTAGCTGCTGGATTATTGTCTGTCTTTATAGAAAGTTCCAGTAAACCACAAGTATGACAAAGGTTATCTAATTTTATGCTTGGAGCATTCAGTACCTATCAGCTTCTGATGTTTCAGGCTGGGACTGGGGTGAATAAGTGTGACCACTTAAAGCTGCTTGTTAGTGTGGAAGACTTCTCCTTTCTACAGTAGTGAAAACAAACAAAAAAATGCACTTGACATAGTAGCAGACTGCTTCTGAATTATGAAACGGTTTGCTATTTAGTAAACTAACAAATGATGCACATAATTTTGTTGTTTCATGTACTGGGCCATATAAGTAAAATTAAATGTTCCCTTTTTTCCTCCCTTTGAATGAGGTCTTCCATGTTTGAGGAAAAAGTCTTGCACTATTGCATGTATTTTGGGGATGCAGATTTCTCAGTTTCCATTGGGGTGGGAGGGTTTAAAGACTTTTTTTTTTTCCTGTTTGAAACAGTTTTATACTTTCTGATGTATAGTACTTGAAGTTCTTATTAGAAAATGACTTGATTTTGAAGCCTTTATTCAAACTACTTTTAAATAAGTGGTTTGTTGTCAGTGTTTTCGTTTTGTTTTGAGCTTATTTTTCCTCTACTTATATTTCTTCCTCCTTCCCATTTTATGTATATATATATATATATATGATTTCCATTCTAGGATATTGCCCTGTCACCCATGAAACTTCTGGCACCAAAAATAATGACAAATGTTAAGTGTAATAGAAAATTAGTGCAAAGAGCCATTCAGCTTCAGTTTTTACAAACCATAAATAGAGCATCATCTTCTGGAGAAGTTTACATATGGTGCTTGTTCGCCTGCAGTACTGTGGACTTTCAGCGTTGGTCCCCTTTTCAGTGAAACAGTAACAATATTCATCTACCATTACTGGTATTTGCTGGTTTCGGGGGGGTATTTTTTTGTTTTTTGGGTTTTTTGATGGTAATATTCTATCCTTATGACACTATTGCAACCAAATTGGCTTTACCATCTTGGCTTTAGTAGGTATAGAAGACAATGGATTACCATCTTTATTGCTGTAATGTGTTAAGCATTATATGCTAGTAGAATCTAGTTTAAGTGTTTCAGGTGGAAGTATTCTTTGAGTTTCCATTTTGAATGTGTTTGGACTAAACAATAAACTACTGATGTCTGCAGCAGCATTCTATGTCCCTAATTTAATCTGTAGGTTTGTGTTCCAGAGTAGTTCTTCCCAATTGCATTTCACATGATCTAAGTAGAAATAAGGAGTCGCTCTAAAACTAACTGCTTATTTGTGAATGTGAATGAATACAAAGGTAAGTAAAACTTGAACTCTATTGAAGATCTATCACAGTTCAATTCATGAACAAAATAATGTGCTGAGAATTATCTAAAGCAAACTATATTTTTTTCAAAAAATAGGTTTTCCAATGGATCACTATGTATCAGAAGGAAAGGGGAAAAGGAGAGATAAAAAGATTGAGGTTACCTAATGTGTTCAAGTTAAGAAATTATAACATTTCTCAAGCTCTACAGAATATTAAAAGAAAAATCTTTTAGTCATTTAAAAAGACATAACTTCAAAAAAGTGGGTATTATAAATGAATTTTTCCTAATGCTCTAGTCATAACACTATGAAGATTTCTTAAATTAGTCTCACAAGTTTGTACTGGAAAGAAGCCAGAATAACATTTAAATATTTATAAGGAAGTGAAACTTAAGATTTATATAAATTATTAAAAAAAATTTTAATTATAATGCAATAAGTTGTCTATTGCTGTGGAAAATAATTAGAAGGGGTAAAATGTATGTTCCATACTATGATAACCAAATTTAAAGGAGCAAATGAACATTTAATCCAAGAAGTTTTTATGAAGTATCTGTAGTAATTAAATGACAGTTTAGTGACTACATGTTCATGTTTTCTTGCTTGTCCAAGTTTATGTTTTAACTATAAACAAGTGAAGACTTGATTTTTTTGGTTTGTTTTTGTTTTTTGTTTTATTTCCCCCCTAACTGATCCTTGGACTTTACGTGGTCTGCACCTTACCCAATGAGGATGCACCTAGTTTTCTTTTTTAAATCTGTGTTCATAAGACTTTCTGATTATTGTTTCTAGTCAATTGGATGTAAGAGTTCTATAAAATTTAAAATATTGGATAAGTGAACAATGACATTTCCCTTTGTAATAGATGTTCATATAGAGAACTTGTTTGAAATAATTTGCGGCATTGTCATAATTCCTAAATAATGAAATTTCTGGGTATTTTCGATAGAGTCCAAATCTGTTACACATACACATATATATGTACGTATTTATATACGCGTACCTGTTTAACATGCTTCAGAATTAATAGGAATTATTAAAGTCTAGCATTACCAAGTACTGGGCAAAATAATATAAATGCAGCCACGCCCTGCTGGCTTGGCACTTTAAACCAGGCACAGTCCATGTATATCCCAGGCCCAGGAAACAACCAGTGATGGACAACTGAATAAAAAATAAGTGCTTCTTCCTCTGTCTACCTGCCTGCCTGCTTACCTTCATTCCTGTCTACACTTTGCCTTTTAAAAAAGAAATTATATAAATACAGGTTTAGAATTGATCCCTAGAAAATTTGTTGAAGATTACTGCCTGAAAATGCTTTTAATTTTATGACTACTTTTTAAATTGTTTCTCTTTTCTGTAATTGCTCTTCTTACCTCATCACCACCACCACCACCATCACCATCATGCATACACCCAAGTCCCTTCTGTAATTTGTCTCTTTTCCCCGCAAACTTCCTCTAGTTTCATTCAGAATTCATCATCATCTAATGGCGTAATGGTCGTAGGGAAGGTTTTGGAGAAAGCTTGGGCTTGAATGACCTTTCACCATTCAGTAGACTGCTTCTGCTTCTTCATTTGTGAAATAAGGTGGGTGATTGTGAGTAGTCAAGTGATTTAATGCATAAGGCAACTAAATGTAGTGGTACCTCAGTGTTTGCTGTTAGTTTCTTTTTTAAAATTCTATTGACAGAGCATTGCATTACAACATGCAGGTTTAAGGGATGTCATTAGTCAACTAATCAACATGTATGTGGTTCATTATACCATCAACAGTCCAATTCTGTCCTTCATATGCTTGACACCTTTCACCTTACTTGCCCTCCCTCTTTCCCTTATGATAACCACTCATTTGGCCCTACATAGACTATTAAATATGTGTGTTTGATTTGGTTTGTTTATTTGGTTCTCTATATTTCACTAATTAGTTTAGTTCCCTCAAGCTTCACCCATCTTGTTCCAAATGACAATATTTCATCTTTTTTTTAAATAGTATTCCATGGTATATTAAAAAATCACATTTTTCCATTTATCAGTGAATGGGCACTTAGGATGCTTCCAGCTTGTAGCTATTATGAAACTATAATAAAATATAATGTGTGTTTCAGGTAAACACCCAGAAGAGGGATAATGAAAATTTGTGTTTTGAATTTTTTTAAGAAACGCCACATTGCTTTTACAATGGTTGCACCAATTACACTACCAATAACAGTTTGTAGGGTTTCCTTTTCTGTGTCATATCACATTGTTTCTAGTCTTTTGGATAATAGCTATTTTCCCTGGGGTAAGATACCACATCATTTTGCTTATAACTAATTTTAGTGTGGAAGAAAATTAATCTCATGATGCTAATAGTTCACACTTTTACTCTTCCCCCATTTTATATTTTTTGTGTCTTGCAGTTTCTGAGTGGGGTTTCATTTTCTAGAAATCTCATTTCAAGGCTGTCCTTAAACATGAATTTTTTTAAATGTTTTTCTGGAAAGCTTTTTATTGCTTCTTCAATTCTAATAACCTAGCACACTTGATGGAAGTCTTTCTTTTAGCACTTTGAATACATCCTGTCATTCCCTTCTAGCCTGTTAAGATTTCTGCTGAGACATTTGCAGACAATCCGATTAGGGCTTCCCTTAGATGTGACTCATTTTCCTCTAGCTGCTTTTAAGATTCTCGGGTGCACCCTGGTGGCTCAATCATTAAGCTGGCAGCCGGAGTTTAGACCGTATAAAGCCCAGGGACCCAGGATTGCAACCCAATGTGATGATGAACAACCATACATTTAAAAAAAATGTTCCCTTCTAGTCTTCCTTTAAATTTCTCCTTCCTCTTCCCCTGTGCAAAACAAAACAATTTTTTTTTAAATATTTTAATGACAACATGTTGGTGTGTATTTAGGTTTAATTTGTTTGGAACTCTAAGCTTCCTGGGTCTGAATGTCTGCTTCCCCAAGTTAGTGTATTTCTCAGCTATTACTTAAATAAGGTTTCTGCCTCCTTAGGAACCTCTCTGAGGCAAATTTTATTCCTTTTTGATGTTCTCCCCAAAGTCTCTTATGCTATCTTCATTTCTTTTCGTATTCCCTCCCTCTCTCCCTCTCCCTCCCTCTCCCCGACTCTGGTGATCCTCTGGTGATTCACACAGCTGTTAGTGCTGGAGTTGCAGGTTCTGCCTCCCTGCCATGAGAACTGTAACTAGAGAACGAAGAATAAACTGTCCATGAGTGGGGGGGGGGGATTCTGACCTCTGACCCTATTCCAATACGGCGTCCCTCGGTGTAGCACCACGTAGACAAGAGGATGTGGAAGCACACTAGCAGTGTCTCTTTACTGGCTGCTGTCTTAGTTTTCATTTCATTCCTCTTGTTGAAGTTTTTGGTTCAACAAATGAAAATTCTTCAGTTAAATTTGTGCATTTTGTCTGTTGGCTACCCCTGCTCTCTTCCTGCATTCTATGCTGCCCAGAGATGTCGTCTCCAAAAGAAAGCTCATCTGTCTGCCACAATGGGATGTGGTACCCCTTAAGGGTACCCAATGTGGAAGTGAACCCTTCAGTAGCTGGGAAGAAGGTCTGTATCACTGGTGTCCCTCCTGATTTTGGATGGCAGCGCCTGGGTAGCAATCCTGTTGAGACCTTGTCTCAGCTTTTCCTATCCTTTCTGATGTTTTCTCACTTCTCCTTGTGGAGATGCTGGCCCCCCAATTCTGTTCTTTTCAAAGTCCGTAGTTTGTATCTAGATGAAATGTGCCTGTGGAGAGGTGGTGAGCTCAAGATCTTGCTAGTTCATCATCGTAGGTGTGTGGAAGTTAGGAATTCTCTAGCTTTTTTTTAATACTCTACTGTTGCACTTATTTCTCTTGTATTCCAAACATCTTTTTCTTACATTCTTTTTGCCATGTTCTCTTTTTGAAGTTCTAGAAAATCAAAGATTTCATGCAATTTATTTTCTTTTCTAAGTGACTTGTGTATACCTGGCTCTAATAATGAACATCTTTTCAGATCTATTTAATCAACCTAGAAATGTTGGAGGTCTCCCCTATGGTGCTCAGTTTTTATTCTTTGCCTCCTTCCTCTTTTGTCCATCAGGTTACAGAAATAGTTTATGCTATTTTGATTAACTTACACTGGCTCATTCAACTGATTAACTGTTGAGCTTATACATGCCAGGCACTATTACAGTATTGTTGATAATTGATGAATTAAGGCACACTGTTGTGGCTCAGGTGTTAAGCCTGGGCCTGGGGCCCAATCCATAAGCAGCTCAAGAATCTGGGTTCATACCTCAGAACCTAGGAGAACTACTTTTTAAAAAAGAACTAAATAAATTTCTTGTTTCTTTTTCTTCCTGCCTGCCTTCATTCCAGCCTTCCTCTTAATAAAAAATAAAATAAGTAGAAAAGATAAACAAGCTTCCCTGTTCTCAAGTTAAAAATGACTAAAACTATGGAAAAGGGGAAATGGTGCACACTTAAGAAGGGAAGAGCTGTTCTTAAAGGGTTTTGTGGACCTTCAGGAGCTTGGTTTTTATTCCAAGAGCAATGGGAGGGTGGGGTTAAAGGTTTGGCCTTTGGTGAGGGAAGGTAATTCTATTTAGAAATTACTCTGGCTGCAGAATAAACCAAGTTCAGTAATGAACTGGGAGTGAACAGGTAAGAGGATGTTGCAGCATTTCAGTTCAGTTAACTATCTTGTCCTAGAGTACTGTTTTTAGAAGCCTAAAGAATTAGGTTTGGTGCACCCTAGTAGAGTAGGGGTTAGATCAGTCACCTCCGAAGGGTCACAGGCTACATACCCCTGGGTCCAGGGGGAAACAACTAATATGAACAACTGAATAAAAATGAAATAAAATGCTGCTTCCTCTTCTCTCTGCCTGCCTGCCTACTCACCTTCATTCCTGCTTTCACCATCTCTTTAAAAAGAATTTGACAGTTTTGAAAGACTTGGGATATAAGTTGGCCAGGAAGTAATGGTGAGGGAAAGCGATACCAAAGAAGAAACTGATTGTCATGTGCACAATTGGAGAAGTAAAATAGTGTTGGAGTGCAGGGACAAGCAGTCTTGTGGGGAGCGAGCAGCAGAGCTAGTGAAAACTTCTGGGGTAGCTATTTAGAAGGATGTGCGATTTGGGCTTGTCTTTTTATTTCAAAAACAGTATCTGAAATAGTAAATTATTTTGCTACCAAAAAATGACATGCTGTGCACATTATAGAAAATAGGGGAACCAAAAGAATGACCTCGCATAACCAACATATAGATCCCTGTAAAACCTTAGCATATGTGTGTTTACCTTTATTCTCCTGAACATTGTTTTAATGAAGACAAATCATTTAACAGTGTTTATTAAACACCTCTGTGTGCCTGACAAGCTTCCTTTGCATTGAGAATACATGAGTCTGAAGACAAATCTCAAGTCCCGTGGTCTCTTAAGTTTATTTACTTGGTAATAGAGAAATGGCGCTTGTAAATACTGTGAAATGCATTCAGATAAGATAATGCAAAGCGACTGAGTGACAATATTAGAGGCATTCACCAACCACCCATTCTAGAATTGGCATGGAGCACAAGAGCTCTCCGGCTTACGTAAAATCTGTAAAATTGGTAAAGCTTGAAGGTAATGAGAAGAGGCCAGGATAAGGTAGGTTGGGCCAAGGGACAGCAAACTGGTAAAAGGTAGGGTTGTAGAGAAAGGGCCTAGGTCATGAATTGAAACCAGGGTAAGTTTATTGGATTTTCCTCTCATTGCAACAGGAAGTTGTGAAAGAAAACTATGAGAATGATCTAATAATGCCACATAGAGAACAAGAATGGAAGCGGAAAAACTGGAAGAAGTGTTGTATGTCAGGGTCGTCACATCTGAAAGAAGAAAATAAATGTATTTCTTAGTAGCAGAATTTAGGAGGTATCTTTGTAATTTTTGAAAACTTAGCAAGAGGCAGAAGCAGCATTCTGTTTTTTTCAGTGGATTCCCCTCACCCGGTCAGTCCTTGGCCTGTGCGTGTGCTGGCCCCAGACACAGGCTTAACCCTAGAGCCACCAGGATGTGCCGTTTAGGATGTACCTTGATGAAAGGAATTGAGAATGACTCCAATTCAAAAGATTCAAATCAAAGACAAGCAGAGATTCAACTGTAAAATAGCTTCTTTTTACCTGGTGGTGTTTAAATCTCTGCAAAGAATTTCCTGCAACCTTTGAAGTCACACTGCTGATAGTGTTACCTCTGATCATATTTAGGCAATCTAAGTGTAATTAAATTATCTTTTGCAGCCAAAGAGATGAGGCCCAGGAAAGACAGAGTTACAGTAGTAGGAAATTATTTTAAACACTGAACTAGCCAAAAGTTGATCTACTTTAAAGGATGAGGTTTTTTTAAGTTCAGAAAATTAAACTTTGATTGCAATGCATTTTTCCCCGGGTTGTAATTTAGGAAATTGTAAAATTACAGCCTTCAGCTTTAGCAGGCCTAAAATTAACGATCTCTTAGTCAGGAACTACATTGGGGAAATTGTATTAAGTAATGAGGCATAGCAGAGACTTGGCATAGAGCTATAATAGTTGTCAAATACTGTGACTCACTGAACTGAGAAAAGGGAATTTTTTTGAGGGCCTATCATTTTACATGTTTTAATCCAATGACCCTATTAAATCTTTGTAAAGAGATTAGTTTACCTTTGTAGCTTAAATTTGGGAAAAAAACTGCCTTATATATGGTGAGAGGATAGTGACTTGAAATAAAAAAAGATGTGGGTGATTTCAATGAAATGTGGCTTGCTCTCAGGAATGACTTAAAGAGATTTTATTTTTAAAGGAAAGGTGTTGGCAGACAATCAGTAACAAGGAACATTTTATTTTTATTTAGTTGTTCACATTGGTTGTTCCTCCCAGAACTGGCATGAACCCAGTATGTGGTTTTTGGGATGTATGTGGCCTGTGCTCTTGGCCAGTCAGTTGACCAAGCCATTACACTACTAGGGAGCACCTAAAATGATATTTCAAAGTAGGAACTTAGGTAATATATGTGTGAAAGAAGTGAGAAAGACTTTATCAACCAATATATATTTGTTAACATCTAATATGTGCCAGAAACCTTCCTAAGTGCTGGCTGACCGTATAGCAGGTAACATCAACATCTACCTTCAGGAAACGTATATTTTAAGGAGGGAGGCAGAGATGATATTAAGAGGTAGATGAGAGCTAAATTGCATTTTGGATTTTGATCTTGCACAGGGATCATAAGAATGTAAACGGGACTGATGTGATTGTTCTGAATTAGGAAACTGCCAGGAAGAAATGTCTGGTGATGGTGATGATGGCGACTTAGATTAGAGTTTTTGCAGTGATGCCAGTGAATAGTGATACAATTTGGAGACAGAATCTTATAAGACTTGATTATAGAGTAGATTTTTAATGTGAAGGAAAGATAATATTCAAAGATGAGTCCTATGATTTTTACAGGTGCTCAGATATCACAATGTTCATAGGATCATCTATACACACTTTCAGTTGCTACTGAAAATTAAAATAATCAAAATTTTATTATAATGCAAATTCTAGAAAACTAGAAAATCTAAAATGTCCTGCCCTAAGTATCCTCTAGCACACCTCCCAGTGTTTTCTTTATATTCCTCCTGCACAAGTTGCTTTGCTTCAAATCCCTGTGTTGGGTTTCTAAACTGCACAGGCCACAGTCAAGATCTATTAGTCTTGGGTCAAATAAAATGGTGGAACTAAAGTACACTGAAGTCATTGGAATGCAAGTTGTATAGATTCCTCACAAGTCACTGGTATCAAGCTATAATAGAGAAAGGCAAGAAAAAAAGACATCACAGAAGTTTTATCAAAGTATCGAAATATGCCCCTCACATAGAATAGCTTTCCCATGCTGCTGGGTAATGATCCTAAAAATACAAACAAGAAAGAACAGTACAGGAATGAAGTTTATGACTAAATCAATTCTGTGTCAATTATTCTCCATATTAGTGGTCTTCTCAGTATAATCTCTGATAAAGGCAATAAAGACTGCTTCATTGGAATCTTTTTATTCTTGATTCAATCTCAATTTCCTTCTGCTATTTCTTCCTAAAGCAGAGAAAATAATTTTGGATATTGGTATCTTAATTTTTGTTAATCCTTTCAATCAATTCTCTGAATAAACAATAAGGCCCTTACTCGCTTCCTCTTCCTCTGGAATTTCTTTTCACTTTTCTATTATTGGTGTGAATATTCTGGTAGAAGAGAAAAGAGTTAGCTACTAGGGTTAAGAATCAAGTTACTAAGATTCTTTATTAATCCTTCTGAGACAGGTTGAGAAGCGGTTGAATCTTCCTGGGAATTTTCTTCAGCGAACATCTAAGACTGGGGTCAAGTTTGGGTTAAGTTGCTTTGACAAATTCATTAGAAGTTTAGTCACAACTTGAATCTCACAGCTTTTAAATAGCTACAGAATAACCTGGAAAGAGCTAGAGAACTCAGGAAGAGAGAAAAACTCAAGCTACAAATAGTGGTAAGAGAAAATAACTCCTGGGATCTTGACAACTTGGGTGGATAGAGAATGAACAGGAACGGATTGTGGAGAGGCAGTTCTGTTTTAGTCATGTTCAGTGTCATACGCCATTTAGCTATCTAAGAAGAGATGCCAAGTGGTTTGATTTTGGAATTCTGAGAAGTCAGTGTTATGAGTAGTCGGTATAGGTCTTTGCAGTGATTGGATTAGGACTGTGCAGAAAAGAGATTGAGGGTTTCGGGTTATCTTACAGGAAAAACATGGGAAGAAAACTAAGACAATATAGCAAGTGTTGGTGTCATGGCAAGTTTGTTTCAAGAGTTTATCTCAGTCGGAAGGAGTTAGGCAATTGTATTAAATGCTGCTGAGAAGTCAAGTAAGGTAGTGAATTAGGGTGTGTTAACTGCCATAATCCAGAGGACCCCCGCCCCAAAGAGCTAACGACTCAAGCACAATAGTTATTTTTCCTTCCTCATAGAAGAAATAGGGAAGAGTGGTGTGGCCTCGGATGGCTGAGTCGTTGATTCGTTCGGGTGTGAATCATGTTAAAGTCCAGGGACTTCAGTTTGCTAGGCACTAAAATGAAAAAATAAACAGCAATGCTTCCTCCTCGCTTCCTTACTCTTAAAAAAATAAAGAAAATGGGGCGGGGTGGGGGTGAGGACACTCAGTCACATAAGGACACAGGTGAATGAAGGTGCAACCAGCTTCAGTGTTTTGCTACAGGATCACACCGTAGTTCTCTCTATTATAGTCAGCTGAAAGAGAAAAGGAACATAGATGATTTAGCATAGGAAAAAAAGATTTTTATTACTTTTTTTTAAAGAAGAAGGAAGAAGGGTAGAAATGAAAGCAAGTAGGGAGGCAGGCGGGAAGAGAGAGGAGGAAGAAGCATTTATTTTTATTTAGTTGTTCATCTTGGGTGTTCCCCCAGCCCCAGGGCATGAGCTTGGGCACTTGGGCTGTATGTGGACTGCACTGGAGCTGCAGACTTAACACCTAAGCTGTCAGGGCAGGTGCCCCACTGCTCCCCCCACCCCACGCCCTTAATTTTTTTAAAAGAAAAGGTACAGGCAGGAATGAAAGTGAATAGGCAAGCAGGAAAAGAGAAGAGGAAGAAGCATTTATTTTATTAAGTTGTTCATCTCAGCTGTTTCTCTGGCCCCAGGTTTGCTAATTTCTGTCATACTTTATCTTACTATCTAGCTGGAATCCATAGTGCTTTCTCTATCATCCTTAATTCTTTTTTTTTTTTTTTTTTAAAGGTGCAAGCAGAAATGGAGGCAGGTAGGCAGGCAGGCAGACTGGAAGAGAGAGGAGAACAACATTTTTATTTTATTTTTTATTTAGTTGTTCATCTTGCTTGTTCCCCCCTGGCCTGAGGGCACCAACCAGGGTCCTTGGGATGCATGTGGACTGCTCGGCAAGAGGTAGCGGACCTATCCACTGTGTCACCAGGGCATGCCGCATCCTTGATTCTTTAACTATTTAAATTTTTTTTTTTTTTAAGGAAAGGTACAAGCAGAAATGAAGGTGAGTAGGCAGGCAGGCAGGAAGAGAGAGGAGGAAGCATCTTTATTTTATTTTTATTTAGCTGTTCACACTGGTTGTGCCCAACCCCGCCCGGGACCTAAACCCATGGGGTATGCAGCTTGATTGACCTAAGCACTACGCCACTGGGATGTTCCTGTTTAACTCTTTTTGTCTGATTTCCTTGCACTACTAATTCTGTAGCACAGGTGGTTCACAAGCCATCTCTATTATCCATTCTTGCCTTTAGGGATGCCAAATCCTATGAAAACAGTTTGTTTTGCTGTAATTTCATGGAACCCAGGCTTGAGTGGGCACATTTTTATTATTTTTATATCCCTTTCCCATTAAATTAAACTTCTTGTCATAACAACCTATTTCAAGGAATTTCTATTCTCTAATCCTTGAGCCTCAAATTTACCATTATTTTTTTCTCGACTGAGAATATCTAGGTCAGCAAATGTGTCTGCCCACACTTTTCTCAGTTTTTCCTCTTTTCTCTAAACCTTTTCCAGGCTAAGTCCTCACTTTTTATTACTTTATCTTTACTATCTGTCTTGGTTTTTCATTATTATTTCTTTTCTTACCTCTTTTAAGCCTTTCTCTTCACCTTTTTCCCTACAAAGATTTACCTTTAAAAAAGAAAAACAATCAAGCAATCCTCCTGTATAATGCAATCTCTTTTTCAGCAAACAGGTAGATGGCTTTCCCCAGGATCTGTAATTCTTGAATACCCTATGTCTTCCTTTAGAACTGGCCTCAAGCTCAATTCTTTTTACAGTTGTTTTCTCCAGCGTCACCTGTTCACTAAAGCTATTATTCTTAGTCTTTATCCCTTTGATTTACAGTGGGATATAAACAGGTTATTCAAGCTTACGTGGAGTGACCAGTGTTAACCATAAACCAGTGTTTAATATGGTTGAATATTTTAAGTTGCAAAAATAAATTACTTTTGCACTCTTGTTCTCAAGTCTTAGTTCTAACAAATCTGGAGTGCCATTTTGGTAGAAATAAATTTTCCACTAATATAAAGTTCATTAGGGTGCACCCTGGTGGAGCTGTGGTTGTATCGGCTGCCTCTGGCTGAGTGCAGTCCATATACATTTGTTGGACTGGGGGTTAGTGTCCCAAGGCCAGGGAAACAATCAATGTGAACAACTAAATACAAATAAATAAAATAAATGGTTCTTCTTTCTTTTCCTGCCTGCCTGCTTACTTGCCTTTATTCCTGCCTATATCTTTCCGTTAATTAAAAAAAAAAAAAAAAAAAAGTTCATCAGATTCTGTTATAACCTATAAAGGGAACCAAATAGGAGAATGACTCCCTTCAACTTGGTCATAGCTCAGGATAAAGCTAATTGCTACCCTAAAACTTACATCTGGGGTGTGCTCTGGTGCCTCAGGTATTAAGCCAGTGTCTGGGGAGCAGTCTGCAGCCCAATGACCTGGGTTCACGTCCCAAGACCCAAGATGGGGGTGGGGAGGACAACTAAAATGAACATATAAATTTAAAAAATGCTTTCTCCTCTCCCTGCCTGCCTGCTTTCATTCTTGACTGCTTTCTTTCCTCCTGGGGACAAAAAAAAAAAAAAAAAAAAAAAGACAGCCTGGATTGGTCAAAGAATTATATTCTTTACATATTCAAGGCCCAGGTCTATTCCTTACTTAGTACTATAGGTTTAGGAATGAGATATTCAGTCGTTTAACCAAGGTGATCAAGCACTGGAAGATTATTTCATGTTAACCAAACTTACAAATATTTATTTATAAATCAGAATGTTTATATCTTAGTATACAAAAAGGAATTAGTATCTAATATTGATTATGGGTATAAGAATCACTCTTACCTGGATCAAGGCATTTTAGAGACAATGTTACTATAAAGCATTTAGTTTTTATGATTTAAAGCAAAAATAACTGAATGCTAAAGTTCTCCTTACTCCCAAATTCCTTGAAAATGAAGAACCCTATTTATTGTGTGACTTCAGCATGTGCATAATTCTAACCCACCAATCTTGCCTGATCATGGACTGAGTTTGTCTATGCCTGTAATATTTTTAAGTTAACGGCAAGATTTTTTTTTTTAGGAAAAGTGTAGTCAAGAAGGAAGGCAGGCAGGCGGAAGAGAGAGGAAGAAGCATTTTGTTCATTGAATTTAGTCGTTCTTGATCAATTTCCCCAGACTTAGGTCTTGAACCAGAGACATTGGAATATATGTCAACTGAGCTGCAATGAACTAACCCACTCGGCCACCAGGGCACACCTCAGGGTATTATACTCTCCAACTGTATCCTATTTGACTTTTGTAAGATAGTATTTCATTTTTCTTCTAGTTTCCCCAAGGTTCCAGCCCTTTCCCTCTTACTTCATTCTTATCCTCTCTGCCCCTTATATGAGTTCCACCCAGTGTTTCCCTCACTTTAAGGGCCCAGGCTGTCCTCCCCAAGGTCCCTCCTAATGTTAGGTCTGTCATCACTTACTTGGTTTACTTTGCTTAGCCTGCTAGACCATTGGCCTCATCTCCCACCTAACTTGGACAGGCCCCACCGCCCTAACCGCAAAGGAAATGTCAGGCCTGAGCCTTCCAGAGTGAAGTGCGCAGGGGCCCACTCCCACACCCTCCAGGAAGCTGTAAGAAATATTCCTTGGAGCTCTTTGCATGGTCCCCGCCCCCCAGACCCTTCCTCTTCCATTTCTCTAACTCATACAAAACCACTACCACATTTACAGTCTGTGGCCACGAAAACCGCCTCACGCCTTCAGAAGCGCTGAGAAGTCTCCCCCTGAAGGCAGAAAGTTGTCCACCCAATTGCAAATGTAGGTGTGTGCGGTAGCTGGCGTCGGTGAATTTGGGAACAGAACCTGGGCTGAGCCCCAGCTGAAGGGGCGGGTTCGTCGGGGGTTAAGCCAATCATAGATCCTGACGACAGGACTCGCCCAATCAGAATAAGGGAGGCTTGGCGCACTCGGGGCGGGCGCGGAGGAATAAGATCCCGCCCCCTTGCAGCTCAGAGGCCAACGCCTTCCCCCGCTTCTAGCCGGAGCCCAGCAGATTCACAGAGTCCTGGAACTGGGCACCCTTCGTGCTGAGACGCGGTGTCCTCCCATTCCAGCCTGTTTCTCTACGGGCCTTGGCCTTAGCAGGTGCTGTGCTTGCCGTGGACGCATTCTGATAAGGCTGTGTCTCTCTCTGGAGACTTTGTGCCTATGGTTGGGGACAGAGTGAGGTCGTTGCCCTGACAACGACAGCATGCGGCCCGTGGTCCTCCAGAGTGGGAGCTTGCGGTGGGCGGAGGCCCATCAGCCTCCTTGCGCGTTTCACCTAGGACCGGTGATTTCGTCGGCAGAAGAAATCAATCACAGCAGCGCCGGAATTGCTAGTTTGCTAGTCAGCATCTTTTAGACCTGCGATTTTAGACCTGCGAGCGAAATGCATTTCACCTCAAATTTGTTTCCAAGTTGACAACCTTTGGATCTTTCCACGGCAAAGGATTTGAAAAAAGCAGTAAGTATAATCATGTTAAAGGCGTCTATTATCTTGTTCTTTTATCTCTAATAGATTTCAATCTGTCTTAACACAATAAAAATTATTATTTTTATTATTGAAATTGTTGGTATTAGAGCTAGATGCCTACATGGCACAGGTCCAGAAATACTGCCTTACCAATTGGACAATTTGGTTATTAGCCTTACATTCAGGAGTAGAAGGCACGAGACGTTAGAGTTTATGAGTAACTGATTCAAGCTGTAAGGGCTTTTTAAGCCGTGATACTTTTAAGGTATTTGTGGGCAGTGCCACTTGAAAAAGCAGGTGTGTTCAGTGTGCTGTGACCTACGGTGCAGATGATTTGCCAGAATAAACTTGAGCAGTTAACGTGCATAGTGTTAGCTTGGGGTGTAGCTTTACGATCTCTCAGACATGATTAGGGTAAGTTTTATTTTGTTCACTTTGAGGGTACCAATTACAAAATGTTTTTAAATGATCCAGGTTAAAGATTCCAGTTATTTTTGTCGTTGACATAATAAATCTGAAGTGTAGTTTTTAATAAAACATTCTCTTTCAATGGAAGGGGTAAATTATGGAAAGAAAGAGCATATTTTTAAAAAAATAATTAGTTGACATTAAATGGAAGCTAAAATGTCAAACCTATGGAAAATTAGTGTCAGAGACATGGCTCTGTAAATAGTTTGTAGTGGAACCTACTATCAAAATTGGTAGTAAAATAATGAAATAATTGGAGTTGGTGTTGACTGGTATTTATTTTCATTTTTTTTTCTGCCCAATATTCTTGTTTTCCATCCACAGCTATATTTGAAAAATCTGCATATATATCATAAAACCCTAAATTATTAAACATAAAGTGATAAAAGTGTGTACATGGATTTTCAGAGTTTACTAGAACAAAGAGAATGTTTTTGTCTTTGTCATCAGTGTACAAACAGAGAAGCAAGAAAAACATTTCACACATTGGACAAAATAGTTTCAGATTGCCATAGTACGCAATTAATATAATAGGTGAGAATTTTATCTTTCCAAGTTTTATGAACGTGTTTATATTGTCAGATTTAAAAGAAAATTTAATTATTAGGCATTTGAATAAACAGTTACCAAAGATTTTTTTTTTCCTCTGAAAACTCTTAGAACCATAGTGGAATTCAGAGTTATATATTTTATTTTTGGCTTCTGGAATTTAATTTCGAATTTTAATTTAAAAATTTAAATTTAAAATAAGTCTTTCTCTGAAGTTGTAGTTTGTTAGTTTTTATATTTTATGGCAATCATACCTTTTGAACTGAAATCTAAGTCTTTTGACTGAGAGATTTTATTCTTTATCAAAATATGTAGTAGAATGATTGTTGGATCTTCATCAATCATTAGTAAAGTAAGATTTTATTAGGATCACCTTTTTTTAAATTGTTATATAATGGGATGTAAGAGATTTCTCAACATAAAGTTCACATGGTCAAATTTATAGTGAATTATCATTAAAAAGATTTTGAAATACTATATTTGGCTGCACTAATATTTAATTAAAAATCTGCTTATGTTCTGTGAAGCCTTTGCTATTATTTTGTGAGTTCAAAATAGGAATGCAATTATAAGAAAATCGAAGAAAGTTTATCAAATGTTCTCAGTATTAAATTGGTAACTGATCCTCTTATGAACAAAAATATTGCTAGTTGAGGAGAAAGTGCATAAAGATTTTCAGCTATGATATTTTCAACATGAGGTAAAAAGATAAATTTTCTCTTCACTAAAACCAAATCAATTGTGACTTTTGCATCTTTGAGTGAAAAGGAATTGTGTTTTTCTAAAGTAAACTGTAATTGTTTTGTACAATAGTTCAAATATTTATCAGAATTTAAAACATTGAATTCCATTAATATGACCTTTAATAACTTAAATGTAAAGTTAATGACTCCAATTTGCTTATCTATTATGAAATGTGCAAATATTTTTAAAACATTGCTTAGATGTGGAAATAAGAAGAATTGTGAATTAATACAGGAGAGCATTCAACATGTTGACTGACTTAATACAGAAAGCGAATGAGGAAAAATTAGTTTGCTGGGATGATGGAGGAAAATTTATTCAATATTATTAACTATGTCTTGGCTTCCACAGCAAGAAAAATTCGTCCTGGTCTTGAATTAAAATGGAAAAATATGAGAACCTAGGACTGGTTGGAGAAGGGAGCTATGGAATGGTGATGAAGTGCAGGAATAAAGATAGTGGAAGAATTGTGGCCATCAAGAAGTTCTTAGAAAGCGATGATGACAAAATGGTTAAAAAAATAGCTATGCGAGAAATCAAGTTACTAAAGGTGAGTAAATACATAAAATGAGTTGTTTCTTGATCAAGATAACATTTTTAGGATAAGAGGACTTTCATTTTCATAACACGTTTTTCAGTATAAACTCCTTTTTTTGCAATAAAATGTTTGAAGGTAAAACGTTTACACAGACGTATTCATTTATGTCATGAATAAAAGTAAACATGACTTTAAAAATATTTGTTACTTCTCTATTAGCTTGTTTTTCTTTTTTTCTCTGTCTGATGTCGATAACTATCATCTGTGCTTAGAATGCTAAGACCACCCTAGTTTCAGTAAATCATTTGGGGGACTGAAGCACTTCGCATACAGCTGTACTCATGGCTATGACTTATTACAGTGAAAGAATATAAAGCAAAACTGGAAAAGGCATATGGGATGAATCACATAGGAAATGTGGCACAAGTTTCCAAACATTCTCTCCAGTAGAGGCACACATGATGCACTTATTTCCTCCCGCAATGTGTTTTAATGACATGTGTGAAATGTTTTCCAGCAAGGAAATTCATCAGTATACAGTGCCCAGTATTCTTACTGGGGCCTGATTACAGAGGCACCCGCTATCTACCTTGTACCAAAATTCCAGACTCCCAGAAGTTTATGAGTAGTCAGCATAAACAATATTTTTGCACAATGAGCCATATTATCAGTTGTGGAAATGAAGAGAATGTCCTGAGATCCAAGTTCCCAGGTGACAGCTTAGGGAACACTTTGCAAGTGGCCTTTCTAAGGTGGGCAGTCACAGGTCTGCTGTGTTAACTCTCTTTATTCAGCTTTCACCAGATGTATATCCATTTACTTATCTTTAGGAAGAACCGACATTTGACTTTGTTGATATTCTCTAGTGCATATTTTCTGTTTCATTTATTTTTGTGTTTTAGTATTTCCTCCCTTCTACTTGTTTTGGGTGGATTTATTTTGCAGGTCTCTTTCCTAACTTGTCGAGATAGATATTCTTTCATTTCTAGTGCTCCTCCTCAGACATGTACATATTAAGGTTACACATTTCTTTCTAAGAATAACCTTGATATGTATCCCAGAATTTTGGATTAGCAATTCAAAGTATTTTCTCATTTTTTTGTAATTTCCAATCTTGTGGAAATTTTCTAGGATTTCCTTTCCTGGTTATTTATGTTTAACATAAATGCCCTGTGATATGAGTATATACTGTGTAAGATTTTATTCCTTTGCAATAGCTTGCTACTTTCTTTTTGATTCAGAATACAGTCAGCTAAAAAAATTCCTGGTGTATCCTGGTGGCCTAGTGGTTTAGTACATTGCACTTAGTCCAACCTCACTCTTGAGATCCCTGGTTCAATACCGAGGGCCTAGGCAGACAACCAAAATGAGCAACTGTATACAATAAATGTTTCTTCCTGCTTGCCTGCTCATTTTCATTCCTACTTGCACCTTTCCTTAAAAACAAAAAAAAAATTCCTGTGTGCTTAAGAAATATTCTATGTCTATTAGGCCAGATTTGTTTATACTGTTGTTTGAATCTTCTAAATTTTTACTGATTTTTTTGTGTACTTGTTCTATCTGGTCCTGAGAAGTATTTAAAAGTCTTCCTCTGTGATTACTAATTTAGACAAATTGTCTTTCATGGTAGCTCAGATGTTTAATTTTGAAAACAGAAAGGCCACATTATTAGTGCATTAAATTTAGAGTTGTTCTATTTTCTGCTGTATCAAATCTTTTATAATCACAAAATAATCCCTTTTAGTATAGTTATGTTTTGTCTTAAAGTCTATTTTGTCTGAAACCAACATGGCTACGCTAGATTAATTTTGGTTAGTGTTTGTGGTGTATCTTTCCTGTCAGTTTTTCAGTCCTTATTTTTATGCGTTTCTTGTGACCATCATATACATTATTTTTCCTGTTCAACAATCTTTGCCTTTTAATTGGAACATTTAGCCGGTATTCATTAATATAATTTCTGGTTCATCTGATTATAAGTCTGCCATCTTAATGTGTGCTATTTTATTTTTCACCGGTTCTATATTTCTTTTTTCTTTATCTCTTTGGATTGATTAGATGTATAATTCCTTTATTTCTCTCTAATAATTCAGAAATTATATATTTTGTTTCTTCCTTTTAGTGGTTACACTAGAGATTTGTCAATGTCGAACTTTATCCAATACATGTATTCTTCCAGATAACACAAAAACCTTCTAATACTTTATCTCCAGTTATTTGCTTCCTTATATACTAATATTGTTGAATATTAGCCCTTATGTGTACACTTAAAAGTCAAAAGATCTAATTATTTTTCAGTGTTAATATAGGTATAGATTTATTGCTTTCTTTGATCTTATTCCCTACATTTCAGACCACTTATCTGGGATCTCTTCCTGTCTTCTTGAATTGCATTATGCAGGCTTTCCTTTTATGAAGATTAACTGTAGACGAAACATTTCAATGTTGATTTTTCCTGAAAATGTCTTTATTTTGCTGTCCTTCCTGAAAAACACTTTACTGTGAAATTATAGGTTGGAAGTTATTTTCTTTTAACAAAATGAAGATGCCATAGTTTTATCTCCAGGCTTTCATTGTGGCTCTGAGAAGTTAACTGTCAGTTTAATTGCTGCTCTTTTGTAAGTTCTTTTTTTTTTCACCTTCAAACCTGAGTAAGTCCTTGGGCTTTACATGATCTGCACCTTGGCCACTTGAGTCTCAAGGGTCCACCCTGTAAGTTTATTCTTTTGACAGTGAATTTTTTTCTTTCATCTTTTTAATAATATGTATATAGAAAAGTGTACATGTCATTAAAATATTCTATAGATTTAAAAACACCATGACATCATCTAAGTCAAGAAACAGAACATTAAAATCACCACAAAACCTTCCCAGTCCAGTCACAACTGCCTTCCTTCTCCACCTAGCTCACAATGCACTTACGATGATTCCAGCAGCATCAGTTTGTTTTGTTTTCTGATTGTGTATATTTTTCTCTTTGAGGCTTTTTTTTGTAGTGGATATCTTTCAGTGTAGCTTGCTTCATTGAATCTTCATGAATCTACGATATGATTTCTTTAATTCTGGAAAATTCTTATTATTTCTTCAAATATTGTTTCAACTCTTTCCCTTTCTCCTCAATCTTTGGAACTCTAGCTAACATATATTTAAATATTCTCACTGGATTCTCTTTCTTACCAATTTTATTCTCCATCTGTTTGTCTCCCGTGCACTGTTCTGCATAGTTTATTTGACCCATCTTTCAGTTCACTAAATCTCTCCTCAGTATGCCATTAATCTCCATCACTGAGTTACTAATTTTTAATATTTTATTTTTAATGATTTTATTATGAAATATAACCCACATACAGATAGTACAACTAAGTAAAAGTATATTTTTCAAAGATTTTTTTTTTCTTTTTTAGAGAGAAAGTAAGGGAGAGGATGAAGAAGCAATTTTTTAAGGAAGGAAGGTGAGGAGGAAGAACTTTTATTTATTTAGTTTTAAATTTAATTAAAAATAATTTTTAAGAGGAAGGAAGCAGGCTGGAATGAAGGCAAGTAAGCAGATATGTAGAAAGGAAGAAAGAGGAGGAAGAAGCATTTAAAATACATAACTTAGTTATTCATTTTTGGTTATTCCCTCCCACCTGCATGAACTTTGGGTTTTATGTGGACTACCCAGGAGCCGCAGACTTTACACCAAAGTCACCAGGGCAGCCTGTGTTTTTATTTTTGTTTTATTCTCTTGGTCCTGAGCTGTAAATACTAGTCCCTGGGTTTTACACGATCCATGCTCTGCCACCAACTTAGCACCTGAGTCACTAGGGTCCCCTCAAGATTTTTTTTTAATTCAACAACTTGGAAAAATAAAATTCCTCTTTATTGTTGAAATCATTTCACATGGCACACCCCAGTGACTAGGTGCTTAAGTCTGTTGCCTATGGCTGGCAAGTTCACATCTATCCCAAGGATTCAGGTTCACAGCCCTAGGGCTGTGGGGGAGCAACCAAGATGAATAGCTAAATAAAAATAAATGGATGTTTCTTCCTCTCCTCTCTTCCTGCCTGCCTGTCTGCCTGCTCCCTTTCATTCCCGCCTATACCTTTCCTTTGAAGAAATAAAACAACAAGAAGCCAACAGCTTCATAGGCAAAACAAAGGAAAAGAGAAACCTTTCATCTTTGACCTTTTTAACCATCTCATAGAAACCAACTACTTCTAGTACAGCTAAGTACATACACACACAAAAAAATACTGGAATGCTCAGAAAAAGATTTTGTTGTTTTTACTTTTTTTTTTTTTTATAAGTTTTGTTTTTCTTCGAGATTATAATGAACACGGACACACCATAGTCGTCATGATTAGGACAGAGAGCTCCAAGAGCTGGTTTGGCCATCCAAAATCATGACAAATGGCTGACCCCTAACAACATGAATAAAACATAAAATGTAAATAAAAATACAAACTTTCCTTTTTAGACTACTTTTAAGAAAAAAATAAAAGTAGGGCCTTGGAAGTTTTGGTTCTTTTTTCCTCCCCTGCTGCAGATTCACTTTGCGGTTTGGTTGGGGGTGGAGAGCAGTGGCGTCACCTGTTCATGGCGGGCGGGTCAGTCTCTCTCTACTTGAAGGTGACCTTGTTTTGATTCTGAAATGGGTATTGAGTGTGAAGAGGTCACTCTGGCCTTTTCCTTCTATTAAGTTTAACTTTTCCTTTTTGCTCTCTAGTCATCCTCATCAGTGTTCTGCTTCTTGGTGTCCACATCGTTCTCACCATCTTCAGCTGCCTGTTTGCCCATAGCTGCCTCAGCCTCCTCATCTTCACTTCCACCCTCTTCCTCACCATCACCTTCAACCTCCTCCTTCTTTCTTCCCGCCCTCTTCCTCTTCAGCTACTTCACTGTCAGGCACTTGGTTTCCGTTTTCCTTGTCAGAGTTCCCATTAGCAGGCCTGTCTCATACATTCTCTGCCTCCTCCACAACTTCCTTCTTTAAGTCCTTGGTGTAGAATTCAGAGCTAGTGTTCACAATCACACCTGACATATTGGGGCAACTTGGTGATCTGATATGGCTGATTAAGAAGAATGTGTGGGTTCAGGACTCTGTTGTCCACAGTGGAGAAGTGGCTGCAGCAAGCTGAGAGTAGGCCATGGGGACAGTGCAAAGATGGCTTTTCAGGACATCCAATGGGGACCCAAGGTTTTGTTTTGTTTTTCCCTAAGAGGAAGGAAGCAGGCAGGAATGAAAGCAAGTAGGCAGGCAAGAAGAGAAGGAAGAGAGAGGAAGAGCCCTTTCTGTTTTTATTTACTCATTTTGTTTCTTCCACCATCCTTGGGTCATGAGCCCAGTCCTTGGGTTTTACGTGAACTGTCAGAGTTGCAGACAGAACACCTGAACCACCAGGGCATACCTCAGGGTTTTTTAAAATGACCCATATTGCCTTGCTCACTTCCCTGGATTTCCATCTACAGATTCAAGTCTAGTGTCTTTACAGTTTTATCTCTCTTGTCTACTGTTTCTATGTGACTATTCAACATCCCCTTCCCTGCTGTTTTATGCTACCATTCAGTTCTAGGGACACTTCCATGGACAGTTCATGAACTCTGTTCCCATTATATCAAAGAAGGTTTGTTATTTTTTTCCTTTTCAGGGTATGTCACCAACTTTGGAGAAGTCTGCTCTGCTTACTTTGTAGATGATCTGTTGGTATCTTCCTACATTCCTATTTGATTTGACTACATTTATCAGTCCCATTAATCTCTTTTGTTGTGGGTAGGGGTCATAGATCTCATTTGGTTTTATCAAGGTGGTGCTACATTTAGTTTTTCAGTGATTTTCTTGTGTTTTCTGAGAGGAGTTGGTGTTGTATGGTCTTTTGATTATCATTTAAAAACCAGAGAGGAGAGTCATGGTGGCAACCTGGTAGGAATGAGATTCAGATCTTCCCTACAGAGCACTTAGGAATTCACTATTCTTCAGAAAGGAACACTGAAGAAAAGCAGGCACAGAGGCTATAGATATGTAATAGCAATTGCAATGACAAAGCGTAGGCAAAGCGGCAGGGTTCAGAGCTACACTGCAGTTTTGGGATTCAGACCAGCCAAGCGGGTAGAACCATGGGAAGAAATGGGCCTCCTGGAGAGTTGCTCCAAAAGCAACAGAGAGCTCACCCAGAGGGACCAGGACACAGGGCTGGGGGAAATGGTCATGACGCAGGATGGAAGGAGGACCAGCATCGCAGTGGTTTGAACTGGAGTCCATGTGGTGAAATTATACTGGGTGGCCACCATGATCAGAAGGCAGCTAGGAGAATTCCCCACACTCACCCAACTCCCTCCCACCATATTGCACTGGAGTCTTAGGGCCTGCCCACCAGCTATCCACCCACAAGATAATCCTGCCCCCAGGTTTAAAGGAAGAAGATAGTCTCTCAGAAGGGATGAAACCTCAGTGCTACCCACTAGTGCCACCCTGTGGGTGGAGGCAGAGCTGTAGCCTGATTGCCAATTGTGGGCTAATGATAAGGTGATTGTTACTATTTGGACTTGGGACACGGGGAAAGCTTGACATCTCCCACACAAACTCCAGTCCTAAAACCTGATTTCTCAGACCCCAACCAAGAGTTCACCTAAGAACTTTAACAAATAAAAGCACCGGTGATGCCATAAAACTCAAGATATCCCAGTGTTCAAATCAAGATCCAGTCTTCTATGGTGCAAGTGGATACCCTACATAACTCCTTCACTGCAGGGAGACCGAACCCACAGAAAGATAAGCAGAATGCCAAACAGCAAAGACACAGAGAAACATGCATGAAATGATGGATCCGATTAAAACCTCAGGGGAAAATATGAATGCAACAAATATATGCAAACTACTTGAGGATGACTTCAGACCAACAGTGATATACTCATTGAAATCAAGAAAACAAAAGAGAGCAACAAAAGAGAGAAGAAATGAAGCAAGATATCAAAGAAATGAGGAATACAATAGCCAAACTAATTAAAGAACTCAACAGAGGTACTCAAGTATAGGATGGATGAAGCCTCCAATTGAATCAGCGAGCTAGAAGATAAGGCAGAGGACTTCACTCAAACTGACCAGCAAAGAAAAAAGAATGAAATGAAGAAAGAATCTCAGACCTACAGAAAAATATCAAAAGGAAAAACATTCACATTTCAGGGGTCCCAGAAGGAGAAGAGAAAAGGGCAAAAACTATATTTGAAGATATAATAGGTGAGAATTTCCCTACCCTAAAGAATGAAGCAAACCTCTAGATGCAGGAATCTCATAGAGTTCCAAGCAAAAGAAACCCAGACTTACATCTGGACACACTGTCATCAACATGTCAAAAATACAATGTAAAGACATAATCTTAAAAGCAGCTAGAAAAACAGGAGTCACATACCAAGTAGTTCTCCTAAGATTGTCAGTGGACTTCTCAAAGGAAACTCTACAAGCCAGAAGGGATTGACACGATACATTCAAAGTGCTGAAAGAAAAAGATTTTCAACCCAGGATATTATACCCTGTGAGATCATCATTCAGAGCTAAAGGAATGTTAAAAAAAACTTTCCGATAAGCATAAGTTAACAGAATTTATCACCACAAAACCAGCTCTACAAAAAACACTAAAGGATGCTCTATAAAGTGTAAAGTACCCCCATTTAAAAACAATAAGACAGTAAACATACAATGTGAGGAGGAGAAGAGAATAAAAATGTGTATGGTTAAAATGCGTGTAAGACTAACTTGCTTTCAAAATAAAAAACGGAATTTTGTAATTTAAAACCAGACTATTATGATTTATGCTATTTATCATGTTTATTTACATGTTTCTTATGCTAAGATCTATTTTAGATTATGACTAATTGCTAATAATTTCATCTTGGTAAAAATCATTTTGCATTTTCTCATAACAGCAACTGAGGCATGAGAATCTGGTGAATCTGTTGGAAGTATGTAAGAAAAAAAAACGATGGTACTTAGTCTTTGAATTTGTTGACCATACCATTCTTGATGATTTGGAACTCTTTCCAAATGGACTAGACTATCAAGTAGTTCAAAAGTATTTGTTTCAGATTATTAATGGAATTGGATTTTGTCACAGCCACAATGTAAGTATTCAGTTTAAATAATTATTTGGCAAGTATTGACTCTCTCTCTAATCTCTGTCACTTAATTTAATGAGATACTTTTTTAAACTAAAGTTTGGACCAGTGTAGTAATTGAAATGAGCTATGTTACTTTTATATTGCTAATTTTCATGAGCCATGTTACGTGAATTCTCCCCACTAATTTTTTATTATGAATGAAAAGTTTAGTCCATACTGAAAACTTGAAAGAATATGCAATGAATACCTATATACTTAGCACTTGATTCTATACTTTTTAATGTTTTGCTATGTTTTCTTCATTATATACTTACTAATCTATCCGTTTACCTAGTTTCCTATCTTGTTTATTTTTATATTTTAAAGTAAGTTGCGGACATCAGTACACTTCACCTCTAAATTCTTCAGCTATGAATATCACTAGAGTTTAACATTTGTTTTTAAAGTAATGTTTACTGAGTAAAATGCACATATTTTAAGGATGATTGTTGATAAGCATATACACCCAAGGATTCATGTATTTGTTAGTTCAGATTCTCTTGCCTACTTATGAAGTATGAAAGTATGAATATTCCTTATTATATCTGTCATAATTTTATATCTTCTATTATATAAAATTACCTTTGGTGAAATGATACCTCTAAAATATAAAATGAATAACTCAATATATTGGTTCTGCCAGTTTTCCAAAATATTTTAAATGACATTTTTGTGTGATCATAAAAATAATGAATGCTAACGGTAAGAAATTTGGAAATTATTATCATTAAAAGAAAAAAATCATGCACATGCCTACAACCAAAACATTTGACATAATTCTTTTCAGTTTTTGTAATCGACTTTAAAAAATTATACAATTGAGTTATATTTTTTAATTGAGACATATACTAGAAAAATTGTTCAGTATCTACCTAGAAAAAGTTTGTTGTGCTTTAGAAGCTTCCCAGAGTAACCTGGTGACAACTTTGGATTGATCCAGAATCAGAAAATTGATTTTGACAAACAATTTTGAGACTGTATTTATTTCTTAGGTCAGACTCCTATTAAGCAAGCTCAGGAAACTAAATGGTAGTTTAGTAAGTTAGAAAGAGAAATACTTGTTTCAGGTATAGATACATAAAGTATAATAATAATTATATTGGCAGGGCAGCAACTCAGACCAAAATGAGATGTTTGTTAGTGAATCAAACGGTATCAATCTAAGAAAGGCTGACTCATCTTTCTCATAAGAAGACCAGTATCTTTCCATCTGTAATATTTGAAGTCGTCTGGCTGACCTCCCTGCATCATCTCGACCCTAAGAGTAGACTTGCCAATAGAATTAGTATACAAAAAATTTGGTGCTTTCCATTTTAGAGAGCATTTGAGTGAGTCCTGCCTACATCTGCTTCTATGTTCCTCTAGTTATACTTTCATGACTAATCAATTCACATTAAATGACACATTCTGTCTTCAGATATGCTAACATCTGAAGCAGTTTGTTGTCAAGTGTTACTGACATGTGTGTCATTCTGGCATTAAGACGGAAACTCTTAGTATCCAGGGGTTCTGTTAATAAGCTTCAGAGTTTTTTTGGTATCTCTTTAAACTATGTAAAATGTAAATTTGTAATAAGAGAGAATTGATCCCACTCTAGTTTATGACACTTCTCTCAACCAAGCTCTAGTGTTGTCTGTGAGACATGTCATTATTCTATAGTCCATTTAGTCTCACACTCTTCTAGATACAAGTTCACACCCTTTCTCCTCACACCTCTAGTATCTTTATTCCAATCCTCACTCTTTGCCCCCTTTTCAATAAAGGTAACAATAGCACCTATATCGTAGGATTATTGTGAGGACAAAGTAAGTTAAAACACACAAAGCACTTAGAATAGTACCTGCCATATAATGTCAGTGGTATGTCGTGTTACTTATTATTACAATAATTCTGAAATTATATCCTAAGATCTTGTTTTCAGCGCAGTTAATATTTTTCACTGTTAAAGCAGACAAGTATGGGTGCAACCTGGTGGAGTAGCAGTTAGGTCAATCGCCTCTGAAGGAACAAGTCACATACCCCTTGGTTTTGAATCCTGGGTGCAGGGGAAACAACAAGTGGGAACCACTAAATAAAACTAAAATAAAGATGCTTCCTGCTCTTCTCTCTTCCTGCCTACCTGCCTGCTTGCCTTCATTACTGCCTTCACCTTTCCTTAAAAATAAAACAACAAACAAACAAAACAACAGCAAAACCCAGACAATTATGATATCAGAGAAAATACATACACTTACACATACATGCATGCATACCAACATATACATATACACAAGGATGAATGTCAGACTCGAAGAAGATTAATAAAGCATTTATTTTGAAATACATTATTCATCTGTATCTATACATGTGAAATAAACAATAAAATTGGTATTTTATTCCTTTTGTGAGTCAAGCTAAGTAAATATATTTAAAAACAAATTTAAGGTTGCTATCAACTCAACTTCATAGACCAACAGAGAGCATTATGAACTATCTGTAGACCTTTTTCTGTTGCAATTACTAGGTATTACCCATTATTTAGGTGTATTACATGCCTAGTATTAAAGTACCATCTTGGAGCCTACCATTTTTGCAATACTTTTCTTGACCCACCTGCAGTAATAACTTTTAGTAAGACTTTACTCATAACATTTTGGTTATGTTTAGGTTCTATTTGGCACCATCAGTCACAAAGCTTTAGAGTAGGGAGAGAACATAGCAGCCATGCCCTTGAACACCTTAGTTGGAAGGAATGAGAAGACTGGCCTGGAAAGAGTGAGCTGTCTATGACTAGAGCCCTGGTCTCCTGATTCCCAGTTCACCTCTTGCTGCTACAGCCCAGGTGATGTGGGGTTGACTCTACGCCCTCACCATGGATTTCTAGAATGCAATGCAAGTTGGTAGCCTACGTGAAATGCTCAGCAATGGTAGATCTCCATGTAGGATGCTGACCCACTGAAAGAGTTTAAAGCAAACATATTTAAAAATTTCAAAATACACTTTATTTGTATTTGAGCATTAGACCTAATAATTTTTTTTTGCTTAGATGTAAAAAGTTTGGTATTGTCTGTCACAACATCTTCTCCTTCCAGTCTTTCCTTAGGAAATCTTAACCACTGACTCGTTTTACTCTATTTGCCTTAAGAATGACTCCACTTGGGTGCTTAGCAATCTCCCCCAAAGCCTAAATGGTTGAAATGAAACCACTAGTTATTCCACCAAAACAAACTTTTTCTAGATATCTTTATTTTTGATCATAGAACTACCATTCTTTTAGATTCCCAAGTTTAAATAAAATATCTGAGATTACTTCCTGAATTCTGTTGATGGTTCAGAGTTTTTGTGTTTTTTTAAAATCAATCATCTGTATCTCTTCCTTTCTATTCCTCCGAACACCAGCCTTGGTTAGGCCTTTGATCACCTCATAGTTTCCCCACTGTTCTCTATGCCTCTAGTGCTTCTCTCTGATTAGCTTGTTTATGGCCCACATCTCTACATGTCATATTGGTCGTGTCATTCCCATGCGTTTGACACAGACTCAGGCTTCCCAGGCTGGTAGTTGAGGCATCCCTTTCCCCTAGGACATAAACTTCATTCTAGAAAAAACATTTCTCCAGAATCTCCTGATCTCGTTCCACCTTCACTTTTTTGTTTTCCTTGTTACACTCACTGGGATTACCCTTTTATTTCTACATTTATCCAGATCGTATGTAGTTTTAAAGGCTTATCTTAGAGTCTGTCTGTTTTATGAAGTTTATTTGACCACATGAGTAGTCAATGAATAGTTTTACTCTCTTAGTTTTGAGAGGAATCATTAATAGAATAATTGATGTGATGATTAAGGATGTATATTTCATTCAGTATCTTTGATTGTTTAAATAAAATCTGAAGCATAAGTATTGTTTCTTGCCCAATGAGGTCCCAGTTTCTTCAAGCCAAGGGCAATTTTATGTGATTTTATTTGTGTTCATTACAGGGACTAAAACAGTGCCCTGTGCATGGCAGTCACTCAAAAATGAATTTACTTATATTGAAGTGCCAATATATGTCACGTTCTGCTCTCTGTCTTAGATCATACACAGAGATGTAAAGCCAGAGAACATACTTGTCTCCCAGTCTGGTGTTGTTAAATTATGTGATTTTGGATTTGCACGGACACTGGCAGCTCCTGGAGAGGTTTATACTGATTATGTGGCAACCCGATGGTACAGAGCTCCAGAACTGCTGGTTGGTGATGTCAAGTATGGCAAGTAAGAGATCAGAAAGGGTGTGGGTGTCACATTTAATGTTCTTTTCTTGATAGAATTCAATATGTTTCTATTATAATAAAAAATCCCTCTGACACTAAAGGAAGATTTGAGTTTACAGAATTTGTGAAGTGATTTGTAATCATGTTTAGTGCTCCCCCTTTAAACATTCTTTTGAAACAAGTTGGGTGGGTATACTTATTTTAAAGGCAGGGAACTCAAGTTGAGTGTGTAATCTGGGTTTTTTTCCCCCTACAGTGGTTTGCAAATAGATGTTGTATTTCTCACTGTAAAGAGAGGTTAGTGGTGTACCCCGATGGTCTAGTGGATACGTTCACTGAATGCAGGACACGTGCATCCCAAGGACCAGGATTCTAGATTCGGGGCCGGGAGGGGGAACAACTGTGATGAGCAACTAATTAAAATAAGTAAATATGTTTCTTCCTCCTCTCTCTTCCTGTCTGCCTGCCTACTTGTCTTTATTCCTGCCTGTACTTTTTGTTTTTTTAAGAAAAGAGCATTACTTGGATGATCTGACACTGTTAGAATGAAGTGAGGTGTAGTAGGCAAAGGGTGGAATTCTGTAGAAACATAATAGAGTGAAATATATTTAAAAACCCAAATTGTCTTAAAATGAATTTTTCAGAGAAATGGGGATTGTAGCTTTTATTGCATTTGTTATAAATCCTTCTAGAATACTTTCTGCAATTTCTCTGTTTTCAGAGTATACATCCTTAATATCTTCTTGATTGCTGTGTTCTCATTTTACTGCCATGCTGTAATTTTGGTGCCCTTTTCTGATTCAGCTATTACTTTAAGAAGGTATTTGTGAAAGTAGTTTTCCCTATTCTAAATGATGCCACTATAGTCTTCTTTGAACATTCTGGCCAATATTTTTAATTTTTAAAGAAAAAGTGCAGGCAGGAATGAAGGTGAGTAGTCAGGCAGGCACGAAGAGAGAGGAGGAAGAAGCACTCTATTTGCTAGTATTTAGTTGTTCGTCTTGATTATTCTCCCTGGTCCCAGGTCTTGAACTTGGGACCTTGGGATGTATGTGGGCTGTGCCCAGGGTGTCCTAGACCGCTGGGCCACCAAGATATGCCTTTGAATGAATTTTTAATACAAGTTTTCTATTTTATCCCTCTTAGTTTTCAGTTCTCTTTGTTGCTATTGTGTCCCCCACTACTTCCTCCTCTTGGAATGCTATTTTCAGTGTACTGGAGGATAGACTGATCATCTTGTTAGAATTATATGTAAACAAAAAATGAATAGGCTATGAATGGAAACCTGAAAGGCTCACTTCCAGAGTAAAGTGCACATAATAGCTGTTTTGACTTTTCAGAAGCCTTTTCTCTCTTATGTCACATGTTTGAAATTTCTGAAACTCTGACTAGTAAAATTGCGAGTCAGTAATTTAAATTTATAAAGAACTGTCTTCTATGAGTAATTGAAGGCTCATTACTCCTATGTTCAATACCAAGAATATCAAGGAGTAATATGCAGAATATATTCAGTCACAGTGAGCATATTAGAACACTACCATAGATTTCACACCACGTTGCTTTTCTTTCAGAGCTGTTGATGTGTGGGCCATTGGCTGTCTGGTAACTGAAATGCTCATGGGAGAACCCCTCTTTCCTGGAGATTCTGATATTGATCAGCTATATCATATTATGATGTGTTTAGGTAAGATTATACATCTGCGTTTTCAATTTGAGAGGTTTTACCTTTAAAAGGTTTTTTTTAATTTGATTTTACAAGCCGTTGATGCATATATATATATGTATATATACATATATACATATATATATGTATGTATATATATCTTTGTTCATTCATTCTCAGTCTAACTTTGGCCTGACTTTTTTTTTTAACAGTTAGGCAGGCAGGAAAGAAGGCAGGCAAGCAGGTAGGAAGGAAGGAAGAGTGAAGAAGAAGAAGCAGTAACGTGTTTGTTTTTGGTTATTCCCCCATGTCCCTGGACTTGAACCCGGGTCCCTGGACTTGAACCCGGGTCCCTGGACTTCATATGGTCTACAACCCAGTCTCCAGCTTATTTCCTGAACAACCAGGGTGCACCTCTGACATATGGTCCTAATCAGAATCACCTCTCCACTCTGCTCCACTTCCCCCTAAGGAGAAGGAAATAGCAGTACATTTCCTCTGTACTTTTACATTCAATAAATCATGTGTAGATAAGATGCAAATGATCATTTATTATTTTTAGGTCAACAATCATTTAATGTAGAAATCTGACATACACCTTCCTCTTCACCTTCACGTGGAGAGACAACATTTCCAAGGTGGCTTAATCTTGCCACAGATTGGTTTTTAGTTGTTAATACTTTGGACAGAATTTCAAAGCTAAACTGTGAAAGTCTTCTTACATTTGCTGAAAAATCAATTTCATGTTGGGAGATGGTTTGGAAAATGGAAATAATGGCAAAAGACTTAGGGTTACTTACTAGGTTTTAGTTTAGCAATTCAATAAACAATGTAATGATTTCTTGCCGTCCAATTTTCATATATATTTCATACTAAATGATTAAAGTTGAGAAAAGGTATAAAGTACTCAAATCAGACCTCCCATATAGAAGTTGATAAAACCAGTTGATAAAAAATTAAATTCTTAATGGGCGCACTGACTTATCTAGATTAGATTTCTTATCATATGCTATCAATATTTCCATTAGCACTTTCTGCTTTGTTCGTAGAACTGTAGTGTAGATACTTTTATCTAGACAACATTTCCCTGTGCTCTTATGTCTTCAGTCCTATGCAGAGTAGTGTCTGAACTTTTCTAAATGAGTATGTCGATGCAGGAATATTAAGTTCCTTGGGCTGATTGATGTTAGACCAGTATGAAGATTGCCAGGTGCCACCACAATGCGAGCACAGTCTGGGTCTGTGTGCGGGCCGAGCCCCAACTCTATTGTGTGTTATAGTCTTTTCTCCCACACTACTTGTCTCTGCCATTTGTGATGTATAAAAACAGAGATGTGTGCTGTTTTCGTTTCTAGGTAATCTCATTCCCAGACACCAGGAGCTGTTTTATAAAAACCCTGTGTTTGCTGGAGTAAGGCTGCCTGAAATCAAGGATATGGAACCTCTTGAAAGACGCTATCCCAAGCTCCCTGAAGTTGTGATAGATTTAGCAAAGGTGATCATACTTTTTCATTTTCTGATAGAGAATTATATTATGGAGACTTGGTTTATATATTTTTTTGTACATTAAGAAATAAATTAAATACTTTGGTGGTGTGGAGACCTGACATTTTGTCTTAAGAAATCATTTAACATTACAGAGCATATTTTAAGTGTGAAAATGTCTTCACAGCAGTATGTTTATATGTTTAATACTTAAAATGAAAGCCTTGTGTAAGAGGAAAAGAGTATGAGAGAAAATTAAAAAGAAGGAATAGATTAAAATATAAGGCACAGTATCATGACCTTGGTATATTCTTAAAGGGTCTTTTGCTTAGCTACTTATTTGCTGAGGTTAATTTACAAATAATTATCACCTTTGCTTTATTTTTGATTGAAAAAGATATTAAAGAATTGTTCTAATGTATTGACAAAGCACTATCTAAAACACACTGGGATCACATTACATTTTCCCATTTTTGCTTTTTAAATTCTTTAGAGATCATTATAGGCGCCCTGGTGGAGCGAGGTTAGGTTAATTGCCTTCAAAGGAATAAGACATATACCCCTGGGTTTAAGTCCAGGGGGAAGCAAACGGTGTGAACAACTAAATAAAAATAAAGATGCTTCTTCTTCCTTCCTCTTCCTGCCTACCTGTCTCCTCACCTTCATTTCTGCCTACACCTGTCCTTTAAAAAAATCATTATAAAAAGTTTAGTAAATTTATAATCAATTATAATAAATTATCTGAATCATGCATTTCTACTTTTATACATAATTTTCTAACAGGCACAACTGTTTTTCATTGAGATTAGTTTTATGATATGTTTGTAAAAGATTTAAAGGGAATAAAGGTAAAACTATTGTCCAACTATGTTCCGTATAGTAGAATCTTATAACTTTAAAAATACTTAAATTTTCAAAGAAAAGAAAATGGGCTTCTCATATACTTATCATCTTAGCTTCAACAGTCAGCAAAATTTGACAGTCTTCATTCATCTACCAACACCCTCTTTAATTTTTTTTTGGAGGGTAATTTGAAGCAAATACCAGATATTATATCAGATTACTCTTTAATTAATTATAGAACTTTTCTTGTTCACTTAACGCTACTTTTTGCATCCCTTCTTTTTTATTAGCATTTAGTGGTTCCAATTAATCAGAACAAAACCTGCATGAAAATAAAATAATTTATGTAAAGCATCTAGCACAGTAATAAGCACAGAATAGGACCTTTCCCTTCTATTCTGCATTGACTTTATATTTTTTAAATTCACAATAATTTTTAAAAATAATGAAACAGCAATATTCAGAGTGTCATTGATTTCCTCATTTCCTCATTGAATTAGCATCCATATGAAGTCTATAGATTATAACTGATTTGTCTTTTAAATCTCTTAGTTTATAAGTTTCTCTTCAACTCCTTTTTTTTTTTTTTGTTTAAACTCATCATTTATTTGTTGAAGAAACTAATTTGTCCCATAGTGTTTTCAATGTAGTATAGCTTAATATGTTCCTTTGTGTCCTGTATTTCTTATAAACTCAGAGTAGAATTAGAGCTTGATCAGAATCAGGTGTTTTTCGGGACAAAGACTGCTTCATAGGAGGTTTGCATATTTCTATTTAGGGAGCTGAATATCTGGTGCTGTTTCTTTTTATGACATTAGCAACCATTGTTGGTCATTTTCTATGTTTGTACTTTATCCTTTGTCATTAATTTTAGATATTTAAAATGTATTGATTTGCAAGAGGAATTTTCTATATTTAGAAATTTAAATGTAGGTAATGTTTCTGTGATATGAACTATGTGAATTCCTTGATTTTCCAGAAATGCTTGCATATTGACCCAGACAAAAGGCCCTTCTGTGCTGAACTCCTGCACCACGATTTCTTTCACATGGATGGATTCGCTGAGAGGTATAGCACTAACTCATGCAAGTTTTTCAGGTCAGACCAACCCAGAATTGAAGTAAGGCCAGCATAACACTTAACAAATAGTTTTCACTTATTTTTTTTAAGTATTTACTGAGGTAACTGATTTACAAATAATACAAGTGTATGTGCAAATTCACCATTTTAAAAAATATGACACTATACCATGCGCACTACCAGATAACCAAAAGTCCTCCACCAGTGTCCTTTGAACACCACCACCACTTCTTCCCACCCTCCCCACCTGCTTCCCTGCTGGTGCCTTCAGCTCTATTGTCAACGTACAAGTGTTGGTTTTTGTTTTGCTGTTCTTTTGCTTTATTTCTTTATACTCCACATATGAATGAGATCATCCAGCACTTTTCTTTCCATTTCTGACTTATTTCACTTAGCATAATCCCTTCTAGTTCCAACCTGCTATCATAAATGACAAGATTACCTCTCCTTAGGATTGTGTAATATTCCTTTGTGTATAAATACTACATCTTTATCCATTGGTCTGACAATGGCACTTAGGTAGTTTACAATTCTTGTCTATTGTAAATAATACTTTAATTAACATGGGGGTGGTATTTACTTGTTAATTTTTTATTTGAAGGAAAGGTAGAGATAGGAATGAAGGTAAGTAGGCAGGCAGGAAGAGAGAGGAGGAAGGATGTTTACTTATTTTGTTTATCTATTCATTTTGGTTATTCCCCTGGTTGTGATCTTGAGTCCTTGGGATGTTTGTGGACTATGCTCTCAGAAGGTGGCAGACATGCTCGCTAAGCCACCAGTGTGCCTGTTTATTCATTTTTAGAGAAAATGTCTGCCAAATACCCCAAGTCTGAGTAACCATAGTTATTCGGTCTGCCCTTCTTTCAAGCAAAATTATTGTTTCATGAAAATGTTGACTGGCTTAACATCAAACTAAAAAACTTCTGCACAGCAAAAAAAATTATCACTAAAACAAAAAGACAGCCTACTGATTGGGAGAAGATATTTCTATTCCATATGTCTGACAAAGGCTTAATATCTAACATATACAAAGAACTCATAAAACACAGCAACAGAAATACAAACAACTCAATTTAAAAAACGGGCAGAATTGGATAGACATTTCTCCAAAGAATACATATTGATTATCAACAGGCATATGAAAACGATGTTCTTTCTCACTTGTTATTAGGGAAATGCAAATCAAAACAGCAATGAGATATTGCCTTACACCTGTGAGATTGGATAATATTCCAAAGCTTGGAAACTGTAAATGTTGGCAATGATGCAGAGAAAAAGGAACTTTTTTATAATGTTGGTGGGAGTGCAAATTGGTGCAAACCTTATGGAAAGCAGTATGGAGATTCCTCTATTTGAGAATAGAAATTCCGTATTACCTCATTATTCCACTTTTTTGTATTTAAAGACACAAAAAACTATTTTTCAGAAATATGTGTGCCCCCATGTTTATTGCATTATTATTTATAGCCAAGAATTGGAAACTAATTGTCATTATCAGATGAGTGGATAAAGAAGATGTGGTGAATATACACAGTGGAATACCACACAGACCTAAAAATAATAAATTTTGTCATTTGTAACAACATATTTAGAACTAGAGGGGATTATGCTAAATGAAATTACTCAGAAGGAAAAATACATGCTGAATGATCTCATCCATATGTGGATTATAAAGAAGCAAAGCAAAGAAACAGAAAAGACAAAAACTAACCCTTGAACATTAAGAATGGAACTGTGGTTGCCAGCAGGAAACAGTGTGGGGATGGGGGCAAGTGGTGGTGGGGACCATGGCGATGATAAAGGACTTCTTGTTATTTGGTGGCAGGACAGGATATGTTATATATTTGAAAATGGATTTACATTATTTCGTATATAAAAGTTACCTCAAAAATATTTAAAAAACTAATTTTATCTCAAGCAATTATACAAGTGCTTTTCCTAAGATAATATTGCTTTTTAGTTGTAGCAACATAGTTTATGCGCATTCCCATTTTGTCACACAGAATATTAAAAAAAGCTGGGTTCAGGGTTTAGACTTAATAAAATTAGTTCTTTTTTATTTCATGATTAAGGATATTCTTAAACAACTGCCTTAAACTTTTTTTTTTTAAGGAAAGATGCAGTCAGTGTGAAGGTGAGTGAAGGTGAGCAGGAAGGCAGGCTAGAAGAGAGAGGAGATAGAAGCAGTTTATTTTATTTTGGTTGTTCATCTTGGTTATTCTCTCTGGTCCCAGGATGTGAACCCAGGTCCTTGCAGGTGTATGTGGACTGCTCTCGGCCAGAGGTGACAAATCCAACTACTACATCACCAGGGCATGGCTTAAAAGAATTTTTTTTTACTCAGAATATGTAGCTATGAAGACTACAGTAATTGCTAGTATGTTTGATGCCTCTGCTTCCATTTTGCTAAAGTGCCGGCACTTTTACCTATCATTGCTCTTAGGTCATTAGTGCAAATATTCACATGATGAAAAAAGTTATCTTTATATTGAGATAAAGCTATTTTAGTCCTCTTCAACCTCCTGAAAGGTTCTAAGGGATTCTAGGGGGCTATAGACTACCTTTTGAGAACTGCTAATTTGGGCTGTAATTTTTCTGATTTTGATTAACAAAGTCTAGTTTAATACTTAAATATTTAAAAATGAGTATATTGAAGACCAAAGTTTTCTGTATGTAGATCTGTTCATGAAATTTAATTTTTTGACAAATTTATTTTTGTGTAGGTTTTCTCAAGAACTACAATTAAAAGTACAGAAAGATGCAAGAATTATTTCTCTATCTAAAAGATCCCAAAACAGAAAGAAGGAAAAAGGAAAAGAGGATTCCTTAGGTGAAGAAAGAAAAACACTTATAGTACAGGTAAATGTCCATATCTTAATGTGTACGAAGTTTTAAATGTACTGAATTCTTAAATTTTGGAGGGAGAGAAAATGAAGAATTAAAAAATTGTTTTCTGAGTAGTGAACAAGCTGTTAACTTTTTTTAGTTATGAAAATGTTTCTTCTTTATGGGCATTACCTCCTTAAGTTTTTTTAAACATGATCATATGAGCACTTACTATGAAATAGAATGTGTTAGAGATCTTGTCACAAAATCACACTCACTCAAGAACATTTAGACTCATGTGTTCAGACTCACAAATGCATGAATACAAACACAGGCACACGTTATTTCTTTAAATGATGGAAGAGAAAATATTTTTAGAATTTCATATAAAGCAGAAGATTTTAAAATGGACATTTGAGTATTTAATTTAGTTTAAGTTTAATTTTCCTGGTAAGTTATCCAAATCTGCCTTCTTGATAAGGTAATTCAAATCCACTTACCACTCACCAACCCAATCCGATTTTCTCAAGTGTTTTTGTGTTCTTAATATATGAGAACAAAAGTGGACATGCTTGATTCTTCTTTGTTTTTATCTCACTGAAATATATGTAAATCTGATATATGTATATGTCATGTAAATCAGACTTGCATCTATATATCAGAGCTAATTTGACTTGCATTTTCACTCAAAATACATGTCTGACCAAGAATCCCAGGTGCAATTTTAATTCCATGGATAGAATAAAGAAAACAGGGGCACAAACTGGTGAGATCTGTGGAATCCTGTTTTAGTTGACACTTTATAGGAAGAAGTAATTTTTCATTCTCCGCAAATAATATTATTCACATTTTTCTTGATGGTCAGGATACCAATGCTGATCCCAAAATTAGGGATTCTAAAGTATTTAAAATAAAAGGATCAAGAGTTGATGGAGAGAAAACTGGAAAAGTAAGCCGAGCTTTAAATGCCAACTGCCTTCATGACAGTGGGACAAGCCACGTCAAACCAGTGCCTTCAACAAGCCTAAGAGATTGCAGCAATGGCGCTGTGGATCACACCAGAAATCCGGGCATGGCAATTCCCCCACTTACACACAATCCTTCTGCAGTGACTCCCGGTGTTAATTCTGGAATGGGAACTATTCCCGGAGTTCAGAGTTACAGGTACGAGTTAGGAAAATAAGAACAAGATGTTGTTGAAAGATATATTTGCAAACTGCAAGTCAAGTCTTTGTCAATTCAGTCACATTGCATTACTCTCAGAAATCTGGGGGCTATTCATTCTTTTCAGGTTGCTGCTTCAAAATAATTTTTGGCATATGTAAAGAAAATTCTTAGCATTTAATTTTTTTAAAGTGACTAAAGAACTCCCCTGAGTCCTAAGAAAGTAGAGTTGTATTGTTTAAAGTGAAGAGAATCTCCGGCTCTTTAGTCTCCATAACTCCAAAGAAGGTTGTCCTAAGAGAGAGAATTGGCTCTGAGGTTGTGCTGCTGCTTGGGGTGAGTCTGCATATTTAGTGGCACAGAGAACCTCCTTCTGGGAAATTTCCTGAAAGGAAGAAAACCAAATAAGGGTAAAGTTAAGGGCTATGTGGGTGGCATGAAAATAATGGTAAAGGACTAAATGTTTTAACTATAGGCGTTGTATATTTAGGAATAGGCATTAAAATCCGATTATACTGCATTTTACTGGGTGCTCTCTTGTTTGGCTTCATGTTTGAAAATAATTGCTGTTGGTTCTAGCTTTCTAATTTTTTTGTTCTTACTGTTATTACAGAATGGATGAGAAAACCAAGAAATACTGTATTCCTTTTGTTAAACCAAATAAACATTCTCCATCAGGAATTTATAATATTAATGTGACTACATCAGTAAGTAAACTGCTTTCAGTGATATGAAAGCAAGCATTAGTAATTTCTAGACTTTTCTTAATTCAAAGTATGATATTGAAGAACTGAGAATTTTATGTGCAGATATACCATAAAGTGGAAACTTGATGATTAGTTATGTATTATCATCCCCGCCTGTCATAAATCATAGATGTGACCTTCTTAAAATTTAAATATATAAAGTTTAAATATGCATTATTACAATGACATCTGCTTTAATTTTTTCAGTAACAGTACATATCCTAACCTAATATGGATTAGTTCTTTTTTAGAGTAAATATGACAACTTGTCTTATCTGACCCACACCTGATTTTTGGTGAAAGTACGTCTTCATTTAGCAAATATTTATTCGTTATCTATTATGTATAAAATGCTAGAGATGGTCGAGTCAGACTTTTTCTTCAAGGAGTTCATGGTCTAATAGAGGACCGAAACATTGAAGACTGGTGTCCGGTTATAAGAGTAGAAGCATGTACAAGGCTCATCGCTCCTCTAGAGACTCACGGAGTCCTGTTATTCCACCATCACTCTTCCACTCAAAACCTTCTATTGGTTCCTCATCTCTGAGTAAAGATCACAGTCCTTACAGGACCTGTAGTCCCCTGCATGTCTCCCTACCCTCTATCCTACCTCTGCCTACTCTCCTCATTCAATCTATTCCAACTATACTGATTGCTTGTTATTCCTGGAAAATGGCCAAACATGCTCCTATGTTTGGGTTTTTGTATTTGCTATTCTAATTCAGAATATTATTTCCCCAGAGAACACAAAAAATTTGCCTTTTCTGCTCCTTGGCTTATATGAAACCTTATTGTGACATCTTCCCTAATACAAGTAACTGTGTCTCTCATTACCCCCATCCCCTCTCCATGCTTAATTTGTTTCCTATTGCATATACTTGACATCCTCTATATTCTCTTATTTATATGTTGTCTGTGTCCTCTCACTAGACTGTAAGCTCCAAGGCATGGATTAGTGCTTTGTTGTCCTCACTGCACTACCCCGTGTCTGGAGCACTATCTGGCACATTGAACCTGCTTAAGAAATGTTGCGATGAATCCTTCTACCAGCACAAAGAAAGTATGTCTTTTATTATCCTCAGTGCTAAAATATAGCCTTTTCCCCCCACATATCTCATGATTTGGAGATTGTATTAGTTTTTCCTTTAGTTATTTTTAATCTATAGTTTCTGTACTCATAGTAATTTTCTTTTTATATACGCTCTGCTCTTTTCTTTATGGATACTTTGTTTTACATTCCTGATCTGCTTTGGAAAGGTGTTTTGATAAGCAAGGCTGCTCAATGTAGCTGACTCAATACCATTTCTTGCTAAAGCCCCATCACTTAAGATCTTCTTTCTGTTTGCCCTTCTCTGGAAGGGGTAATAAAGAAATGACGTAAAGATTAATGAAGAAAAAGACCCATAAGACTTTCTTCTCTTGCCCTTTCTTTTTTCTAAAGCAAAGGTATAGGCAGGAATGAAGGTGAGCAGGCAGGCAGGAAGAGAGAGAAGAAAGAAGTATTTTTACCCTATTTTTTATTTAGTTGTTCATCTTGACGATTTCCAACCTTGGGCCTTGGGATTTAGTTAGACTGTGCTGTGGCGGATTAAACCAGTAGGCCACCAGGGTGTGCCAGGAGTTTTTTCTTAATGAACGTTAGTAGAGGCAGAGCTAGGCCTAAACTTTCTTCCACATTTGGGTTGAAGATCAATGTCCTTCTCTCATACTACATGATCTGATTCTGAGATATGAATAAATATGTCGTTATAAACATCTGATTTATTTTTGTTACTCTTTGAAGATGCATATCTAGTAGCTTGAACTCATTTTATTTTTTGTATTTGCAGATAGTGCTTTTTGAAACAAATCATTTTACTTTATAACTGATCTGAAACAGGAACCTATTAGCATTATTCTATTAAAAGGATTAGCAGAAACATCCAAAAGGAAAAACCGCCAAATCTCATACAGGGCTCCTGAAGACTGAAAGTCAGAGTAGCGTAATTCACAGAATATTAAACTTTGAGGCATCAAGAAATTTCAGTGATTTAATACAATCATTATATGTATCTCATTATACATACATGCACTCATATACACACAAATATAATTAATTTAATTATGTGTATTTTCTTTTAGCATATCATGTATCTCTGTATTATTTGTTTTGAAATGTAGAAAAGATTATATAATTTCCGTGATTCTCAAATGAAACAGATTGAGAAAATGTCAAATTCAAAAAAAGGACAGCATTAAAGTGCTTCTAGTCGTTACTTTTTCCCCAGACTTTATTATGAAGTAATAGAAATAGAAAGATTAGGCGACATACCCCTGAGGCTCGGTGGCTAAACTGAAGGCCATGTACAGCCCAGGGACCTGTGTTTGAGGACTGGGGTCAGGGGAAGGGGAAAAAAAAAGATTAGAAAGAGAATTGAAGTTCTAATTCTTTAATGAACTGTATTCCTAGAAAGATGGTGTTGTGCTACCTGTGAGGAGCAAGACAATGACACATATAGGAAAATAAATGACAAGATTTTATTGGGAAAGCAAAAACAAGTTGGGAGATGTGATAGTCACACAAAAAATGAACTGTTCATAGTTAAAGTGGACAACAGCAGATGTATGCTAACCAGCCTGACCTTGCCGGCCTGAAGGACCAGGGCATTGATGCCCATCTTTAACCTTTTGCTACTGATTGAAATTTACCCTGAAGCCTGGCAGAAGAGAAACTCACAGCAACCTAGTTATCTACTTGTTAGGAATTTTAATAAATTTAATGAGGAAGTGGTTTGAAAACATTGGATGAAATGGTTTTTCTGTGTGTTTTTATTGTTCTTCAAATTTTGTATTATTTTAGGGTATAAATAGCGTAGTTACAAAAGGAGACAAATATTGCTTCCTCGGAAGCTAATTCATCTGTGTTAATCATTCCGATGTCACTAGGTCACTGGGGAAAAGAGCCTATTTCAGGCAAATAAGAAAAGAAGAGAGTACTCAAAGACAGACGTGCATCTGCCTGAGCTCGCCTGCAGTCATGTCCCTGAGCTGAGAGCCTTGGAAGGCATAGGTATGTTTATATTATTCAGACATTTTAAAAATATTATTTAACAGGAATATGAAGTAAACAAAATATTAAAAATAAAAATTCATGGTTATACTTATTTACGTAAATACGTGCACATCTATTATGTACGGTAAGTACATACTGAGGAACAGATGTAGGGTATGAAAACTGAACAAAAAATGTCTAATGAGATTTTCGCTGTGCTTATGATTATTTTCATTTAGTTCGAAAGTCCAGACCAATAAGGAAAGAGAACAAGAATTTTTCAGAGTCTCGAATGCCTTCTCTGGCCACTGTTGATCTGCATGGCCCCAGTATTGCATTACATCAGGTACAGAAGTACCCTTTTGTAAGTTGGGTGGAATGTGTGTCTATCCCCTACTTCCCTATTCATGTATTTTAGGGAGACTTGAGGATTGGGCAAGTTGATTGATGACAGCTCGTTAAATTGTGCCTGTTAAATTTTGTTTTATGGCTTATTGCACTTCGTACCTTGACTTCATATGTATATATATATACACACACACACGCATGTATATATATTTAAAGGAATATTTCCCGTTTACAGTAATCATTATTCATAGATTAAAAATGTTCATATGTGTGTGTAACCTAGCTATAGCTTTTTTAAAAAGTATTTTATTACAGTAACTTTGTTTTACAAATTAAAATAAACTCATATGTGTGTGCTCTGCATATATGCAGCTTCACCATTTCTTAGATATGCATCAACACACTCTGCCCTCCACTCAATCACCAAGTGTTCTTCACCATTAGCCGGTGGGTTCTGCCATTACTGGCTCCCCCATGCCCCACTCCCTTGTCCCAATCACTGTTGATAACCTCAGTTGTGTTGCAAGTGTCCGACCTGGTTTTGTTTTGTTGGTTCTTTTATTTTGACTATTCCTAGTCTGTCTGTGAGTGAGGTCTTCTGGTATCTATCTTTCTTCTTTTGACTTATTTTACCTAGCATAATCCCCTCTAGATCCTTCCATGTTGCTTCAAATGACAGGACTCCATCTCCTCTAAGGCCTTTGTATTATTGTATTGTGTGTGTGTGTGTGTGTGTGTGTGTGTGTGTGTATGTGTGTATTTCACATCTTCTTTATCCATTCATGTAATGTTGGGCACTTAGATAGTTTCCAGTTCTTAGCTACTGTGAATAGGGCTCCAGTAAATGTGGGGGTAGATAAATCTCTGTAAGTTAGTGTTTTTGTGTTTGTTGGATAAATACCCAGAAATAGAATGGCTCGATCTTATGGAATTTCCATATTCAAATTTTTGAGTACTCTCCATACCATTTTCTAGAGAGATTGCACCAATATGCACTCCCACTATCAGGAAAGTGTTTTCTTTTCTCCACATCCTCACCAACATTTGTTGTTTCCAGACTTTTGGATAATAGCCAGTCTCTCAGGTATAAGGTGATATCTCATTGTTGTTTTGATTTGCATTTCCCTGATGGCCAGTGAGTAGGAACGTAATTTCATGTGCCTGTTGGCCATCTGTATATCCTCTTTGGAAAAATGTTTCTTCTGTTCCTCATTCCATTATTTCACTGATTGCCTGTTTCTGTGTTATTGAGTTTTGTGAGTTCTTTGTATAAGAGACTCTCCTTTCTCAATCGTACGTTTTTGGTTTCTTTGTTGTAGATTAACTGATGGTATGTGTGAGTCAGTTTCTAATGATTCAGTTTTTTTTGTACTGTTCTGTGCCTCTGTTGTTATTCCAGTACCATGTTTTGATCACTATTGCTTTGTAGTCTAGCTCAATGTCTGGGAGTATAATCCCTATGGATTTGTTCTTTTTTCTCATAATTGCTTTGGCTATTCGGAGTCTTTTGTTGTTCCATATAAATGTTAAGATTTTTTTGTTTAATTTCCTTGAAATAAGCCTGTGGGATTTTAATGTGGACTGTATTAAATTTCTATATTGCTTTAGGTAAGATGCATTTTAATAATATTGATTCTTCCCAACAAGAATGAGGGCATGTCCTTCTATCTCTCTGTGTCCTCCATTTCTTTTAAGAAGGACTTGCAGTTTTCATTGTATAGGTCTTTTACCTTCTTTGTTAAGTATATTCCAAGGTATTTGCTTCTTTTTACTTCTGTTTTAAATGTTGTGGTTTTCTTAATTTCCTTTTTCTTCTAGCATGTTGTTTGCATACAAAAATGCAACATTTTGTGCATTGATTTTGTAGCCTGTCACCTTAGTGTATTCATTGACTAGTTCTAGTATCTTTTTGACAGAGTTTGTAGGGTTTTAAATATATGTATAATCATATCAGTTGCAAATAATGATAGTTTTACTTACTCCTTACCAATTTAAATTCCTTTTTTATTTCTTTTTCTTGCCTAATTGCTCTAAGACCTCCAGTATGATATTAAATAGTAGTGATGAGAGTGGCAGCCTGGGCTTGTTCCTGACGTTAGTGGAAATGCTTTCAATTTTTCATCATTAACTATGATGTTTGCTATGGGTTTATTATATATGGCCTTTATTATGTTGAGGTATATACCTTCCATTCCCATTTTATGCAATTTTTTTTTTTTATTTATGATAACTGGGTGTTGAATCTTGTCAAAAGCTTTCTCTGTGTCCATTAATATGATCATGTGGTTTTTCTCTTTGTTCTTGTCGATATGGTGTATTACATTAATACATTTTTGTATGTTAAGCCATCCTGTGTCCCTGGGATAAATCACACTTGGTCATGATGGATGATCCTTTTGCTGCATTGTTAGATTTGGCTTGCAGATATTTTGTTGAGAATTTTTGCATCTATGTTCATTAGAGATACTGGTCTGTAATTTCCTTTCTTGGTGACATCTCTATCAGCTTTTGGTGTCAGTGTGATGTTAGAAGAAAATGTTTGAAGTGTTCCCTGTTGTACTATATTTTGGAAGCGTTTGAGAAGAATAGGTATTAATTCTCCGAAGGTTTGGTAAAGCTAATTAGAAAAGCCATCTGGTCCTGGGTTTTTATTTTTAGGGAGACTTTTGATTCTCTCTTCAATTTCCTTGCTTGTGATTGTTCTGTTCAGGTTTTCCAATTCTTCCAGTGTCAGTCTTGGTGGATTTTTTTTCCCTAAAAGTCTGTCCTTGAGATTGTTCAGTTAATTGGCATAGAGCTGTTCATAGAAGTCTCTTATGATGTTTTGTATTACTGTGGTATCTGTTGTAGCTTCTCCCCTTTTATTTCTGATTCTAGTTATGAGAGTTCTCTCTTTTTTTCTTTGTGAGTCCAGCCAATGGTCTGTCAATTTTGTTTTTTGTTTTTTTTTTTTTCAGAGAATCAGTGATCTTCTGCATTGTCTTTTTTTTTTTTTCAAATTCACTTATTTCTGCTCAAATTTTGATTATTTCCTTTCTTCTACTGATTTTTGGTTTTAATTGTTCTTCTTTATCTAGTTGCTTTATATGTAGAGTTAGATTGTGATTTTTCTTGTTTCTTAGGTGGATCTGAATTGCAATGAGCTTCCCTTTTCTGGTAGCTCATGTCTTCATTCTCATTTGTTTCTAAGTATTTTATAAGTTCCTCTTTGATTTCCTATTTTACCCAAGAGTCATTCAGAAACATATTGTTTAGTCTCCACTGAACTTGTCATCTTTCAGCTTTCTTTTTGTGGTTGATTTCTAGTTTTAAGCCATTGTGCTCAGAGAAGGTGATTGATATGATTTCAATTTTTGTAAATTTGTTAAGACAGGTTTGGTGTCCCAACATATGATCTATCCTTGAGACCGTTTCATGCGTGCTAAGAAGTGAAATCTGTAGTCACTGAATGAAGTTTTCGGTGCACATCTATTAGATCTAATTGTTCTAAATGGTGATTTAAAGCTGCTGTTTCCCTCCTAATTTTCTGCCCAGTTGATCTGCCCGTTGTTGTAAATGGGGTATTGAAGTCTCCTATCATTATTATGTTGCCGTAGATGTGTCTCATCAGTTCTAATAGTACTTGCTTCGTATATTTTGATACTCCTTCATTTGGTGGACACATGTTTGTGAGTGTTATGGCTTCTTGCTGGATTTACTCATAGTCATAATGTCCATCTTTGTTTTTGTCCTTTGTTATGGTTTTTAGATAGAAGTCTGTTTTTCAGTCTTAATTATTCCTGCTTTTTTTTTTTTTTGGTTGCCATTCAATTTTAGGATTGTCTTTCAACCATTGAATTTGAGCCTTTATTAATCTTTTGAAAGAAGGTGAGTTTCCTAAATGTAGCAGAATGTTGGTTGAGTTATGTTTTTTAATCCATTTGACCACTCTGTTGTTTGATGGGTGAGTTCAAGACATTAACTTTTAGGGTGATTATTGATAGGTAACTGTTTATTGGCATTTTTTAATTTGTCTTCTGGGTGTTGTTACAGGCAGTGCCCTTGTTCTTCTCTTTTTCTTATGTGGGTTGACTATAGTTATGTTTTGATTGGTTTCCTTTTTATTTTCTTCTTTGATTTTTCCCTGGAGATGAGTTTTGAAGTTATTCTAGTTACTGTTAAAAATTATATATTTATTTACTATTTCTATTTGAAAGCAGATTAGGCTTGCATTCATCTAACCATTCACATTTTTATTCTTCTCTCCTTCTCCCCACAGTTTATATTTTGCTGTCTTATAATTTTTTAAGTGGAGTTTCTTTACTCTTTATAGAGCATCCAGTACTTTTTGTAGAGCTGATTTTGTGGTGATGAATTCCTTTAACTTTTGCTTATCAGAAAAGCTTTTTATCATTCCTTCAGTTCTGACTGATAATCTCACAGGCTATAGTATCCTGGGTTGAAAATCCTTTTCTTTCAGCACTTTGAATATATCATGCCAATTCCTTCTGGCCTGTAGAGTTTCCATTGAGAAATCTGCTGACAATCTTATGGGGACTCCTTTGTATGTGATTCATGTTTTTCTAGCTGCTTTTAAGATTATGCCTTTGTATTGTATTTTTTGCATTTGGATGACAATGTGTCCAGGTGTAGGTCCGTTTGGGTTTCTTTTGTTTAGAACTCTTTGAGCTTCCTGAGTCTGGAAGTTTGCTTCATTCCTTAGGTTAGGGAAATTCTTAGCTATTATTTCTTCAAATACAGTTTCTTCCCTCCTTTTCTCTTTCTTTTCCTTCTGGGACCCCTTTGATGCAAACGTTGTTCCTTTTGATGTTATCCCATAGGTCTCAGATGCTTTTTTCATTTCTTTTCATTCTTTTTTCTCTTTCCTGGTTTGCTTGAGTGAATTCCTCTGTCTTGTCCTCTAGCTCACTGATTCTATTGGAGGCTTCATCCATCCTATTCTTGAGTCCCTCTGTTCCTTAGTTCAGTTTTTGTGTTCCTCATTGATATCTTGCTTCATGTCTTCTCTCTCTTTTTTGTTGTTCTCTTTTTCTTCCTTTATTGTTTTCTTGATTTCCATGAGTATGTTTATCACTGTTTCCTAAATTCATTCTCGGGTAGTTTGCAGATGTCTTTTATATTCATATTGTCCCCTGGGATTTTCATTGAATCCATCATTCCATGTACATTTCTCTGTGTCTTTGTTCTGGTTGTCCTTTTGTTTATGTCTCTATGGGTTAGGTTTCCCTTAAGTGATGCTCTGTGTAGGGTATTGACTTGCACCAACTAAGACTGGATCTTGGTTTGAACACTGCAATTTCTTGAGTTTTGTGGTGTCACTGTTGATTGGGATTGTTCTTATGGAGACTGCATTGGGGCCTGAGAGTTCAGCTTATGGGGTTAGAATTTGTTTGGGGGATGCCAAGATTTCTCCCAGTATCCCAGGTCTAAAACAGTAATGACCACCTTGTCACAGGCCCACAATCAGCAATAGGACTGAAGTTTCACCTCCACCAACAGGGTAGTGCTGTGTGTAGCTATTGAAACTTTTTCCCTTCTGGGGACTCTCTTCTTCCTTTAAACCTGGGGGTGAGATTTCCGGTGGGCAGGTATGTGGAGATTGGGGATTCCTCTAACTACCTTCCAGTTACGGGCGTGTCCTGTGTAGTTTTCCTTCCAGGGCCCCACTCAGGCCATTGGGGCATTGTTCCTTCTTCCTCCCAGCTGCACTTGGTGAGCTTTCTGCTGCTTTTAGAGTGACTCCATTGAGTTCCACTTCTTCTTTCCCCTGAGGCTGGGAGTCCCAAATCCTCCATGTAGTTCTGTACCCTGACACCTTCATCTACCCTTGTGGTGGTGATTGCTGCCGCTGTCTCTGGATCCTCTGGGCCTGCCCTTGCATGGTGTGTGTGTGTCTGAAAAATAGGTGATTTCTAGTTGTTCTCTGGGGCAGAGCTCCAACACGCTCCTACCAGGTTGCCATCTTGACTCCTATTAACTTAGCTATAACTTTGAAAAAAATGTTATTAAGGGAACATTGCATGATAACATTATATAGGTTTAAGAAGTATATTATCATAAATTAGTATCTGTATACAATACATAATTGTTGTCTTACCACTTACAGTCCCACACTATAGCTTTTATATAACTATATATTGTGGTTTGTAGTATTTCACTACATTAACTCCAAAGTTATAAGTTATCTTTCAGAGTAAAACTCTGGAATTGTTTTTATTCTTTTAATTGTATTATCTATTTGTTACTTTTTTCAAGACAATCCATACTATCCATGTTTAAGATATGTTATTCTATATAGTTATCTTTTTTCTGTAACATTCTAACTCTTCAGAATATGTTCCTGTGACTTTTTTCATCAATAAGTCTTATTTAAAAATTTTTAATTTTATCTATCATTTCTTTTGTTTACATAGCTATGTGCTTCTTAGGATACTGAATTTGCACCAGTGTGTTTACATTTTGAAAGCACCATGAGTTCTAATGCCTTCACCACCACCTTTTAAATCACTCATTTCTGTGTTAAGAACACTGGCAAACTTTTTAAAAATTCAAAAAAAATTAAAGAAATTTGCAGGCAGGAATGAAGGCGAGCAGAGGTAGACAGACAGAAGAGAGAGAGGGAAGAATCACTCTATTCCTTATTCTGTTTAGTTGTTTGTCTTGGTTTTTCCCTTTCCCCTGAGTCTCAAACCTGGGTCCTTATGTGAATTATTGTCCAGTGGCCTTATCCACTAGGCCACCACTTAAAAAATTTTTTTAAACGAAAGGAGCAGGCAGGAAGGCAGAAATGGAGAAGAGGAAGAAACACTTTATTTTCTTTTATTCCACATCCCCGCTGCCATTCCACCCCTATACTCCCCACCCTGCTCCCATTCTTGGACTATATGTGGACTATGTGCTAGCCAACTTATCTGATAAGCCACCAGGATGCATCATGGCAAATTTTAAAATCGGAGCCATCCAAAGCCAGCTGCAAACTTTGGATATCTATTATTGTATATTCCCTTTACTTCTTCAAGCAGATTTCTTATCTTTGAAGTTAGGCAACTTTTATTTTGGAATTTATTTCTCCATTCTCATTTTTAAAGCATTTCCATTCCATAGAGAACATTCTTAATTGCTTTCTTATGCCCATGGATGCTTTTTCTACTGAAAGTAAGGTCCCTGTTTCTTTGATAGCTGACAGGTGGGGGTTGTTCTCAGCTTGTGGAGGCTATGTACATTTCTAGGCTTAGAGTCAAAGCATAATGTCTTCAAAGCTAACAACAGTGGTTGAATCTTCTTACTCTTTGACCCTCTCATACTTCCCTGTCTTCCTTCTCTCTGACTCACTCGTCTGCATATGGTCACACTGGGTCTGCCAAGATAGTCTCTATTTTAGGGTCAACTGATTAGTAACATTAATTCCATGAGAAATTTTCCTTCATTGCAATAGTTAAATTAATTTGATTGATGAGTGAGCACAGGAATCTTGGAGGGATATGTTTAAAATTGAGCCCATCTTAGAATGTTTATTCTGTTAACATTTAATGTAGCTATTGCTATGTTGAATCGGACTCATTAATGGTTTTTTATTTGTTCCTCTTTTTCCTTCCCATTCTTCTTTTGTATTTGAATATTTTTAGTATTGACTTTTTAGAGTTATTTCTCACTTTTTAGTGCTTGCTCTGGGGATAACAATATACATAACTAATCTTTTATAGTCTCTTTTCTCCTTAGGGTAAATATCATACTAACTAATATAAAATGTATAAACCTTATATATTTCCTTTCCCCCAACCTGAACTTTATGTTAATTATCACGTACTTTATATACATACATTGAAAAACCCATTACACATACTTTTTTGTTTTCAACGGTCATGAATATTTTAAATGATTTATGAGGAAAAAGTTGTCTTTATATTTATCAGCTTTGTATCATTTCTTTTGTTTCCCCTTCCTTCTTTCTTAATGATTATAGTCTTATTTTATTGTATTCTTTCAGTGTGAGAAACTTCCTTTAACATTTCTTGCAGAGCAGATTGGATGGCGACAATTTCTTTTAGTTTTCTTTTTCTTGAGAATGACTTTGAGTTGTCTTCATTCCTGAAATGTCATTTCTCTGTATATAGAATTTGAGTTAGTAGGTTGATTTAAAAAATTTTCCCCTAGGACCATGCAGTTATTATTTATCTGTCTTCCAATTTCTATGATTTTTGGTGGGAAATTCTTAGGCATTTGAATTATTATTCCCCTCTATGTCATATTTCATTTTTTTCTAGTTGTTTTCAACATCTTTTTATTTTGTATTTGTTAGTTTGAATATGATATAACAAGGTGTAATTTTTCATAATTTGATTGTATCCTTTTTAGGGTTGCTGAGCTTCTTGAATCTATAAAGTTATCCCTTTGATTAAATTTGGGAAGTTTTGGTCATTATTTTTTTAAAGGAAAGGTGCAGTCATGAATCAAGTTGAACAAGCAGACAGGCAGGAAGAGAGAGAAGGAAGATGTACTTTATTTTATTTAATTTTTCACCTTGTTTGTTTCTCCTGACCCGGGGTCTTGAACCAGGGGCCCTGGGATATATGTGGCTTTCACTGCAGTGGACTAACCCTTAGGCCACCAGGGCACATCTGGCCATTATTTTTTCAAAAAATTTTTTCTTCTCTTTTCCTTCTGAGATTCTAATGACACGTGTGTTAGATCTTTTGGTATTTTCTCATTGATTTCTGAGGATCTGTTCATTTTTTTAATCTTTTTTCTCTCTCTTTTACGATTAGGTAATTTCTGTTAATCTTCAAATTCTTTGACTCTTTGTGATTTCCATTTTGCTATTAAGCCTGTTGAGTGAAGGTTTAAAAATTTCAGATACTGTATTTTTAGCCCTAAAATATCTACTTGATTCTTTTTTATACTTTCTGTTTTTCTGTTAAGAATTCCTATGTGAGTATGTATGTATGTATATATAACACACATATACCTATAATGTGTGTGTATATATATATATATATATACACACACACACACACACACACATAGGTAACTATATGTATACATACATACATATATAAGTTCCAACATCTGGGTCATCTCAGGATTGCTATCATTTGATTACATCTTCTCTTAATAATTAATCACAATTTCCTGGATCTTTTTATGTTTAGTAACTTTGGACTATACCTTAGAAATGTGAAATTTCTGGAGAATGTTGAGCTTTTTGTTTTAGTAGGCAGTCACCTAAGTCACTGTAAGTCTGATTTGCTTTCTATGAGAAGTTGTTAAATTTTCAGTTCTCTAAGTCTTTATTATCCTTTGTCACACCTGTCCTCTGCTGTGTAGTTCAGGGATTTGTCAGAAACTTGTGCAGGTGGTTCAAATCTCAGTTCAGTTCTCAGAGCCTTTGCTGTGTTGTTTTGAGCTAGACCATGTATGCATATATCAGGAATTAGAGTGAGATTTCTGTGGCTTTATACACAGAATTAGAGAATAATTTTCTCTAGTTCTCTTTCCTCTAGAATCTACCCCCAACCTAGTTTTTGACCTGCAGGGACCCCTTTTCCTGGTTATTCTGGCTATAAAGATGAGGTTTCTTTCAGACCATCAGCCTCTTGTTCTTCCTCACGACTCTGAGACCAGGCTTGGACATCTGGGCAAAACCACAGGAGTGAAAAATAAACAAAATTGGAAAATAACCCCCCAGTTCATCTGTCCAAGTTTTGGCTCCACCCACCAATCCTCAGCTGTTTTTTTTATATTTTTCCTCAAAGGATTTTTTTGTTTTTGCTTTTTAATTTTTTGGTAGTAAGTAGGAAAGATGGGTCTATATATCAGAAGTAGCTATTAACATATGTATAAACAAAGAGGTTAAAGAATAACTTTTTTTTTCTTCAAAGGAAAATTGTAGACAGGAATGGAAATAGGCAGGCAGGAAGAGAGAGGAGGAAGAAACTCTTTATTTCATTTAGTTGTTCATCTTGGTTGTTCACCCCAGTCTCTGTATGCAAACCTGGGTCACTGGGATGCATGTGGACTGCATCAGCAGAAGATAGCTTACTAAACCACTACTCCACCAGAATGTACCCAGAATTGGAATTTAGGGCAAGCGGGACTTTTATAATTACTGAGCATCTTTAATGGTTGATTATTAACTTACAGGTACCAGGATCTCCACTGTCAGATGATTTGGAGGCTGATTTGCCTCGACTGGAACACCAGCACTGAGTGTCATAGTTTTCAACTGGGTAGGTCTGATTTCTCCTACTTAAAGCCGTCAATCCTTTCTTTTTTCATTTTTCAAAAGAAAGGTGCAGGCAGGAATGACGGTGAGTAGGCAGGAAGAGAGAGTAAGAAGAAACTTTGTTTTTTTTTAAGCTGTTCACATTGGTTGTTCCCCCTGGCCCTGGATCTTAAACCCAGAACAGGATGTAAGTGGACTGCACCCAGTGTTATTAGGCCACTAGGTCACCAGGGCACACTCAGAATCAGCAGTCATTTCATCAGAAATATTTGGCAGCTCACAGAAGACCAACTTCTGTACATGAAGCATTCCCTAGCGACTGATTCCATGGAGCTCTTGATAGACACAGAGCTGTAACCCTAAAAAACCAAACCAAACAACACAGGTGGCACTTGTTTCTGTGATGATTCCTTCTTCATAAAATATAACCTCTTGCTCTTAAACCAATCTGTCTTTTATTGGACATACTAATGTGAATTTAGGATAAGTACCCCAGAAGGATGTATACTTACCTCTCTTAATAGTTATATGCCCTTTCAACTTGTAAAGCAAGGAAAATTAAATGGTTGCTTGGTAATCTTTTTCTCAATAAAGAAGGTATCAGCACCATAATAGATGATACTTTTCCTTTTAAAAATAACTTTTAGTGCTAAAAAACAAACATAAAACAGATTTTTTTGAAGAAATCATTCAGTGTTTAATATTCCATTAACTCTGTAAAGTGTGATGAAAATGAAATCCCATTGTGTCATAACTGCATTGTTGGAACCAATCTGTTAACTTTCTCAAAGGAATTTCCGTGACATTAAATGTGAATTTACTGTGACATCAACAAAATGTAAGTTTTAATCCATTATTTGCGCAGGGCTTTCCAAGGCCCTGAGAGAAGTCTTTGCAATATAGTCATCTGAGTTTGTGCATATAAATTACAACAAGTAATTCATACAAACTGTGTAACTGCAGACTTTGCAGCACTTGGATCAATTTTATTAAAGTGAATCATTATTTACATAAAATGAAATGATGTGCTCCACTTGAAAGTTTTGTTTGTTTCTGAAGATTGTCTTCACAATGTTTCTGTGTTTTGAAACAAGTGTTTGACTTAAAGAGCCTGACATCAGCTCCCACCAATGTAAGAATATGTAAAATTAAAACCTGAATTATTGCATATAAATTTTTGGGTTTGGTTTATTTTATCCAAGGACTTAGGTTATGTAACACGTATGAAAATTATCGATAAAGTGGCCCCCCTTCCCAATGTTTCTCTTCCCAACTTCAGGTACCAGTAATCAATAGCAGTCCAGAAATTTTACCTATAATAAGATATTTTGAGAGAGATGACATTCACATAACTTCTACTAAATGTATTGTTATAATTTTTCTATTTTATTATTAGTCTTTGCTAGTGATCTCTTACTCTGCCTAGGTTATAAATTAAATTTTACTATAGGTACAGATGTATTGGAAAAAACATAAAATATACAGACACTATCTGAGGATTCAGGCATCCCCTGGGAATCTTGGGATGAATATATCCCCTTGGAAAGTGAGGAGGCTGGATGGAGGACGAACTATTATATATACAGGGAGAGAAAACAAGTGAGATAAAACCAATTTATAGAAAGATGTTAATAAATTATTTGGTGCCATATTCCCCCCTGTGCTTTTAGATGTTGCTCTAATACTTGAGATGACATCCTCTTTCAAGAAAAGTGCTGCTGTCCTAGAAGGAGAGATCTGTGATTGTTCTGAACTGCGGCATTTTCAGAGAAAGCCCTTGCAGAAGGAGGAAAGATAAAGACTTCTAATTATTTCAAAGGAAATTGAACAGGTGCCCCTCCCCAGCCCTTATCCCATCACCTTTCAAGTCCGCTGATGCTACTTCAAAATATCTTCAGTGAAAGAATAGTGATATGGTTCTTTCTAATGAATGTCTTCTTACTATTAGTAGAGTGTGTATTTGAAGTTACCCAAGATTACAAGTAAGTAAAAAAGATGAGAGAGAGAAAAACCTAAAAGGTCATGTTATTCATGCATTGAACTCTTGTGTGTTATCTGTGTAACTATATACACTTACTTAGGACTGGGTTTGGTAGAGATAGGTGAGAAAAATTAGAATCAATTGAAGACAATGAAAAAACTAGAATCAGTAAGAGAAAAAAATATTTCCTTTACCTTAACTATAAAAACACATTTACAAATATTGCTTGTTTTTAGACTTTAAGGGGATATGTAACTGCTCTCTATGGATAGATGTATCTTTGGTTTCTGTGAATATTGTTGATGTTTGATCATTAAACTAAGGGAATCTGGCCTCTGCTGATCTTCTAAGAACCACACTAATGTAAATTTATCAAAGAAAACCTTTTTATTTCTAATGACTTCTTATGACTCAGGCACTGGATTATTCTCTGTATTGTAAGATTCTGCTACTGATGTCCCTGTATGAAGGAATGTGACGAGAACAGAGTGCTGATGGAGAATTTTGTAGGTATACCTTCGAGTTGAGTACTGAAGAAATAGGTATATGCATACAAAATTAGTAGATGGGACACAGGGTTTCTAATTGATTAGCACTGATTACACCTTCCTGGGCCTATTGCTATTAAACTCCCCAGCTGAGAAGACTAGGTGGGCATGCCCCCTGCTGTGACTTCACTCCTGTCCTCTATGTAGTTTGATGGGACAGAACCCAGAGATGTTCTTGAATTACTCAGGCCTTCCCCAAAACTTTTCACCAAGGTGCAAAATCATTTACCTACACTCCACACATCTTTTTTAATGCACTGGTCCACAACTTTTAGGCAGGAGAATTAAATCAGTTTGGCTAAATAAAGGCTTTTGATTTCTGGATTCTAGTCATGCTTTGCATTTATCAGTTTAGAGAATGACTGTTTAAAGGAACCAGAATTTGTGTGGATTTTTTTTGCCTTAATCAGTTAAGAGTGTATTGTATTTTCTAAACATCATGGACTGGAACTTAGTCCAAGAAACTAGCTAGCACTTTTCTCTACTGCTCCGAGGAGCTTAATATTGAAATTCTGAACTTGGACATTTGGGCCTCAAAAGAGTATGGCATTTGGAAGGAGGAAAAGAAGGGGTTCCAATGTAGACATCTATCTGCAGGTGGTTTGATTAAAATTTTCTCTTGATTTTGTAGCTCTGTCTTTAACCGCTGACCAGATATTTGACTAATTTGAGACAGATAACTTGATACACAAAATTATTTTGTTAAGTATGAATAGGTTTTACATGATAATATTATCATTTTATTTTTACTTTGAAAAATATTGCCAACAGACTCTGTGGCATGGGAAGGAGAAAATACTTAAAAAGCCAAGTGGCTTTCTAACTTATTTCAATGTTATTTAAAGATCAGTGTGAAAATGTCACCTTAATGTCTGAGGGTCTAGGATCTGTTACTTTCTTGTTTCTATATCTGCTTTTAGTATCTTTTGCCTATTAAAACTTTCTGTGAACTTTGGAATTAAAGAACTAAAAATTATTATCAATAAGTTCAAGCTGAGACTTGAAGTTCATACCTGATTAGAACCTGGCAGAGTTACTCGAAACAAAAGAAGATTTTGCGAATTGGGGCTGTAGATACTGAACCAAAAATAATACATTTTATTTCAGTTTAAGGTTATTTTGTCTCCTTACAAGGATTGGTTAAGTCACTTACTAATAGGAAATGTGCATATGTGCTGGTGAGGCTTGTGGTGTATATGTATGTTTAAAATTAATAAACATATCTTACTGAAAACCATACTTATTTTTTATTTGTATTTATCTAATGGATGACATTATAGGTATTGAAGAAATATATAATACTGTATGATGTTTAACAAATACATTTGAAGTAATCTGTTAATTATTTATTTATTTTTTTTTTTGGTAAAAGTTTGAGTATAGGATGGCAAGGTAATTTGCTTACAGAGCCAGGATGCAAACAGCCATAAAATAACATGTCTTATATACACCAGCCTGTAAGAGCTGTGACAGACACAGGCGTAGAAAATTGACTCTCTTCATTGAGAATCCCTTGCTTGTTTAGAATAGTTGACTTACAATTGAAATGGGAACAAAATAAAAGCATTTTCTTATGTGACTCTCATTATTGGCTGGATCTGTATTAAACTGTGAGTCAGACTAGACTGAGAAATGTAATTGACTTTTTTTCTAAGCCCTCCTCTATATAACCGGACCACTGGTAAGGAATTAGAAACACCAGGGTCACTTACTTCTAAGGCTTTGAGCCTCATCTTAGTGAATAAGTCTGAATGGATTTTCCCCTATTGTTTTGTGTTAAGGTTTTTGAAATGGGCCCTTCACACTTCTCTATGTGAATGAAAATGTATGTTTTCACATTGCTTTCTAAGGAGTCTGATTTTTTTCTCTTGATACTTCAAACAGGAAATAACTTGAAAACATAAGGAACAGACAGCTTATCTGTTTCTTAACATGTCCTGAGACATACTTTTTACAAATCTTGACTTCGCCTGTAAGTAGCTTGTGATTTAGAGCTCTGTGTGTATGGATGCTTATGGATATGTTGAATGTATTATACACGGAGAAATTTTCTTAAAAACTCATCCATAAACTGTCTTTTCCTTTGTTTTTAGTGAAAGCTTAATTTTCCTCATTGCATAGCCTTATTTAATCCCTTTTCCTACTTTAGCATGCAGGGTCCTCTGCAGGAGAAGTAAAGAGGGTTCTAGCAAAATTTTGGAAAGCATATTATAGGCCAACATGAATTAAAACAATTAGGGAAGTGAAAGCAACATACCTCAATTCAGCATGCTCCCCTGTCCCTAGACTAGTGTAGGATCTCCCTCCTCTCAAAAGAATGGGCTTTTCTATCAGTTTACTTCCGTTCAGCTCATCCCCCTACCTCAATATCTGGAAAGTGATCTTAATTAACTTTGCTGCTGGAATTTAAAACTATCTGCCAACCACCTTAGCAGAGCTTCAATTGGTTACTTCCCTCCTTAATTCATTTTAGCTTTCTTCTTTGAATCATCATTCCTTTGATTTACACCTGTGTATCTCCCCCACTATGTATTTTTTCAGTAGAAAATCTACTATTGATACACCCTGGTGGAGTAGTGGTTTGGCCAACTGCCTCCAGTCACAGCGCAGACCTCAGACATCCCAAGGACTGGGGTTCATGTCCCAGGCCAGGGGAGAGCAACCAACATGTACAAATAAAATAAAATGCTTCTTCCTCCTCTTTCTTCCTGCCTCCTTTCCTGCTCACCTTTATTCCTACTGGTACCTTAAAAAAGAAAAAAACAAAACAAAAAAACTATTATTACATTGCTCCTAAACCCTTTAGAAGAGTTAGGGTCAGATTCTGAAGACACATAAGTAAGAACTCAGTGTCACTGACTCCATTAGATTTTCTGTGTGTCTAAAGATTGGGAACCATACTTTAATGATTTCTTTTTCTGAATCATCTAGGACAGTGATTTCTATGTGACAGTTGTACTAATAATCTATGAAGGTTGGAATGTTATTTCTATCTTATAGGAAAAATGATAGACTTAGAAAATTTAAGGAATATATGCAGCATCAGATAGAGCTGTGAGTTTTGTTGGAATAAATAGATCAGGAATGAACTGAAAATTTTTGTTTCCATCTTATTAACTTTGGGAGCTGAAGACTCGTGGAGCTGTATACTGCCTCCTGCACCTAACAGGAGGAGGTGCATTTCTTCTGCCACCAAGCAACACTTCTTTCACTGGTAGTGAGCTAGATTCGAATACTGCTCACCTTGAATCAAATACCGTGCCTTGGAGAACCACTTGCACCGATTGGCCTGGGCCTCTGTTAAACTTCTTTGTTTGAGTTAATTCTGAGAGCAAAAGGAAGTGGGATTATGCCGGTGGGTTTAGGCTCCCCTTACTACCCTACCAGAAGGCTTCCAAAGCTAGGGAGGCATCCCTAGAACGGATGCCAGAGAACCATCCTAATTCTCACCAGACGTGGGCATTTTGAAGCTAACATGGTACATGTTTAGATTTAGATTGGTCCTGCCAATTGTTCTTCAGAAAGGCTGTGCCAATTTACATTCTCACGGATATGTGAGAAAGTCTCCTCTACCATGTTTGATGCTTTTAATAATTTTTAGTTTGACCAGTTTGATGGTGAAAATTAACTTGTTCAGGTTTTTGTTTTCTTTATTATTACTGAGTATACACATGTTTTAATATTTTTTCTTTTAATTAACTGACCATTTTAGTTCCTTTTCTGTTTCTAAAGTTCTTTTAAAAAGGAAAGCAGATTTTAGCTTACATATTTTTTGTTGTAAAAAATCAGTGCCTCTTTGCCTATCAAGTAAGAGTTTGAAGAAGCATCTCAAATTGAGGTGGGTGGAATCAGAGCCAGAAGCAAGAAGACTCTTTCTCCTTTGTTAGGACCATTAGTTTTAGGGAATAATAATAATAATGAATATTTATTAATAATAATAATTATTATTATTATTATATTTAAAGGAACGGTGTAGGTGGGAATGAAGGCCAGTAGGCAGGCAGGAAGAGAGAGGAGGAAGCATTTTTTAGTTATTTTATTTAGTTGTTCATCTTGGTTATTTCCCCCAGCCCAGGGATGTTTCCCTGGATATACGTACTGGACTGTGCTTGGCCGGAGGCTGCTGTCCTCACCACTACTCCACCAGAGTGCGCCTTTAGGGAATAATGAATCACTTTACTAGTAGTGCCTCTATTTTGTTCACTTTACTTTCCCTTCTCCCCAAGTACTGTGTAACCACCAGTTGCCGTTTCCTAATTTAGTTGAGAAAATGTTAAGTGTTTCCCAGGGAAAAGAAGATGGGTTCATCAGGCGGGGCTCAGAGACTAACAGAAGAGCAGCTGTCTCCAGCCAGCCTTCCCAGCCACGTGTCTGTCATTACAGAAACGCTGGCGCCTCCTGGCCGCCTTCCAAACGCGGACTGCACGCGACAAGCGCCAGCGCCCCCGGGATCTGACTTACCGCAACCGCATAACTTAAGCCTGAACATTTCCCTCTGCGGTTTCGAATCTCCACTCCGTCAGGCCAGGCAAAAGGGGGAAAGCGGGTCTAATGAGTAACCTGTACCGTCAGCTTTTTTCCCCCTGCATTTTGAGAACAAAAACGAAGTCTCAGAAAATAAGTGCAGTTCCCGAGACTCCAGGTCAAGGTCAACCGCTGACTGCAGCAGCTTGAAACTCTATCCCCTGGCTGTCTCCGCTCTTCTTCCCTTCCCCAGTGGAGCAGCATTAGATTCTATCCGTTTTGCTGACTCCCTCACGTGAGCTTCCAATAAAGCTTCTTATTTAAGGCTTTTGCCTGGCTTCTGGCTGAGTTTTATTACTAAGAGCTAAAGAACCTACCAAATCCCTGTGTCGTCCCTACCTTGCCCCCTCATCCCCCATGCCTGTAACAAAGAAATTAGTCTTGTCAGGAAGCCTATATGTCTTGACCTATGGACAAGAGATTTTACAAAGAGGATTGGACACAAGGGCTTTGTTTTGTTTTTGTTTTTTTTTTGAAAGGAAAGGTACAGGTGGGAATGAAGATGCAGGCAGACAGGCAGGGAGAGGAGAAAGGAGCATTTTATTTTGATTTAGTTGTACATCTTGGCTGTCGTATGTTATCACACACCGCTCCCCCCAACCCCACCCCTTGGGTGCTTGAAATGTATGTGGGCTACTGTTTGCTGGAGACAGATGACCAGACCACTCCATCTGGGTATGCCAGATTTTTTTTTTTTAAAGTGATAGATTCTGCCAATAAACACCTGAAAAGCTACACAATTATATCATCAATTAAATCTCTATATCTGATTTGATCACCATTCTGACTTGAGCAACTTCTGAATGGGAAATGTTATCTGCTGTTAAACAGAAAGAGTCATATTTAAATTGCTGAAAGAAAGGTGAAAGCACGCACTCGTGGTCAGTAATGATTTTATGGAGAGGGATGTGTACACTGTTATCTCTCCTCAACAGACATTCTCTTTTTCTGGAGAACATTTTTAAGTCCTGAGACTTCCCCCGTTGTGAGGGAATTAACTTGGAAACAAACATGGTTGAACATCAGGAGATTTAAAAATTCATTTATTTAGCAATTATTTACAGAGTCCCTACTACATGCAGGCTTTGTTTTTAAACCCCGTGGATACAGGTGTAAACACAATAGACACAAATCTCTGCTTTTAAAGAGCTTTCTTTCTGATATGAAAGACAAATAATAAACATAGCTAAGAGTACATAGACAGATTGCATCTGATTCATGCTAGGATAACTTTAAAGCTGGGGAGGAGAGAGGCAGTGGGCAGAGTCTGTCCCTTGAGATTGGGTAGCATTTTATGAATGTCCTAAAAGAATTGAGGAAGGGCTGATGTACATGATTAAGTTTAAATAAAAACAAAAAGTTTCTTTCTCCCCTCCTTTCCTGTCTGCCTACCATAGTTCCCAGTTTGACCAGGATTGTGCTAGTTTAGCACATTGCATAATCACCAATGGTCCCTGGCTCCGCCTGGAAAATACGCTATGGGCGATTAACGGTTTGCAAACACAGACATCCTCTCTGGACAGCCCCCTCACCCCGGCTCCCGAATGAAGTTGCTACACCAGTAACTGCTAAGGATGGTACCTCACCTCAAACCACTTCTTAGACCGCCCACACCTCTGATCAGAGGTTTTCACGCAGCTCCCACTTGGGTTCCACCAAGCTGGACCCTGTCCGGGAGCAGCCAAAGTTACATACTACCCTGGTCAAGAGCTGTCAGCCCCGCAAAGCAGTTTCCAAAAAACAAGCTTCATTCTAGGTCAGGTTCCTAACCCCTTTTCTGGACAAAATGAGGCTGCTGGTATTGACAACGTTACCCTCCCCTGCCACCTATAATCCCCACTGCTTTCTTTCTCAATCATTTCAGGGCATCAATGGCCCAATTCTGTCTCATCTCCCACAGGTTTGACCAGACTCTCAGTTTCCTCCACCTTCTTCTGTCTCTCCTTACCTTCCTCCTTTCCTACCAGCCAGGGCAGTGGGACTTGGCTCAGTCCATTTAGGAGGGGTGCCCTCCCCAAGGTCAAGCACCCCTTCTGCAGGCACAGCAGGGACAGCCTGGCTTGGAGCATTGCCTTCCTTGCTCTGGGTTACTATGGGCACTTTCAACAGTTTCCCCAGTATAGTTTTCCCAAGATCTAGTCCCTGTTTAACTTTCTTCAATTTGTATTCCACCCAGTCTCACTTAACTCTGTCTTGTCCCCCATCTGTCCCTAAATTGGCTGCCCCAGCTGCATAGCTCTCTCTGTCACTGACTCTGTGGTGTTTTTTATTTTTATTTTTTGTTTAAGAGAGAGAATAAGGAAGGTGGGAGGGTGGGTGGGAGGAAGAAGCATCTTTATTTATTTAGTTGTTCATTTTGGTCCCCCTCACCCTCCACCCCGACTCTTGTCCTGGGTCTTGAACAAGGGACCCTGGACCCTACGTGGTTCACACCCCAGTCATCTCAACCACATGAGTCACAAGGACACGCCCCTCTGTGTTCTAATTTTTAATAGTGATCTTTTGCTTTCATCTTGACATCATTTCAAACTTTAGAAGAGTTGCAAGAACAGTAAAAAGGATTCCCATATAACCTTCACCCAAATACATCAATTATAAAAACATTTTTGCCATATTACTTCGTCCCTCCTTTCCTCTCTCTCTCTCTCTCTCCTCCCTCCCTCCTTCTCTCTCTCTCTCGCTTACACACACACACACACACACATACACACACATTTTTTTCTGCATAATTTTCACAGGCTATTTCTGCCACAAACAAAAGATGTCTTTAAGAGTTACCACTCTTCCAACAGACTCTTGTTTGAAAAACAGCTAATCCTACCTATGTTTGATAAACGAATCCACTTTGTGGTATTAGTGACTTCAGACTGTCCCTCTGAGTCAATAGACCTGGAAGGAATCACTGTATTTTAAAAGCATGTGTTTTTTTTTTTTTAAGCCACAAAGGCGTGGGTTGCAAGGGTGGATTGCTCATCTGGGCAACTCTATGCATGTTCGGGGGTGAGAAATGGTGGAATTTTACCTAGAGTGATTTTGAAAAAGGTCCTCACTATAAAACACTAAGGAGTAGCCCACTTTGTATAATAGATGCAGCATATTACATACACATTTAAGTTATTAATCCATCTTGAGTTTGTCTTAGTTTTTCTGAGGTTTACATAAAACCTAGCAAGGCCCTCAGGGACTAGGTTTTAAAGCAGTTCAATTTAAATTGCAATAGTTCTACTGTTTGTGGGGAGAAAGCCCAATCAAAGCCAGGTTGGTCTGCGACACTAATTGCTCCTTGAGTACCTGGGAGGTGGAGGAACTGTGAGCATGTCCTAAGAGAGGGTCCAACCAGAGGTGAGATTCAAATACAAGTCTTTCTCTATTTTCAAGTTTGAACCCAGGTTGATCTGTTTCTGATTATGGCCCACTAACCAAAAGGAAAGCAAAACAGAGAACAAGTTTATTTATTAAATTTATTTTCTTTTTTCTTCAAGAGAGAATGGGAGGGAAAGGAGGAAAAAACATTTTGAAGGGAGGGAGGAAGGGAGGGGAGGAGTAATCACTTCTATTTACTTATTTAGTTTGGTCAAACTGGGTCACTGGGTTTTACTTGGTCCATGCCCCAGCCTCAGACTTAGCAACTGAGCCACCAGGGCACTCATAGAGTTTCTTAATGAAGATTTAAAATACAGGTTTTATTTAAGCCTGTAATGTATTTATTTTGAGCTACAATTGGTTTACAGTATCTGTACGTTCCAGGAGTACAGGTCCCACATTGACAAGTGTGTTGACCACACCAGACCCAGCGCCCAACATCTGATACCATCCACCACCAAATGGGCCCTCTGTTTGTTCCTCTGACCCCCTCATTCCTTCCTCCTAGTAACCACAAATGTGTTGTCAGTCTAGCATTTGTTTTTGTTTTGTTTGTTCATTTGCTTGGTTTCCTTATATTTCACATATGAATAAAATGACACAGTATTTATCTTTCTGGTTCTAACATATTTCACTTAACATAATCACTTCAAATTCCGTCCATGTTGTTACGAATTTTAAGCCTGTAATTTTGAAGGAAACATTTGTTGTTCTTATAATGAAAAATTGCTATGAAGTGAGTAAAGAAAACATTTTTTTCCTTTTTATCTTTTAATACAGCAAGAAGCACAGCATGATGAGTTCATCTCTCTCCATTTCCCAGGCAACATTCTCAGCATCCTCATGGCTTCATGTTACTGTTTTTCTTTGTAGAAGAAGTAGCAACAAGTTATTTTTAGTTTTTGTTGTTGTTTTTTAAGGAAAGGTGCAGGCCAGGATGATGGCGAGTAGTCAGGAGGGAAGAGAGAGGATGAACAAGCATCTTTATTTTATTTTTCATTTAGTTGTTCACACTGGTGGGTTCCTCCCAGACCCAGAACTGGAACCCAGGTGTATGTGGCCGGCTCCTTCGGAAGCAATGAACCCAGATGCTGCTCCACCAGGGGATGCTAGCAACAAGTTTTTGCAAGTAGCTCTTGGGAGGAGCAGGTGTAAGCCTCTGACCACATGTGCAAAACCAAAGGTCCTATGTGACAGGCAAGATGAGTGGCACCAGCAGAGGCAATATTTTACAAAGTAGCTAAAGAAATAACCAGCAAATGAAATCTGTGGCCTTTGTTACCTCGTACCTATATTGTACCTTCAGATTCCAAGGTTCTTGTAATTTAGTGAGCCTTTGCTGTGAGTTCCAGAAGTATGAGATACCAGGTAATCTTTTAAAAATATTTTTGAGCCTGGATTCATGTTGAAAGTTTTAGGGGAAGTATATCACTTAAGAAAGTATCTATGTGATGATAATAATAGAAACAGTGAGGTACTTATCAATTTGCACTGTCAGCTTAAAAAGCTGACATTAAAATTAGATATCGCAGTTAAAATAAAGTTCTTTGGATTAGCTGTTCAGTTTATCTCTTTAAAGTGTCCTCTATAGTCAAACTCCTCATAACTTTGCTTTTACTTTAATTTTTTTACATTTTCTTCTAAAGTTCATTTTGTAATTTTGTACCACACTCTGTATGTCTTCTGAAGAATGGAAAAGGATGTCATGAATGTTTTTCATTTCATTATCATCTTGATTTACTTAAATACTTTTCACTCTACTTTAGAAGAGGGAATTGATTCTTCTGGCGTCTCAATGTGCTTGGGAATTATCAGAACCATCCATTTTAGGATTTTAATTGTATACATATCCTGTGATCACGAAAAGTTGGGAATAAGAATAATTCAGTTACTGCTCCTTTTTGCAAACATGAATAACCGATAAATCAATAATATTACTGCTGACAAGGAGATCAATTTTCTAGTCAGTGGTTAATTTTCAAATCCAGTAGTTTTCATTTGGAAAAAAAACCCATATCTTTTTATAACCTTTTCTGAGGCATCAGCTTCTTTTGCTTCGTTATGTTGGGGGCCTCTCTTTTCTCTCTACTTTCCTCAGACGAGCTGCTTCTTCGGTGTTTTCTTCTGGGCCAATATTTATCACAAGGGAGGTAACCCCACGGCCTCCCAAATGGAGAGAATTGAAAGCGGCGTTTGCACTTTGGAGGGTGCAGCGGTCTGTATGGAAACCTACCCTGGACTCCAGGCCTTCGTGGTGGGAAACAATGGAAGGGACACGTGGGAGTCCTTGTGATGGGCTGTACCCTTGTCACAGGCCTCCTTGTGGCTGGCGGAGGGGTGAGTGTGAGGATCTGGCAGTCGGTAGGATCTACAGCGCTTTGTGAACCTCCAGGCCGGGTGACTCCCTCTTCTTGTCCTGCGGGGAGAAAATGCAAGTCAGGTGACAGAGCTGATGGCAGTAGAGGGGAGAGAATGTAGGTGGTAGCAGAGGAGGAAGACTGGAAGAGAGAATAGAGAAATCTTGATTTTTCTTGAGATTGTACATTTGAAAGAGCTGCCAAGTTTCAGTAAAATGAAGCATGGACCTGCCCAGCAATTCTACTCTGAGTGAGTTACCCAAGGGAAATGAGTGCGTGTCTTCTAAAAAACTATTCAGTGATGTTCCTAGAAGCCTTATTTCTAATAGTGTCAACTTGGAAACAATTCAAGTGTCTAGCAAATAAAAGCCATGTGTAGTCATACAATGAGAAAATCCTCAGCGATGCAAAGTAAGAACCTCTAAAATAACAACCTGACTGATGTCATGTTGAAGGAAAAAGTTAGAGGTGCACTCTGTTGGCCTAATGGTTTATTCCACCGTGATGCAGTCCACACACATCCTACGGTCCCTGGTTCAAGACCTGGGGCCAGGGAAAACAACCAAGATGTACAACGAAATGAAATACATAAAATGCTCCTTTCTCCTCTCTCTTTCTGCCTGTCTGCTTGCTTGCCTTCATTCCTGCTTGTAACTTTCCTTTAAAAAATTGAAAGAAGTTAGGCACGAAAGAGTACATACTGTAAAATTGCATTTAAATAGAGTTCAAGAATAAACAAAACTAATTTACAGCTTAAAAAAAGTCTAAAATGTATAGGGTGGTATACTTATTGGAAAAAAAGTCAGGGATGTTTTTAATTTTTATCAGGTAGTTGTCGCATGGGCACGAATATACATACGCACATGTACATACACATGCTCATAGACAGATACAGACACATACTCACTGTACGCATATATTCATACACCTACACATCTATACACACGTGTTACCTATACATATGTACACATGTTTACACACATACATGTAGGTGAAATGTGATCAATCTTTACCTTTAAGATTTGTGCATTTTATTGTGTGTAAATTATAACTAAACAAAGAAATCTCAGTGGAAAAGAAGGAACTGGTTAATGTTAGGAAAATAAAAATGCCCCCCCACCCTGCACCAAGGTCATTAATCCCACAAGTATGCTTCACTTGTGCTAGCAGTGAACTCAGTCTCTAGAAAGGAAGGGAGGCGGCATCTGCTGCAGAAAGGGAATGAGCACTTAGGACCGGGATGAAGTTTGTTTCTGAGAAAAAATTAGATTAAGCTCACGTGTCAAGGTGTTCTTTCTAGCTGTATCATCCAACCAACTTGACTATGAAAAAAGGAAGCTTCCCTTCAGAAAAATATTCCTTTATTCTCTTAGGGACTTGCCAGTATGGGCTGGGAAAGGACTGCTGAGCATGTGTGATGGGAAAATGAACTCCCCACAGGAAGCTGAGAGTATGGAGGCACTTTGGAAGTACTGAATTCTGGTTTCTTGATTGTCTTGCATATGCTTATTGCCTGCATGTGTTCATAGTCTCTTCTGGAGATTCAGGTTCACTTACAACCCCTGGAAAGGTCAGTCCTATGCAACTTTGGCCATGGTTGATTGCACTGCTGTGTAGACACTCAACTCATTGATGGCCATGACTAGTCAGGTTCTTATTTCGTAGAAGATGCAGGACAGGGGCTGGGGTATTAGGTTTTGATCAGTCTGTCAAAGCTGTAAATGGGGAAGACCTTTCAGAGAGAGAACAAAGACCCTGTGGAAAAAGTGATGATACTAATAATCTTGGTGCTTGACTTTCCAGGGTTGTTCCCTCTGAGGGCTGATTGTATGTAAGGTTCTTGGAGAAATCCTTCTAATAAACATTCGACCTCCATATCTATTCTTTCTTCTTTTCAGTAAGTTTGAATGGGTCTTTGTTTCTTGCGATGAAATATTAATCCTTTCTTCCATATCCATTCTGGTTACTAGGTATAGAATTCTGTGATTAAAACTTATATAAAAACATCTCAAACTATAGAAGATGATTCTCACATAAGCTATTCTTAATTTCTACATAATTACATCAGTTTGAAATCCTTGTAACATTAAAACATTCTGTCCAGAATCTAATGTGTCCTATTCTTAAGCTGCATATTGGAATTTTGTTATTAGATCAGGCTTAGGTCAGCCTTGAGCTTTGCCACTCAGTAAACTGTAGGTAGCCCAACTGTTAAACACAAACCAACTACTCCTCCCTTATGCTCATCTCATTTACTGAAATACACTCTCCAAATCCTCTGGCTGACAGTTGGGTGTTAGAGCCTGATTCTCTGATTCTGTGATGTCCCGTAGCGTTCAGGGCTTTCTGCTGGGTATTTCCAAAAGCTCACGATCAAGGTACTGCTTGTTCCAATCACCAGCCCAAGGATATGGGCAGGGACACATAAAGCCAATTTTCCAGCAGACTTGACACATGGTGACTATTTCCAGGTCACTGGTTAGCAGCACAATTGTTCTAAAATGTGGGAAACATAGGGATTGACTTGGGAATCTATCAGATCCTACAAGGTTAAGGCTGCACACTGAGTAAGTGGGTTGATGCTATTTATGGTTTCTAACTTTGAGGTAATATTGTTCATCAATTCTTTTGTTTATCCTTGTTCTGCTCTGTCCCCACTATTTTCTAAATCTTGAATACTCTTCTCAAAGCCCCTTCAAAAATTTTCATTCTGCCTCACTCATTTGAAGTATTCTCCTAAATATTCTAACTTTCTATGTAGATTATTTAGCTTCATGTTTCAGAGGGAAAATTTCAGTGATCTGCCATGAATTTCTTTGGTTCCCAGTTCTCCCTTCAAAAAGAAATCTACACCCTTACAGAATCCATTTTTCCCTCCCGTCTATTTAATACATTGGAATTTGACACTGCCTCCTCCACTCTACAAAAGCTACTTTAGCAAAAGTCCTGGGTTCTAAAAAAGTTGGTTCTAGATGCCGAGAGCACCATTTCCACTAATGATAGGACAAAAGCGTTCAGATTAAAACAGGACCTCTATGAAGGCAAGGACTGTTGATTCTGTTGCTGTGTTCCCAGCACCTAGAAGAGTCCTCAATTCATAGTGGTGCCCAGCACAGTCAATAATTGAAGGGTAGCTATTGGAGGTTCCTTTCTAAAAAAATTCATAATTATTATTACCTTCAAAATTAGAGTATAATAAAAATCAAGCCAAACTATTGCTTGGAGTTTGGATATCAATTTTAAATGGGTTTATTATAGTCTAGACATGAAATTCATAGCATACCAACAACTAGTACTTAAGAAAAAAAGTAAGGATGAGAAGATTTTTTTATAATTACCTACAGTCTGCGGTTATTTGGGCAGACAATAGCTGGTTTGTAGTGGACTATACAGAATTTTAAGAGAAATAAGCTGTATCCTTGATGCATAAGTATGCTGTCCTTCCTTTACGTGGTACAATGGATTATTAGAAAAACTTTCACTTACCTTTTCAGAGTTGAACCAGAAAGAGATATAAATCTTGGGATCGATTTAATCACAATACCCTTAACTCTATTTTGTAGACTCACAGAATGACTGATTATCCTGGTCAAATCTCTAATTTTATAGACAAAGTATTTGGAGCCCAGAAATGATCATGCAGGGATTTTCAAGCCAATCCTATGGCTCAAGTCACCTGGACATGTTGCCATGGGGGAAAGGAAAGAGAGAAGGAAACAGTGGAGAAATTGAATTTAACATAATCTTAAAGAAATCTATGCCCGCTTTGGTAACACTAAGACACAACTGACTAGATGTGATTAATCACAGCAATTAACAGGGACTAAACACCTACTGTGAGAAAATGCCTGTATTCTACGGGATATAAAGAAGTAGACTTTGTTATAATTTGTGGTGGAAACTGTTAGCTTTATAACAATAATGACTGGTATTTATATAGTGTTTTAAACTCGAATAGTTTTTCCTGTATGATAGCTCATTTGGTCCTCAGAACCTTCATAATAGTATTATTAATATTGTCACTTCTATGAAGAGACTCAAGTCACAGAGTCAGAGGCTGAGACAAAAGGTCCAAGGTCTTTTGATGATGAAATTCTCTTTTAACTACATGGCCTGATGGAAATGGACATAAATATTTCCGGTTTTAAATCTGCCTAATCATGAAGCCAGATTTTATTTTTTTTTCATAAGTCTTCTTAATTAACACACTCACAACAGAATAAAAACAAAAGCCTTACCTTCTGCCAAAGTGACCACCAACCAGCAGACCAATAGCCTGTAGGAGAAGCAGGGTCTGTGAGCCATGGCTTCGGCCCCGAGCTGTCACTGGCTTCAACTCACCCTTGCTTTAAAGAGGAGTTGGTGAGTCACCTGCAACCTGATTCAGGTAATTTGCATTTAATTTGCCTCGTGGACCACAGCCATGAGGGCCTGTGGTGTTGTTGCAGGTGAGAAAACAGCAAGGAAATACCAGACAGTATTTATCAACCAGAAACTTCTTGTAGTGACAGCCACACATCACTATTCTCTTCTTGGAGTCAGGATGTGGATAATCAGTCCCTCACTATCCTTTTAATTCCCTTAAATCGCTCATGTGAAAGCCTTCTCTTTCCTCATGTGAGAGAAAGACTGAGGAAACACGCCACACGCTTCTCTCTGTGTAGCTTGTTCGTGTCAACAGCAGCCAACAGCACCCACAGCAGGACCAGGAGGCGTGATCAAAGGTATCCTCATCCAGACTGTTCGCAGGCCTCCCATCAGGGTTTATGGCTTCTTCTGTGCTCTGTTTTTGCCCAGGAGTCAAGGGCAGGAAAATCCAGAAAGTATCTTCTCTTGTAGTTAGCATGACCTCGGTCTCCACAGACATGAAGATGTGGAGACGATGGCTCTTAGCGAGTTGTCCTTCCGGGGCTCTTACAGATTCACCAAATGACCTAGAACATGGACCCGATACCTGTGTGCCCAGGTGTGTTTCCTGAGATAAAGACTGTCAGTTGGGAGGGATGATGACAAGTAAATTTAGCACGTGGACCTTAGAGTTAGAAAGAATTGACTCCTTGTTTCCTTTTCTTACTAGCTAGGTGACATGGGGGAGTCCCTGAGACGCACTGAAGCCTCAGTTGCCTCATCTATAAAATGGGCTCATAGTATCTCCCTCAGAGAATGTCGTGATGAATAAAAGAAATAATTGACATAAAGCTCCCACCGCAGTCTCTGGTCCATGACAGGAAGTTATTGTAATTGTTATTAAATTATAATGATTTCAACTAAACTTTTTTTTTAATTGAAAAAACACCACATTATAACATTATGTAAATTTTATGTGTGCATCATTATAGATGAACATCTGTGTATTACATTAAGTTCACCACTAACATCCAGTTCTTAATTTGTTCTCTTGGAAGGTTATACTTGCTAAATCATTCAGCTGCCCAAAGGCTACCACTTTGAATAGAACGTTTTCCTGGGAATCACAGAAAGACCAAAACAGAACATTTCCTGGCTTTTGAAGGGTTGACAATGTTTTAATTTTTATCTTAAAAAAATTTTTTTTAAAGAAAGGTGCAGACAGGAATGAAGGCATGTAGGCAGGCAGGCAGGAAGAGGGAGGAAGAAGCAGCATTTTTATTTTATTTTTATTTAGTCGTTCACACTGTTTACCCCTAGACCTGAGACTTGAACCTGGGGGTATGTGGCCTGACTCCTTTGGAGGTGACTGACTCAACGAATATTCCAACAGGGTGTGACAATTTAGCAAGGGAGACTGTTCAGACTGAGAACCAAAATGAATAAGAATGAAAACATCCACAAATTAGAAAATGGTAAATTCCACGGGATTGGTGATAATCCTGCCTAAAATTCTAGAACAGATGATTAAACGGGGGATTTGTCAGCAGTTTGGGAAGGCAGCAGGGAACATCAGAACAAACTCAGTTCCTTGGATCTCTCTCTACTGACCACACATCAAGCGTCAGACACCACTTGAGGTACACAACTTGACATGAACTTACTCCAACCAAAAGTGCAGCGACAGAATTATTCCTAGATTTCATTATCTGTGTTGAGGTTGCTGATAGAAAGTTTATAACAGAGCACAGTGAGATACGTGATCACAGAAGATCTAAGAAGTCTTCGTGAACTTTTTAGAGGAAAGCTGCTCATGTCCTCCACCCCAGGTCTGGCACTCAGAGAATCAGGGCATTTGAGACTGGGACGTAGCACTTTGACTGGGCATGCGGGACGTAGCACTTTGACTGGGCATGCACACTTCGTTTTCATCATTTCTCCAAGTATTTTTATGGGATGCCCACAAAGTGCCACTTTTCCAAGGACTTGGAGTACACTGGTGAACAAAACAGACGAAAATACCTTCCCTAGTGGAGTTAACATTCTAGTGGAACAGAGATGAAGAATAAATAATAAATGTAACAAAGGAATAAATTATAGAATTTGTTAGAATGTTCGAATATTTGGTGATCTGTACCAAAGAAAAATAAGAGATAATTAGAGTAAGAAATGCTGGGTAGCACTGCAGTTTTAAGTAGATGATGATATTGGAATAAGCACTTGAAGGAGGTGGGGAAGGCATCCATGTGGCTCTCTGGGAAAGAGTGTATCAGGCAGAGGACACAGTCAGTGCAAAGGCCCTGAGACAGAAATAGACTTAGCATGTAACATACCATAGCAAAGAGGCAGTTACAGCCGGGGAACTAGGGGAGTCAGAGGACAGAAGCAGGAGATGAGTGCCAGGAGTAACGAACAGGAGATCATTATTCTGAGTGAAATGGGAAACCATTGGAGAAATTTTTCACAGAGGAGTGACAGGTTCTTACTTAGATTTTGAAAGGACTGCTCTGGTCATTATGTGGGAAATAGATTGTTGGGGACAAGGGTGGAAGGAGTTAGTTCCATTATAATAAACTATAGCAGTAGTCTGTGAGGGGAGATGATGGGGACTAGATTTTGGGGGTGGCAACAGCAGAGGCATGGGACATAGGGAAATTTTGGACATATTTTGAAGGTAGATTTGACAGGATTTCCTGGTGAATTAGAAATAGAGTGTGAGAGACACAGGAGAGTCATAGATTAACACCAATATGTTTGGTCTGAGTGCTGTGGTTGAGTGTGATCAGCTGGTGAGATTATGATTGAAATGAAAAAAACCCCACTATATTGTTTTTTTCTGTAAGGGAAAATTGGGAGCATAAAAATACATTGGCACTTTAGTGAGTTGATATTAAGAAACTTTGTCAGGCAGTTTCTGCCCTGAACATAATTAGCTTGAACTTTCTAAATGCAACTTCATTGTTCAGCCAATCAGCAAGGCTCACTTCAAAAACACGACCATTGAGGCCATCAGATGTGAGTTTTTGGTTCCTTGAGTTCTCATGAGTGTTTTACACACACACACACTTTTTCCACTCCCGGCCCCAGGTCTCAAACCCGGTCCATGGCTTTCACAGCTTGCCTGAGCCACAGAGACAGGGCTCTGATATTTCTTTTATTGAACTAGGCTGGTGCTTTCATAGCACAGCAATCTTTCTTGCCAGCTTGGGTGAGATACTTGGTTTTGTCGACCACTATGGTGTTGCTCAAATAGCCCACAGGCAAATTATTTATATTTAATTCTAGTAGAATAGACATAACATACAATTTGCTATTTTAACAATATAAAATTTTTATTTTAATACATTTTTATCGAAGTAACAGTCAGCCATATATTTTAGCTGTACAGCATCATAAATCAACATGTGCGCCTGCTAAGATCACGACTGAAAGTTCAGTTCTATCCTTTACCATACAATTGACCATTTTTACCCAATGTCTCCCTTCCCTCCCTCCTGGTAATCAGCTCATTTGGTCTTATAGACTAAAATTTTATTATTGTTTTATTTAGTTCATTCATTTGTTTGTTTTCTCCATGTACCACCTATGAATGAAATTATATGGTGCTTGTCTTTCAACATCTGACTTATTTCACTAAGCATAATTGCATCTGGATCCATCCGTGTTGTTGCAAATGGCAGGATTTGAGTAGTGTTCCATTGTTGTCTATCTGTCTATCTACGCCATATCTTATTTATTCATCTGTTGATGGACCTTTAGGTTGTTTCCAGCTCTTGGATATTATAAATAATGCTGCAATACACACAGGAGTACATATATTTCTTCAAAATAGTGCTTTTAAATTTTTCAGGTAAATATGCAGAAGTGGAATAATTGGATCGCATGGAATTTCTATTTTTAATTTTCTGAGGACTCTCCATCTGTTTTTTAGTTTAACTATTTTTTAAGTAAACAGAAGAACTTAGTCTTGGTAACAGTTGTAGCCTTAGCGTATGGCACATAGTGGCACGTGGCATCTCTGTGCATGGCACGTCGCTATCGGAAGAGGCAGGAAAGTGGCAGTGCCCAGGGATTCCAACCCTCTGCCACATCCTGCTTTTGCAACCTGAGCTTAGGGCAATTTCATCTCCTTTCTTTTTCCTCCCACCCACACCTTATGATGATTAACTTTATGTGTCAACTTGACTGGGCCATGGTACCCAAACATTTGGTCAAATATGATTGTGGCTGTTTCTGTGAGAACTTTTTGGAAGAGAGTAACATGTAAGTCAGTGGATTTTGAGTAAAGAAGATTGTCCTCGTACTGTGGGCAGGCTGCATCCAATCAACTGAAGGCTTGAATAGAACAAAAGACTGACCTCCCTCAAGCAACAGGGGAATTTTGCCGTGGGCGGCCTTCATTCTTGAACTGTAATATGAGTTCTTCCCTAGGTCCCATCTGCCAGCCTGGCCTCGGATTTTAGATTTGCCAGTCTCCACAGCCACGTGAGCCAATTCCTCCCTCTCTACATACACATGCATTGTTTCTAGTTCTCTGACGAACCTTGATGTACAAAAACCCACTCATTTTCATGTATGGGGTGGTCAAGCACAGGTGTCGAATGTTTCTAAATAAGAACCTGGGTGTTTACGGATAATGAAGGAGCTCTGGCTAGAGGTGTGTGGGACAGCTTTAGGAATTTGGTCTGAGAGCACGGAACTGCCTTGAACACATAGATTTCAGAAAGATGCAAGTAGGAAGAGTAGTCCCTCCTCGTCTTGGGACAGCCTGTCTTTCAACTAGATACTGAACATCTGTATTTTGGGGAAACTCTCATGGTGACCCCCCTACCCTGAAAGTCTCTCCTTGTCTCAATCTCCCTTTCCCTCTTTCCTGATGGTTTAAAATTGTGCTAAAAATTTTCAGGGAGTTTAAACTCTGAAGATGCTGGATTTGGATACAGTATAAAAGGTTTTTAGCAGGCAATTTATTTTAGATGCTCAAAATGAGACAATATAAACTGTCCTTCTAGCCCCTTATCCCACCTTCCATGGCTCAGGCAGCTAAGGTGCAGGCTATAAAAAGTTAAAAATTAGGGACCTGGTTTGAGATCTGGAGCTGGAAAAATAAAACAATTTTTTTTTTTGAAAATACATATATGTGTGTATATCATCCTGCTGTATTGACTGAAATGGAAGCAAGCAGCCTGAGAGCATAAAACACAGCGATATAGACCAGCATTGTGCAGGAAGGCTGAACTGGGCCGGCTGTCCATCTGTGGTTTGTAGGCTGTGTTGCAAACTGTCCTCCTCACCTTGAGGACCCAAGTGTCTTGCCTGCCTGCGGAACAGGTCAGCTGCACCTTGCCTTACTCATCTCACTAGCCCTAGGGCGATGAAGGCCCCTATTTACTGCGAGGACTTGGAGAAACGAAGGTGAGCTATGGTTGTGTCTCATGAGCCAAGAGTCCCAGTAGAAACTGCTGGAGCTGCCTGGGAGAGACAATCCCCTCACAAGGCCACAGTGAGTAATCTGGGGAAACTGCCAGTAGGGCTGCTGTGAGTCAGGAGCTTGGGGAGTGGTGGGTACCAGGCTGCCCCGAGTCAGGCTGAGGAGGAAGAGCTGGCGCTGTGAGGCTTATCTTCTGGAGGACTGGGGGTGACTCAGGGTTCTCCATGAGGGGAGAAGTGCAGACACCTTTTCGGGGGAATCTATGGGTTCTGTGGCTGATGCTGATTTGAGAGTTTTCCTCTACAGGTAACTAAATGACTCTGTTGCAAGGCTTGCTGGGGCAACATCTGCTGAGATTTCTCTTCCAGGTACATCAGTCACCTTAACCACAGCTCCAGTTTCCCCATTTTGCAGATAAGGAGACTGAGACCTAGAGAAGATTTCTAAAGTCATTCCAGTGCCTTCACAGCAGAAAAGGCAATACGATCCCAGTCAGTGTCAGAGTAGTGAGCATTCACATGAGACCTCATTCATCAGTGATTTGAAACAGCACCGCACCTGTGGACAGGTCCTGTGCTTGCCACCAACTAGCTGCAAGACCTTGAACCAGTCAGCTTCACTGGCCCTCGATCTCATCAGTGTAATACATCCTTTACTGTATTTTAATAACTGTTCTAATTAAAGACATATATTAAGTCACTTAATCCTTAAAAAACCCAGTGAGTTAGGTACTATTGTCATCCCCATCTTCACACCGAGAAAACTGAGCACAGAGAGGTTGTTATGAGGCTAGTAAGAGGCAGAGCCCGACGGAAATACAGGCAGTTCGGCTCCAGAACACATGCTCTATCACTGTGCCAGCTGTGTTCTGACAACGTGCGTTGATCAACTGCTGTACAAGCTTGTGACAGTATCCTTAACATCACCCATACAGGACAGAAGATTTTCTTAAAACATTTTTTTCAAGGCAGAATAAAGTGGGGGGACTTCAGGTTTAAAGACATTTAAGGGATATCAACCCACTACAATGTATGGGCTTCATGTGGGTCCTGTTTCAAAAAGGCAACTGGGAAAATGTAAAAACAGACTGGATTTTGATTAAGGGATTATTACAGGCGTGATGATGATAAATAGCTTTCTCAAAAAAAAAAAATGGAGTACTTATCTTTGTTTTTAAAGGAAAGGTGTACGTAGGAATGAAGGTGAGTAGGGGCAGGTAGGCAGGAAGAGAGAGGAGGAAGAAGCATTTTATTTTATTTCGTTTTCTTCATTGTTCCCTAGCCCTCTGTGTCCTGGCCCTGGTTGCAAACCAGGTCCTTGGGATGTATGACGATTGTGCTGCTGGAGGCGGCACTCATTCACTAGGTCACCAGGACATGCCAGGGTCCTTATTTTTTGAGAGCTGAAATATTTTCGGATTGACCATTGTTCAATTAGTGTTGAAATTGTGTGATGGGTGCATTAGAGTTTAATATACACTCTACCTTTGTTTGGAACATTCCATTATGAAAAGTTTAAAAATTTTTTCTTTCAGAAAATATCACCATCACAGGACCAGTGAGAATAGCAGTCCACAGGACAGAGTGCGTGGGACACTGATTATATTTGTCTTCTAAGACCATAATTTACATGGGGGTGACCCACAACACTTTCCACGTGGCAGATACTTACTAGATTCTTCGGGATTTTGTGAATACATGAATATAGGAATGAACCAATATGAATGAATTTGGTTCACAGTAAGCTGGAGAACCATTCAGTCACGAGGTTAAGAAACAGAACAGAAATTCTGGGCCAAATATAATGATAAAATGATTTAGCATGGTTCCCAGTTAACAAAATTATACATTTAAATGACGTTTTAGCTACCGTGATCACAAGGACCCAAATACTCCCGCACTGTTCCTTATCCTGGTAGATAAAGGTCCATGAAGCGATTTACTAACATAAAAACCTTCCCTCTGAAGCTATGCTCCCACAGTACACTTCTTAGTCACCACATTTGGTTCTGAGTTCCACTGCTATTGTTGATGGTTGCCCAGTCCAGCATTCATCCCAATTCATCTGAATTCCTTCTGGGGAACCATCATTTCCCTAGTCCCCGGGCTCTAGAATCATCTGTAATTTACCAGTCAAAACCAGTCCTAGAGCTTTTTTTGAGTGACTGGAACAGAGGCATAAATTTTGCCTTTGAACTTGAAGTTGTGAAGAGACATAAACTACATGAAACGGGAGCCTGTTTGGTAAAAACAGAAAGGCTAGACATTAAATTTTGCTATAATTGAACACTTGGATTCAGCTGTATCTGAAACCTTACACAGTGTATTGCATGTCGTTTGCTAAAACTACTTTGAAATATTACCAACACAGTTTCACACAGTAGCAAATCACAGAGAATGAAGATTCTATTTTAGCCTAGTTTTGGTTGGGAAGTGGAAAGAACTATTAACTTTTATATTCTTAGATTTGATGATAAACTCTAGATGTAGACACAGAGGATAAAATTATGTCCTTTCCAGTGGCTGGGCAAAACATCAAAAGAAATGAGATCCAATCTTTTTGTTACTTCATGCATTCTTCCCAAAAGCTGAGAGAACCAGGTGGCTAGACAGACTCTTGTGCTGGTGAAGCCCATGGATATTCGAATGTCTTGCCTAGATATGTGGTAAGGTGACTTCACTCTAGTTCTCAGCCACCCTATTATGGTAGTAGCATGAGACAGTTCCAGATTGTGGTCATGTGTAACTGTGGACTTTCCCCAGCTTCAGACAGGATGAGTTCACATTTTACCCTTTCGTCTCTAAATGTCCCAACTGTAGCTTCTGATGGAATGACTGGAGTTTAGATTCAGGTGGGAATGTTCAACAGCAATTCCACATTCAGTGAATCAAAGTCTCTGATGTGGAAAAGTAGATCAGGGCTGACAAGAATGTATCGCTTTGTATAATGATGAGATTATCTTTAGAGCAGTTGTGAGAACTTGGCAAGTTACATAGCTTTGCTTATTTTCCTCAACTGTAAAATGAGAATAATAGCACCTAACTCATAGGGCTGTTGTGGGTTAAATGAGTAACATGTAAGCACTTGAGTAGATGTTGGCACTCAGAAAATGTTAGCTCTCATTGTAACTGAAAGTTAATTTTCTACCTTGTATACACAGTCTCTCACATCTGGATATCTGAAAACAAGTAAAAGGCACATTTTCAAAAATATGTAGATTTTCAAAAAATTGTGAAAAGCTCTATCAATAGGCTTACTATAATTTTTAGACTTTCAACCGGGACCATCTGAAATATTACTACCATGCATATCAGGGTGGGGTGGTGATTCAATATTGCTAAACCAGGACAGTCCTTATTAACTCAGGACATACGGTAATTCTAAAGGAGCATGTGCACCACTGCTCACACAGCCCTACTTTGAAGTCATGATTTTCAGTTTTCTGAGGTACTGAGTCAGTCAGAAAGCTGAATTGGATAAAGTCTCAAAAGTGAAAGGTTTTCTTTAAGTGACCAGTCACAAGCAAGTGAACTAGTCTTGTAACCACCCTACCCAAACAGTAGTTTCTGGAATCTACTAAGCTGGCAGGGGTGTGAGAGATTTCCTTGAAATGTTCACGTGTCAAAGGAAATGACAGTAATTCAGGACTGGATCCCCTATTAGCCAATGTCTCAAGGAGATGATGAGGTAGTAAGAAGAAGCAATTTCTAGTTTTTCAGAAATGAAGTGATTTTGATTTAAACGTGTACAATTCTGTGATTATAATTTTCTTTCTCTCCCTCCCTGCCTGCCTTTTTCTCTGTCATTTCACAAGAAGTATTTGCGCTCCTCTCCACAAGTAAGCACCTCCAACAGTCTGGCATATATTCTTGTATTCCTTTTCCCATATATTAACACACACACATACACTTAGACATGCATTTGTTGGTGGGTTTAAATTTTTTTTTTTAGAGATTAAGGGAGAAAGGATTTTGAAGGGAGAAAGGAAGGAAAGAAGGAAGAAGGGAAGAGGGAAGAGAGCATTATATTCGTTTTGGTTGCTCCCCCACCCACTTGTTATATATTTGGGAATTTTGAGTTGTCTTATAATCTTTTCACTTAAAATGCTATTTATTTCCATGCCAATACACAGAGATCATTCTTGTTCTTTTGAATTTATTATATGGCTATGTCACAGTTTTATTTCTCCATTCATCACTTGATGGAATTTGAGTTGGTTTCCATTATCTGCTCTTACACACAATCCTCCCTCTTCCAGCACATGCAGAGTCCCTTTGCCATAAGGTTCATTTAAACATAACTTGCTGAAACTATTTTTAGATTTAAATTACAGAATACATTACATTTCATTTCACTCTAAAATGCACCAGTTCTGAGGGGTGTTGTGAACTTGATCCTTTGGGTAGTCACATTCTGTTTCTGGCTAAAACCATTTCCTATCTTTCAAACAAAATATGGTCAGATAATGATGATGAGCACAGAAATGTGAGAAGTTCATCTCAGTAAGTCATACCCTACTTTCATTTTTTCAAAGGAAAAGTAGAGGTAGGAATGAAGGCAAGTAGGCAGAAAAAGGAAGAAACACTTATTTGTATTTAATGTTAATCTTGGGTGTTCCCGCACATCCCACCACCCCCGCCCCAAACCTGAGTCCTTGGGATGTACATGGACTGTCCAGTGGCCTTATCCACGAGTCCACCAGGGTGTGCCAGTGTTTGCTACTTTTAAAACTCTTCTATCAATGTCAGAGTGAGAATGGCAACCACAACATCTTCTAAAATCTTCAGGATTCCAGAGGAAAGTTCCTTCAGCTGCACAGCCTGGCAACACTACCATTATAAAATCTCCCTGTTTTAAAGCAGCAGTAGACTATTTTCAGTTAAGCTGTATGTTGAGAACTTCGCTGGAAAGTCTGTAGCTGAATGTACGTCTCCACAGGTGCTCATTACCAGTATTTATGGTTAGCATCCTGCATAGTCTGGATACTTCACTATCTTTGTTAAATGAAACACTTCTATTTTAAAAAGATCTCCCAGATCTGCTGAGTCAGAGGTGATGTTATGTTTCAACTGCATGAGTTCAACCACAAATGCCAGGGAAGTTTATTATGACAACAACGCTGTCTGACAATTGCTCTTGTCAACCGACCACAAACCATGGAGCTAAGGTTAGTTCAAAAACTGCCTATTCAGTAAGTGACTTACATACAGGACTGGGAGTGCTGGTCCCTATCGTATCACTATTTAATTCATCACTCTGGTCCCTGCAAAATTTAGACAGATCCTCAGGATGCCAGTGGCCTATGGTAAATGTAATCAAGTGGTGGTCTTGAACAGCTGCTGTGTAGATGTACTTTGTTAGAGCATGTTAACATGGCTATGGGTACAGGCATTGCAACCACTGATGTGGTGGGTACAGACTTCCATCCCAATAAGAAAACAAGATCCGAAACAGCTCACATTCACATGAAATGAACACGAGGATGTTTATCTTGTTTCTGTTTTAATTGAAAGAGACCAGAGCCAGAGAGACATTTATTAAAAATCACTTAGTTCACTGTACTCATGAATTATTAGTCCAATAGCGTAAGCAAGATATGGCTAATAAATTTGTGGCCCTGCTAAAGTACATGTGCTCCAGAAGGTGGGATAAAATCCATGAAATTCAGGAGCCAACCACATCAGTACAATTTTGGGGGGAGAGTATCTAGTAATCAGAAGCATAACAGGATATTCCCTCTGAAGTAAAAGAAAAATTACTAAAACTTGCATCTCCTACTAGGAAGAACGATGCAGTGTCTACTGGGTTTTTCTGGGTTCTGAAGGCAGCATAGTTCATAATTAAGGATACTACTCTTGGCTATATACTGGGTGACATGGAAGGATAACAGTTTTGACTGAGACCTGAGCAGGAAAGGGCTCTATGGCAGATCTTTATTGTGGTAAAAGCAAGCCTACCATTTGGGTCACCTAACTCAGTGGACCCTATGCTATTAGAGCTATTGGTGGAGGGAAAAATGTGGAAAAAATGAAAGCAAAACCACAGGATGAACATTTTATTTTTGTCTGCTTATTTTATTGAATAACTGAATATATAAAAACCACAGAGAACATATTACTGGAAAGTATGTTCTTTTTTCAAATATCTAGATTCTTCACCCCTCTATTTTTGGAATAATTTAACATTTATAGTAAAACTAAATATATCTGAATTCATTTTAATATATTTCACATCTTATCTCAAATTAAAGACTATGGTATAACTGTTATTATCATTAGCAACCAAAGTCTATTTTCAGAGATTTAAACTTGGTATTGGAGAAAAGTGCCATGTTAAGTCCTTCGTACCTGGTTTGGTGCTCAGTTTGAACTGGTAATTTGGTTTGTTCCAGGATCCAGAGGCCAGGCTGGCCTTGGCTGCTTGAGGAACCTCAGGATGAGGGATGATTTGTTTTGCTCTGCACAGAATAGTTCTTTTCCAGGCTAAGCTGGAATCTCTGGGAACAGAGGACTGAGACATATAACGTGTTCGGGCATTTGTTTGGGTGAAAGGTGGGGAGGATTATATCATATTTCTATTGGTAATCATTTCTCCATAAGAATAAAGAGCAAATGGGAAGTCTTGGGTCTTTGAGAATACCAATATCAATATTTTGTCCAGTTACCTCTCAGTGATATTAAGAAGAAAGGGCTGAATTCACTGTGAACACAAGTAGTAAAAGTGACTGTGGCAATTGTGTTAGAAACTGGAACTCCTAGAAAAGTGTACTGGGCTTGATTTATTCTAGAAGAGAACTAGAACTTGGACATGCTCAGTGTTGACTGATCCTCTTACTTTTTTCCATTGTCCATTGACTTTAATTTTTATACTCAGAAAGTCTCTATCTCCATCACAGTATCCCCATAAAAACTAAAATAATATCCAAGTTTCCCACTATATTGTCCATTAATTCAAAATTAAATAACAAAAATAAATAATGGGTAGTCTTTTTTTAAGACAGTAAAAAGATAAGACCTCAGTGATTTTTTTCTTAGAATAATGCTGATCTCTCAAATGTGAGTAAAATCCCACTTAGAAGGAAAGTGTGGAGTGCTACATAAAAATATAACATGCATTAAAACAGAAAATTCTTATTTATAAAAAAATTTCAAGTGACTAAATTACTATTAATACATGAAATTACAATGTATATTTTAGTACAAAATGGAATTCATTTCTAGCTAACACATTGAGAAATAATTGATACTTAAGTTCTAAAGCAGAATTTGGCTTTGGGTAAGTAATTTTTGTTCTAATTCACACTATGACTCAATTTCAGTTGTTTGTACTAATTAGGAGAAAAGCTAAATTTCTGAAAGTTGGGTCAACCAGGTTAAGGGTTATTCTTTCATATTCATTCGGTAAGAAAAAAGCTGCTGTTTTACATACTTATTCTCTAACTGAAAGCTTTTGAACAGCAATCTACTTTTCTAATTAAAGGAAAACATTGTACTCCTTTCTTCAATTCTTATTTGAACTAGAAGAACCAAATCATTATTTCTTTTATATTAAAAAATGTCAGCAATATTACTTTCTATAAAATAGAAAGCAGCATTGTTAAGTATTTAGCTAGTACTGGCATTCACATTTTGAATATATCTTTATGATAAAGTAATAGTCACAAAACACAATGTTCAGAAGAACTGTCAGAAAACACCTCATTTTAAAAATCAGATGTGGCGAGCCCTGGTTGAGCAATGTTTTAGTCAACTGCCTTCGGCCTGCATGGTCCACGTACATCTGAGGGACCTGTGTCATGTACTGGGACCAGGGGAACCACCAAGATGAACAACTAAATAAAAAATAAAGTTATTCTTCCTCCTCCTTCTTCCTGCCTGCCTCTGCCCGCACCTTTCTTTTTTAAAAAAATCAGATAGATGTTATGACCAGATTTAGACTTTTAGAAGCTAGGCTGGTTGATGTCATTTCTTAGTGAGGAGGGATGACATTCTGTACCAGAAAGATAAGCTTTCATCAAAGGTCATCTTAACTTGACTCTGAACAACTTTAAGGACTGTCCTATATGCTCTTCGCAGCATCAGTACTATGGGATTCCTCGTAAAAACATTTTGGTGCTTTTGATAACCATGAAAGCATCCTAGATGAGATCCAAGATGAACATGTATTATAAATGAATTCTGCTTTATAGTATAATACACTTAAAGTACAATTCAATGTGCTTACCATAAAGCATGTATTAATGAAGGTATTCCTTTGAGGTAAAAAAATCTGGTATTACCGAAGAAGTGTTCAGTCCCTACTACTCTAGCTTTTTGTGGCTGATTTGGTATCGCTTCCGGAGTTTTTAACATCTTACAAAGTGACTTGGCACTAGATTAGGTCTATAGATAACACAATTGTCGTAAGTCACACAAAAACAGGATAACTAGCACATAGTTCTGCACATCTTTAAAAAAGTCTTTGGATAACAACTATAATACATAATGCTGCAGAGGATCCTGGGAAGCACTTTAAATGATGTATATTATTTAATGATGATAAATAATTTTCTAAAAAACTGTACCAATTGTCAATTTTAAGAAGAACATAAAACTATTTCATGATATATAGTCTTGTTCTAAGCTCTCCTGACAACACTCCCAACAGAAAGCTTCCAGTCTATTTGCTGTTTCTTGGCTGATGAGACATTCATTCTTTAATTCCCTGATTGTCTTCCTCAATGATTTTTGGAAACGTTTTTCTCGGTCTAAAACATTCCGCAGACTTTTCTTGGTATCCTCTAGCTCGCTGATCACATGATCTAATTTATGTTTAAGTTTCTTTGGACTGTCCATTACACTGTAGCTATGTTCCTAAAAATATAAACACCAAATTGTTAAACAAGACAGACAAGTACGTAGATAAAAGTTTCTCATTAGCCCTCAGCTGTTTCTCCATTTATGGGGTTTAGAGAAAATCTTTAAGTTGGTGATACTAAGAAGTTTGAATAAAAAGGAAGAGAACGGGGGTAGAAGCAGTATTTCAGGTGCTTAAGCTCTTAGGCTACAGATGGGCACACATGGTCAGCGAAGAATCATGGAAATGGAAGAGATACTCATCTGGAAGTAGGGACCTTCACTAAATACCATAACACTTCCAATGACTATAGGGTTTGTTCACTAAGCGTGGGGCTGCTAAGTTTAAGATTTATCTATTAAACAAACTTAAACTGTTAAATTTTTAACTGAGTTTTTATTTTGATGAATATTTAACTTCATAAGGGATGTTGGAAAAGGACACTAGAGCATGTCCTCAGTCTGGGTGTTATGAATTCAGGGATGACTTTCGTCTCAGATTTTTAATGAGATAATTTAAGCTCTCTCAATATTTAATATAGTTATGCTTAAGTTTACTAAGTATACTTAATTTTTTTGTTTGAAAATAGGGAAAATAACACTAACATATCTTGTAAAATAAAATACTTTTGGAAAGCTACTATGTACTATTAAAATTAATTTAGAGGACCTTTGCTTCCAGTCAAGTTGAAACAACAGATTAGGTTGACGCCTATCAAAAAAAAATTTAACACATGGTCAAAAGACATAAAAGTTTTGCAGACAATGGATACAAAGGAAGGCGGTGATTGTGGAAAGACCAGAAACAAAGAAGTGAGCCCTATGATGGTCGCAAGTTACTATCAGTGTCTAGGTCTCAATGAATGAAGGGAAACCCAATCAGAGATTGGTAGAATGAGTTGAGGAGACTGTACAAAGCATCCACAGAAACCAAAGTTGTACAGTTCACAGGACAAACTACTAGAGAGAACTGCACAAAGAGAGAACTCTGGAGATCTTCAGAGGCTCCACTTGAGTTTTCCACTGAGAAAGATCAGGGTATGCATGTAAGGAAACTATTCAATGCTGAGGAAATAATGACCAGAAAAGATCAGAAGGGCTTTGTTCTCATAGGGTACCAGTCAAATGAGAAAACCTCAAGATTTATGGGGCACTGAGTATACAAAAGGGTCTTGTCTCAGCAGTGGAGAACAAACAGCCCTACACTGAGTGCTGTTCTAGTTCCCCTCACAAAGCAAAACCTGAAAGGATCAAACTGTTTCCAAATAACAATACTCCACAACAGTCCTAGAGTATAGAATATGAAAATATCTGACATCTAGAAAGTAAAATCCACCATATACCAGGCATACAAAGAAAGAGAAAAATATGAGCTATAACAAGAAATAAGTTGATTTATGGAATCCAAATCAAAATGGATTCAATTGTTAGAATTATCAGATAGGAGAATTAGAAAAAATATTAAAATTGTATTCCATATTTAAAAAGTTAAGTAGAGAGATGAAAGATTTTTATAAAAAAGAATCATCATATGTCCTGGTGGCCTAATAGATAGGTCCACTCCCTCTGGCTGGTATGTATACATAAATCCCAGGGATCTGGATTTGCAGCCTGGGCAGGACCAGGGGAAACAAAAGAACAACTAAATAAAAATAAATGAAATGCTTCTTTCTCCTCTCTCTTCCTGCCTGCCTGCCCACTTACCTTCATTCCTGTATCTACTTTTCCTTTAAAACAAACTATAAAGAAAAGAAGTCTCAAATAGAACATCTAGAGATAAAACCATAATGAGTGAGGTGAAAAATATATTGGAATTAATGAATGACATATTAGCATTTCAGAAGAAAAGATTAGGAAAAGTGAAGATATGGTAATAAAAACTAGAATGGACAACAGAGAGAAAAAGGAATATTAGAAAAAAAACAAAAAATGAAATGGACAGAGCTTCAGTGAGCAACAGTACAACTTCTGATGGCCTAATATGCTTGTTAGAGTCCCAAAGGAAAGAAAAGAAAAACTGAGGTGGAAAAAACTATTTGAAAAAATATGGCCAAAATTTTTCCAAGTTTGATAAAAACTATAAACCTACAGATAAAGAAGCTCAATAGATCCCAAGTGCAAGAAACATGAAGTAAAGACAAATCATAAAGCTAAGCTAAGATAGATCATAAATTATTCAAAATCTTTGGAAAAGAAAATTGCTTTCTTTTTTTTTAAAGGAAAGGTGTAGGTAATAATGAAAGCGAGTAGGCAGGCCAGCAGGAAAAGAAGGAAGAAGCATGTTCTTTCTTTCTTTCTTTTTTCACTTAGTTGTTCACACTGGCTGTTTTCCCCCGGACCTGGAACTTAAACCCAGGGGGAAATATGTGATTTTTCCCCTTCAAAGGCAATTGACCCAAATGGCTGCTCCACCAGGGTGTCAAGAAAAGATCTTAAAAGCAAAGAAAAAAATTATGGAGACTAAAGGTTAAGTATGACAATAGATTTTCATTAGAAACAATGCATGTGAGAATAAAATAGAATATATTTAAAGAACTAAAACCAAACAATAAACTCCACCCCAAACTATCAACCTAGAATTTGACAGCTAATGAGAATACCTTTCAAAAATGAAGACTAAGTAGTAACTTTTCAGACACATAAAAGCTGAATAAATTTATCACTGGCATAGCTGCATCAAGAAATGTTAAAGTACTTCAGACAGAATGACACCAGATGGAAATATGGACTTACACAAAGGAATGTAAAGCCGTGACAATGGTAACTACCATGGGTAATATCTGAGATATTTTTATTATTTAAATCTCTTTTAACCATAATTCACTATTTAAATAAAACTAATAACAATGTTAAATGGGGTTTATAACACACATACAAGTGAAATGTTTAACAATAATAGCACATATGCTGGGGGAGCAGAAATGAAATCATACTATTGCAAAGTTCCTATACTATATGTGAAGTGGAATATTACTTGAGTATAGCCTATGATAAGTTAAAGATGGAGGCTACAGACCCAAAACAACTACTAAAAGAATTATGGTTAATGAGTCAAAAAAAGGGGGGGAGGGGCAGATAAAATGGAATCATAAAAAAGTCAATCAATACAAAAGAAGGCAGAAGCTGAAGAAAATGAGAACAAAGGACAGGAAATAAAACAAGTAAGACGACAGATTTAAACCTACTCTATCAATGATCACGTTAAGCATAATCTGGATAAACCCATTAAGAAGCAGAAAGTATCAAAACAGATTAAAAAAAGACAAAGTCCAAAAGTATAAGCTGCCTACAAAAAATAATGACTTTCAAGACAAGACTATTATAAATAGGTTAAAAGTAAAAGAATAAAGATATACTCATCTAATACAAATAAAAAGAGAGTTAGAGTTGGTATATTGCTATCAAATAAAGTAGATTTCAGAGCAAATATTACCAGGGATAAAGAAAGCTATTTCTTAATATTAAGGAGATTAATTTATCAAGATAAACAATCCTAAATATCTAGTACCTAATAATAGTGCTGTAAAATGAAACAAAAACTGACAGTTGTAAGAATTAGACAAATCTACAACTATACCAGAAGATTAAATACTTCTCATTAATAGATAAAATAAGTAGACAGAAATCTAGTTAAGGCTGGAGACTTGAGCAACATTATCAAACATCTGACCTAACTGAAACTTCTAAAACATTTCAGCTAACATCAGCAGAATGCATATTCCTTGCAAATGCACACAGAACATTTGCCAAGATAGATCATATTTCTAGGCTGCTGGTCTCAATAAGTTTAAAAGCAATCTAGTCACATAATAATTATCCTCTGACCAGAACCAAATTAGAGATATTAGAAAAATATCTAGAAAGTTTCTCAATATTTAGAAACTACACAGCTTGCTTATAAATACCAATGAGTCAAAGAACAAATCAAAATGAATTTGTGGTGTGTCCTGCTGGTCTAGAGGTTTAAACCAGGCACAGTCTACACATATCCCAAAGTCCCCGGTTCCAGACCTGGGGCTGAGGAAACAACCAATGATGAATAACTGAATAAAATAAAGTGCTGCTGCTTCCTCCTGTATCTTCCTACCTGCTTGCCTCTTGCCTCTGCTCACCTTCATTCCTGCCTTTACCTTTCCGTTTTTTGCTTTTTTGTTTTTTTTAAAGGAATTTGGGAGTATTTTGAACTAAAGAAAATAGAAATATAACATTTAATCGATGCAATGCTGCTAAAGCAATATTTAGGGAGAAATGAGTATTACTAAATGTCTATATTTTTAGAAAGGAAGAAGCCTTCCATCAATGAGCTCAGCTTCTATCTTAAGAAGCTAGAAAAAGGTACACCTCTTGTGCTTCAGTGGCTACGGTGCAGACCATGTAAAGCCCTAGGACCCTGGTTCAAGGTCTGGAGTGAGGGGAAGGAGAAAAAACAAAAACAAAAAAGGAAACTAGAAAAAGATGAACAAATTTTGTTCAAATGAGTAGAAGATAGGAAATAATAAGGAGTGGATATCAGTGAAGTAGAAAGCAAAAACAAAAAAAGTGAGAAAATCTATGAATCCAATTCTTTGACAAGCGCAATAAAATTAATCTATCTTGAGGCAAACTGATAAGCAAAAGAGGGAATATGAATAAATTATAAGTATCAGTATGGGAGAGATGATATAGAATTTAAAACAATAAGGAAACGTCATTAATAATTTTAAGATAACAACTGAAATAAAATGGATAAATCTTTCGGAAGATACAAGTTACCAAAGAAACTTTCCACAAAGAAAACAGGCCCAAAGAGGTTTACTGGAAAATACTGCAACATATTTATCAAATAAAGAATACCAATTTTAATCAAACTTCCATAAAAGTTAAGGGCACTATTTTCCAACTCATTCTTTGAGGTCATCATTATTCTGATACTAAAATCAGACAAATACATTGCAAAGAAAAAAAACTGCAGGCCAATATCCCTCTTAAACATACAGGGAAAGACAAAATTCCAACAAATCTAATCCAACAAATATAAAAGAGATAATACATATGAAGAAGCAGGAATGCAATGCTGGTTTACATTAAAAGCTCAAATGATTTTAGTCATATTAGTATACTAAAAAAGTAAAACCATACGATATATTAATAGGTATAGAAAAAGCATTTGCCAAAACTAAGATTGATTTCTGATAAAAACTGAAAACTAGGAATAGAAGGGCACTTCTTCAACTTGATTATTTTTAAAAGAGTATTTATGAAAAACTTATAGTTAATATCACATTTAATGATTAAAAAACAAAATGTCTTTCTCCTAAAATTCGGAGCAAGGCAAGGATACTGACTTCTAGTAATTCCAGTCAGCATAGTCCTGGAGGCTCAAGGCAGTGCAAAAAGGCAAGAAAAAGAAATAGAAATAAAGGCACCCATATTAAAAAGAAAGAATTAAAACTGTCTTTAATGACAGACTACCTAATTATCTATGTAGAAAATCTGATAGCCTCCACTAAAAAGCTTTTACAATTAATAAGTTTAGCAAGTTTGTAGATAAAAAGATCAGTATATAAAAATCAACTGAATTCCCATAAACTAGCAGCACATAAGACAATACCACTTACGATAGCATCTAACATACTCAGAAATAAATCTCACAAAGTCAAATACCTAGTAAACCAAAAGCTACAGAATATTGCTGGGAGACGTTAAAGACCTAAATGAATGAAGAGACACAATGAGTTCATGGTTGAAAGACTTAAAAATAGTCTTATTGAGATGTTAATTCTTCCTAAATGTATCTTCAGATTCAGCATGAAGCCTAGTCAAAATTCTGCAAACATTTTCATAGAAATTCTTCAGAAGCGATTCTAAAATTCATGTAAAAATGCAAAGGACCTAGAATAGCAAAAACTATTCAGAAAAAGAACAAAGCTGGAAGATTAACACTGCCAGATTTCAAGAATTATTATAAAGCTATAGTAATCAAGATAGTAAAACAGGTCTGGATTCCAGGTCTGGCTCTAACATGTAGAGGCAATGAGATGAATAAATAAAAGTAAGCTTGAATACTCTGTATGTATATGATTGCCCAAGAAAGTCTAGAGATACAACTATTAGATATTTCCATAGAGATACAGAAAATATCACATTTTCTTGGTACGAATATCCTCACAAAAGCATTCTTTGAACTAAATATACAACAAATTATTAACTGTCTCTATATGGTTATTTCATTTATATAAATTAAATGGCTCTGGGAAGCAGTATTATTCTGGACTATACAGTTAAACAAAAAAACTCAAACACCTATGTCTCTAGTTAGTTTAATCTTGATGCAAAGGATATATCCATCTTAAAAATATAAATATTATAGCTCAGTAAGTAAATTTACTTACAAAAATGAACTGGGATTGGAATTCTTCTCTACATGAGGAAGCTCCAACAAGCTGGTGATTGTGGTTTGTGACTGGAAGAGTTTTGAGAGTGAAGTTTTTTCTACAATGTTTTTCTCCTTTCCCCTGTTAAGAATAGTTAATAACAATCATTGTAGATACTTCTGCCCTTTTTGTTTTTGTTATTTTCCACCCTTTAACAGAGCTGAAAAATAATGGTAGCCAAGAATAAAACAGTGAATTTTGTATTGCTGAATTATCACTTATTAAATGATCAACTGCTAATGGTCACTAAATTTACATAAGGAAATTTTACATAGAATATTGAAAAAACACAGCAAAAGACTGAAGTTTGCCCATTTCTGTTCAGGAAGTTCCTTCACTCCCAAGCATCACAGAATGTTGTTCTTTCAGTTCCAAAATTTACTATTATTACTTTCCCCTTTTGACCTTCCTTTTGGTTCCTCAGTGCCAGAGCTTCCAGTCTTCTCGCTCAGTTGCCATCATTTTGCATGTCATTTCCAAGAGTTTCAAAGATACTTGCTGAAAGGTAGATGCTTCCTGCCTTAACGTGTTCACCTGTGTCAGTATCTTTTCTAGTCAGAAGTGCCCTCACTTTAGAAATCTCATGTTAGTTTGTTGCGCTCATCGGCAGGCAATTGGACTTGTATTTCTTCCATCTTGGGTTTCTGGGTTGTGAATGATTCCTTCAGTCACATTAACTGCTTCAACACATTCCTTCTTTCTCTGGTCTTCCTCAGCATACTTTTCTGCATTTTTAACCATATTTTTCTTTCAGGGAAGGGTGCAGGCAAGAATGAAGTTAAGTAGGCATGCAGGCAAGAAGAGAGAGGAAGAAACATTTCATTTTTACTTAGGTCTTTACAATGGCTGCCCCCACAACCCCCCAACCCAGGGGTAAGTGGCCTATGCTCCTTTGGAGGTGACTGACCTAACTGCTATTCCATGAGGGCACACCTTAACCATATTTTCAATATCATCGTTGCATAACCCACTGAAGACTGGATTACACTCTGCTGCTTATATCCTATATCCTTATCTTTGGCAGAAGGATGTATAATGCCATTGATAACAATGTCAAATATAACTTTAATCTGAAGGACTCCACAAAGGGCTGGAGGAAACACCATATTGTCTTTGGTCAAATCAAGTTTTGTTTCTTTTGGACTCCTTCACAATGCCTTGTAGCAAGTCCTGGTCAAGTCTTCACTACTTAAGAAATGTCCCTCTGGTGGACTTCATTTCAAACATTCCTTTTTAAATTTCCAGGACGGAAATAAAAAAAATAATTCCACACTTAAATCATATACAGCAATGATTTTGTCTTCTGATTTGTCTTTGATAGATCAAAGAAGCAGTTGTGGGTTCATTAATCACCTGAAGTATATGGTCAGAATCTTGTGTCCTATCACTGAAACACGGTAGAACTGTGTTCACATCGTTTTTTGTGTATGCTCCAAGTAATTTCCTGTAGTTTCTTTCATTTCATCAATACAAATTCTCCAACCTGACTTGGGTAAGAGTTTTCCATGAGCTGAGACCTAGGTATAACCATTGGGGGCACAAATAATTTCAAAGGGAACTTTTTTTTTTTTTTTAAAAGGAAAGGTGTAGGCCAGGGATGAAGGTGGGTAAGAAGGCAGGCAGGAAGAAAGAGGAGGAAGAAGTACTTAACTTTTTTCTTTAGTTGTTCACACTGGTTGTTTCCAGTGGACCCAGGACTCAAACCCAGAGGTATATGGCCTGTGCTCCTTCGAGGCTACTAAACTAACTGCAACTCTACCAGGGTGTGCCAAAGGGAACATTTTAAAGTCATTCTGAATTTCAGAGTCATCATACAGATGGCCAGTGAGATGCTTGGTGGCACTGAGTGTTGTTTGGTGATTGCCTGTTGCTTGATCAGTGTGTTAACACATTGCTTATCATCTGCTATAAAGGCGACAACTGAAGGGGTGATTCTAGCATCTTTGGCATTCTCAGTGCCTTTACTTGTTTACCTTCCATAACTGCCACACATGAATTGTTAGAACCCAAGTCAATACCCAAAACTGGCTTGATTATTTCTGATGCGTAGTCTCACTTGAAACAATTCTGAAATTTCATGACTAAGGCCATTCAAGCATCCTGATGGCGGGTGGCTGTGGGACCCCAGGGGGCTGTGGTTGCCATGGCTTGACTATGGCTTATCATGGCAAGACTGTGTCTTATGGCAAGCAGATGGTGGGAGCAGCAAACAGGCAGCTGGATGGCAGGGACCTGTGTGCAGCAGTAGTAGCCTACTTGTGTCCTTTCTGAAATTTCTATTCTTTCTCAACTTTGTGTACAATTAATGCAATATTTTTTCATGGAAATTGCTTTTAAAAGTCAGTATATTTTAAATTCTACTGATCAAAGAAACTTCCACAAAATAACTCTAAAGTTAATCTGGAAACACAAAATTTCCTAAGAGAAGTGTGATAATGAGGGAAGATACACCCTAGCTAACACTAAAAACATATACAGTAACAACAGCTAAAACAGTATGATACTCTTTTAAGATCAGCCAGAAAAAAATCTAGAAATAGATTAAGCAGATAAAAGGACTTAGGATAAAAAATGGCATTTAAAATAATGGAGAAAGACAATCATGTAACATCAGACTAAGAAAAAACTTATATCCTTTATACATAATAAACCACAATGATTTTTTTATGCTGAAATTTTAACTTAAAAATGGAAAACACGAGGAACTACAGAAGTTATACAGCATATTTACATATATTAAAGGGGGAAGGCTAAAATCAGTTCTGACTTTATAGAAATGACTAACTTAAGAAAGTCTAAATTGGCTTGCTCTGGTAGCCTAGAGAAGAAGGCCACCAATGCAGTCCACATATAACCCGAGGACCTGGGTTTGAGACCTGGGACTGCAGGGACAATCAATAAGCACAACTAAATAAAATAAATGTTTCTTTCTCCTTTCTTTTCCTGCTTAACTGCCTACTTTGCCTTCAGTTCTGGCTGCACCTTTCCTTTAATTTTTTTTTTTTTTAAATCTAAATTTCAAGAAACAAAATCAGCAAACTCTATAATTTAAAACTAAAGACAAAAACCAAAACGTATAACATAGATGGTAGTTAAGTGATTCATATCTTTAGTATGGAGTGTTTTTATAAAAAGCTAGAAAAAGATGAAGCTAGAAAAGGACCTAAATAAGGAACAAAAGAAATAAAAATGTAGAATAAACACAGAAAATGTAGAAATTCATTCATGCTGGAAGACAAACCAGTAAGGTATCATTTTTGCCTATCACTTTTAGCTAAGGTGGAAAAAACGACTTATACTGAGGATCAGGACAGATAGAAACTTCTTTCTGTACAGCTAGTAGGGCAGCAGACTGACGTAAGCTTTCTGGTGGGGCTTTGGGAGATCTGTATCAAAAGCAAAGGTTTAAAATGTGTATAATCTTTGATCTAGCAATTTTACTTCTAGGAATTTAGTTGAAGGAAATAAGGATATACATAAAAATTCATCTAGAATAGTTCTCATTATTTAAAATAGTAAAAGATAACCTATATACAACAATGACTGATTATATAAACTATGTTCATACATAGAATCGACTACTACATGGCCATTAAAAATATTCTATAAAACTGGTACTAGCAGCAAGAATACGGAAATCAGAGAAACTTTTTAATGTTAATGATGGGACTATGAATTGGCAAAAATCACTTGGAAAACTATCGTAATATCCACTCAAGCTTAACATACATATACCTAGGACTCAACAATTTTACTTCTAACCGAAGTGTACATACACTCTGCAGAAATGTGTACAGAATTGCACCAAAAGACATGGACAAAAATGTTCATAGCTGCACCATTCATAATGGGCCCAAAGTGAAAAAAACTCAAATGTTAATCATGAGCAGAATGGAGATATTACAGCTTATTTATACAGTGGCATACTATATTGCAAAGAACATAAATGGACTTCTGTCACCTGTCACAATGTAGATGAATCACACAAAATTTTGAATTTATGCAGCCAGAGTACACACCGTGAGATTCAAATTACAGAACTGATAGCTACAGAAGTCGATAGTAGTTTGAGGGATGCAGTGACTCTGAAAGAACATGCGGGAGGCTGCTGGTAAGTCTGTGTTGGTCTGAGTGGAGTTATACGAGTGTATTCATTTTGTAAGGAGTCACTACGCTGTACACTTACGCACTTTTCCATATACATGTTAAATTGCAATATAAAGTTTAGTTTAAAAAGTTGAAGTTTTCTATAGATTTCTCTTAAAAAATGTGATCCATATATCTGAACACAATTATGAGGGGTGCTTGTTAAAAGTACAGCTTTCCGGACTCCAAATCAAACTTACTAAATAAATTTTCTGGGAGTGGGGCACAGGATTCTGTATTTTAAATAAGCTTCCTGGATAATTTTTACATAGATTGAAGGTTAAAAGTCATTATTGTGGAAAAATACTTAACATCAATGAATGTGGTAGTTAAGAGTGGACTCTGGAGCTAAAATGCCTAGGTTTAAATGCAGCCTGCCATTTAACATCTGTGTGATTCAACTCTCTGGCCTAAGTTTCCTCAAGTGGTAAAATGAGAACACTACTAGTATTTATTTCATATGGTTTTTGTGAGGACTAAATGAGTTAACATATATGTAAAGTGCTTTGAATAGAGCCTGGCACATAGTAAGCACTATGTAAATGTTTTTAAAAAATAGAAGGAAATAAAAAATGAATATACAGCATCATACCTTTATGAAAATACATGTAAGTGACTAGAAAAAGTGGTAACACTATTATTTCGCACAAATAACTACTAATTTATTTTCTTTTTGTTTATGCCATCTAATTTCTAATAATGAAACATTTCTTTTTTACATGGAAATAGTATTTGAACAGTATTTATATGGGAATAGTATTTAACATTACAGCTAGATGGCAATCTTTTTGACTTTTGCTCCAGTTTGAAGAGGATTGCCAACCTGGAACTGCAGTTGAAGCCTCTTATGTTAACGTCCAATTTTTAGACACAAATCTTAAGTTATATCAACTCCTAAGGTCAGTTCACCTCATCAAACTTTAGTAATGTACAAATATTTCTGAATGGCTACTGGTAAAATTTTCCTATGACAATTATAAAACTGGAAGCAGTAATTTAGAAATTTAAAAACTCAAAGAATGGACTTCAAATGAATAAACAATGAAAGTGCTAACGAGAGTGGTGAAGGTTCCTCAATGGTACCACAGAAAATGAGCAATTTTGATAAATAGTATCATAAACAAACCTGTAAGTGAGATGGGAAATCAAAGACAGAAGGTATGACTCCAGGTTTCAATTTAATATTTGGCGTACTTCTGTCAAAATCTGTATTCTTAAAGTGCCTTGAACATAACACATCTCCTTTTTTAGGCTCCCAAATGCCTGCAGCATTCACATCAAGTCTTTTCATTGCTAATACCCACTGTCTTTTAACATTTTCATCTGTGGGGAATCTAGAAAAAAACACAAAAAGCATTTTAAAATTAAACACTATTGCTATATCCTTGAATTAAGGCTGTGACTAAACAGATTCCTTAATTAGTTTGTTATTAACCTTGGAAACTGGAATATTCAGGGAGTCTTGTATTAAAAAAAGAAAAATTTCAAAAGATATTGAACACCTTAAGACAAGATCCATAAATGAAGGATTTTCTTCATCTATAGATTATCGAATAAAGACTAACATTTGGGGCTTTTCCTCTCCGAACTACGTAATATTCAGAACTTATTCCAGATGAATAGCACCCCTTGTACTTTCTTCTGTCAGCATCAGAAAGTTGCTCAGTACAGCGTTTAATACATTGCAGATCTATAAATGTTTAGTGAATGAATGCAGAGAACTGCAGAGTTTGAAGTTCTGAAGATCAGAACTATTTTAAGAGATCTGACAGTCAATAGCTCTATCTTTTCCAATTTTCCACAATGGTTCAAATCCTTTCTGGAATAAAGTAGAGTATATATCCTCATTTTTCATTTTCTCGCACTGCACAAAATAGTTATATCTTTCTTTAGCATGCAGCACAGTACTGCCTGGCACAAAGTAGCAAAACAAACCTATAGTGAATGAATAATTATTAAGTCTTATTACTCCTTTCCTATGCTGTCAGATGAATGGCTAAAATGCTAAATTAGAATCATCTTGCTTTATCTGCAATACTGTGAAAAAAACACTTGATCTAAACTTGTAATTTATAACTTTTCTCTATAACCTAAGGCTGACCTATTTCTAAACAATAGAACATATTTGGGCAAAGATTCTTCCTTCAGACTGTAAAGTACATATAAACAATATCAAATATCTTTGAAGGTGTATTAAAATGCAAAGTAAAAATTGAGTTTGATGCTATATTTGTTAAACAGCCTCTGGTACACTGGTATTATCTTAGATTTTTAAATAAATTATGAAAGTGTAAAGCTATCACTGTCACTTTAAACTTAACTAAAAAGGTTACTTAAAAAAGGGCTTAGGAACTAAAATTCAAAATGGAAGGTTTAAGTAGAATTGTCTTTGGCATTTTTTTTTTTTTTAACTGTCAAAAGTACTTGGCTTAACTACAGCAAAATCTTACACGTGAAATGTCAGTCCTTTTAACTTGGAGTTTGGCAGACAGCGAGAAGCACATCCAATGGCTGAGCAACATTTCACCATGGTTTTAGCAATTCATAACAGAACTGGAAGAAAAAATGGTAAGAGTTAGTAACTTCAAAGCTAAGGGGTACAAATTAATCTTCCCCAGTATATTTTAGGGAATGTGAAATCATGTTAGAAAGCCAAAGGCAAATACTTTCAACACCTACTGCTTGGCTCATAAAATTTTTTCCAGGGGCTGGTCTCTTTAATAAGGCAAGTCATATATAGTTTGCACTCCGAGGTGAGGGGTCCGATTTCAGTTGTAGGCTTGTATATTTCCCTTCTAGCGCTTCCTACAGTGACGATGTTCCCGGTGCCACAGGGCCTCCGCACACTACTCATGGGATACTCCTACTCATCTGTCAGCTCGTGTTGTTTTCCAAGGGAAAACTTACTGACACTCTGCTGAAGTCAGAGTCACTCTAGTAGTAACGCTGGTAGAACCCACTTCCAGCATGTCTCAAAGTTATCATCTTATGTTTCAGTGATTCTCTGGTTAACGTTTTCTCCCCCATCCATCTGAGAGTTCCGTTGGGGCTGGTGTTTCAGCTCAGCTTTCCGGCCCAAGACTTCGTTGCTGACTGGCACATGGTAAACGTTAATACATCTTCTGAAGGAATGCTGAGCAAGTAGAAGAGCAGGGACGTAAAGACGCTCGGAGCGAGGCGAGAGGCCGGGCGGCCCAAGGCAGGCGCAGGGGCCCGCTCAGAGCCCGAGGCCCGGCCGAGCTCCGCCCCTTTCTCGCGACTCCCGGCCGACGCGAGGAGGGAGGGGCCGCCTTGTCACTGGTACGGATACGGCCAGAGAGCGTCCCTTTCTCAGGGGCAACCGGGTGTCTCCGGGCCGCTGCGGTCCTCCTCGCTCTGAAACAAGCGAGGGTTTGGGCGGGTAGCGATGGGGGGGGGCAAAAAAGAGACAACCTAAGAGTTATTACCGTTAGCGGGGAAGGCAGCGCCTAACATCAACGACAGGGATTTCGTCTCCCCCCACTTCCGCCCCGTCGCCCCGGGAACCGGAAATCCGGCAGCTCGGGTCACGTGCTCCTCCGCCCTCTGGGTTCTGGCAGCCGCGGCCGCCGAGAGTGGTGGGAGCCGAGAGCGTGATAGAGCGGCGCTGCTTCTCTGGGCGTGGCTTCCACTCTGTGGGAAGGGTCGGTGGAGGAGATGGCGGCGTTGGCGCAGAAACATGGCGCCGGCGGCCAAGAGCGAGAGCGGCGGGGCTGCGAGCACTACGACAGAGGATGTCTCCTAAAGGTGACGACTTCAGTGGGTCCTTCCCAGACGATCTTCCGCCGGGCCGGGCTAGGGGTGGAGAGGGCAAAGCAGTTAGATTTGGGCTTAAGTTTGAAGCTGAGCTGTTCATCAGGATGCTTTCACATCGAGCTGGGTGCCGGCTCTAGAGAACGTTTTGGCAAACCACACCTTTTTTCTTGTTTTGGTGTTTGCAAACAAATCTTGCTGGGAAAAAACCTGGGCCTGCGTAGCGTTTTGCTGCTGGAAGTAGGCAGGGGCAGCTCCCGGCCTGTGCTGACTTCCCCCAAAGATCGCGTACACTGTATGATGAAATAATGGGCGAAGGACAGACAAGTTCAGAATCGTAATACGATTTCAGCTCCTGTAGTAATAGTTGCACAACCTGCCAGCTTCATTTGACAGTCAATGAGTAATTGTAAACCTGCCAAGGAGAAAATGTATGTATGAAATAGGAAGACAATCGTGTAATGGCCACTAAATTGGAAAGTACCTCGTATGCATATGTTGTAACTTGAGCTATTTGAGAAAAAATTCTAGTTATTATATATTTTAAACTGGCACCCATTGGATTGAAGTTTCGTGGTTTTTCTTGCAAAAAGATTATGCTTAAGAAACTTAAGCTTTGGAATCTCAGGGCTTTACCCCAAATCTTAGTTCAACCTTTTAACGCCTGATTTTGAGCAGGCTGCTGTTTTAAGTGCCCAGTATGTAAAATAGGCATAATAGAAGTTTCTTACTTGATAAAAACGTATAACACTTATAACAACAACCTAAATCTTTTTCTATAGACCATAGTTTCAGCATTCCTCCTGTGTACTGGATGAAGCTCTTTCAAAATTAGTCATTTAAAAGTGCTATGTAAGGATGTTACTCCATTTGCACTGAGATGTTTTGTTCATCTTTAAAACTTGAGTTCTAATACTGACGTCTTTGCTTTCTGTATTCCCCTCCCTACTCCTCCATCCCATTCTCAAGAAATGGCACACACTATGAAAGCAGTAAGACACCTGTTTATGGACTGTGAGTGTCAAATACTTTGTCTTCCTTAAATACCAGAGGCTAAGTGAAGAGTTTTAAGGATCAACAAAATCAAATGCTGCTGTTTGAGTAAAATAAGAGTTGAAAAATGACCTTTGAATTTGTCAAGGAAGAGGTCACTGGTGATCTTGACAGCAGAAGTTTCAGTGGAGAAATTGGGACAAAACCTTATTGGAGTGGATTCAAGAGGTAGTGGTATATTGGAACTGGAAATAGCCTATAGGTAATTATTAGAGTTTTGCTGTAAAAGGGCAGGGGGAAGAGGCTGTGGTTGCTGGGAGATGTAGAATAATGGCATCCCCTCCCCTTCACCTTTAAGGTGGAAAGCATTGCAATGTGTTTGAATATTCTTGGAAAAGACTAATAAAATGAGAACATTTTATAATGCAAGAGAGAGGGAATTCTAGGAACACTGTTCTTGAGTAGACCAAAGAGAAGATGGGATCCATTACACAAGTGGAGTAGTTGACCTTGGATTAAAATATGAACAGTAGACTGTAGCAGAAGGAAAGGTAAACTGTGACATACATTTGAAAGTAGGTTGTTCGTTTTTTTGGGGGGATGGTCTCTTCTGACTATTTCTGTTGAAGTGAAATAAGCGTGATCAAGAGTGTAAAGGAGGAAGAAGAGGTGTTCCAGATTTAAAGAGAGATGTGAAATAACCACTTAGATTCTAAGTTCTAGATTCTGGAAGACTGAGAGAACTGACTAGTAGTTAGAGCCCACTTTTATTAGTGATTATGACTTAAAATGTGATACCTATCAGTATGGTTGTGGTCTTTCTTTAGCTATAGTCGTTTATATAGATTGAGTGGGAGATAATTGGACTTTATCAGAATGGGAATTTTGGCTGAGTACATGGAGCAAGAGAAGAGGAAACGTGCGAGGGAAGAATTAATTGGAATGAGTTGGAAAGAGAGGAGATAGTGGTTCGAGACTTTTATGCTTGAAATTAAGATATAAGCAGGATTCAGTTCCTGTTCTAGAGTAATGATTCTCAAAGTAGTTGGGCCTCTAAAGAGTCCTGAGGCTCTTCGAGGGAATTCTCAAGATCAAAACTTTACTTTTTTTTTTTTTGAAGAAAGGAAGAAAGGGAGAGGAGGTAGAAACATCTTTATTTTTTTAGGTTTTTTTACCCTGTCCCTGGGCTTTGCATGATCTGTGTGCCAATGTCTCAGCCCCTTGAACCGCAAGGGTGTGCCCTGAGGTCAAAACTTTTAAGACATTATTTGTCTTTTTCAGTGTATGTAAAAGCAATGATTAAAACTGCTGGCATCTTAGAACACATCAAGCAGTAGCACAGAACTGTTTAAATGGGATGCTTTCATCGAGTACTTCTGCAAACTGAAATTAGATGGTTGTCACGAAGAAAAGTTCTTCAACTGGATTGCAAACTGAACTAGTTTTTTGTTTTGTTTTGTTTTTCATGGGACAACATGCTATTTTCCATGAAACATGAAACTGGTTATTCAGACTTGGGTATTTGGAGGAAATTGAGACTTACCATTACAAGGAAGATAGTCAATAGTGATAAAATTAAAACTAGAACTTTTGGCAAACTTGTTTTAGCCTCTGTGGTCTTCAGAGTTCCCAAAATCTGAAGATTTTTCTGATGAGATGGATAATAATGTTAATGAATATGATTTCTTTATATTGCATGTCAAATATGTGAAAATGGAAAGAACTACTTAAGTCATAAAATTGATTGTTTTCCAAGTGACCAATACATGGGTAAAAGATCCATTCAAATGTAGGACAATCAATGAATTTAATATGTAACAGGGAGAAAAATTCACTGGTTTCAGATTTCATGTTGCAGCTGTTTTTATGAATTGTTGAGCTTTGGTGTAGTATCAGACGAATAGCCATACTAAAGTAGTTTTCCCTTTTCCAGCTTTTTATTTCTTTGAGGCCAAAGTTTCTTCATATACTTCAATAAAAATTCATTGAATGCAGAAGCAGAAATGAGAATTCAGTTGCTCTGGGAGGAAAAATGGATATTTTTCATTCAAAGATAAGCATTCCAGTTTAGTGATGAGGTTCTACCCTGTGATCGCTTCAGGAACACAATTTTTCTATTGTATTATTTTGCCATGTCTTAAGATGTCTGCGTGCCAGGTTTCACTGATGGAAAGGGAGCATGAAAGAGGCATGTTTAATTTCTTAATACTTAGGCCCACTTTCATTGTTAAGATCGTAGTCGTTTGACTCTTGCTAACAGCAATGGCACAGCTGACTGGCTGGAAACTGTAGTATGTACCTGGGCAATCAAGTTGCCCAGTAATGAAAAAATAGATTTTGGGGGACCAGTATGCAGTCTTCACCCCTCTTGAAAAGGGCTCTCTCTTATTGCATCCTCTTAATATATGATGCATCTAATTGATTAATAAACGTAAGTGAATTAGTGTGTAATCTTTATAATATTTAATGTTTGGGGGTAAAGCAAGTAAATGAATTTATCTGGATATCTGAGAAGTTTCCTGCCTGCCATTCAGGTTGAGAATGAGTTTAGGGTGTGGGGTTAGTTTTTTAGCTGAAGGATTTCCATCCTTCATAATTCTCTTGTCTTTATGGATAAGGTTGTGTTCAACATTATATAGACATACAGATGTTGAAGGGAAAAAGTTAAACTATAGCAAGAAACAGTTAAATATCATGTTCAGGAACATTTAACCATCTGGTCCACTGATTTTAATCTTTGACCTTGTTCCAGAGGGAAGAAGAAGTTTTCTTTGTGCATTACAACTTGTTTTCTCTAACTTTTTCTTGCCTGGGGTTTAGGCACCTTGCTGTGACAAGCTTTATACTTGCCGCTTGTGTCACGATAACAGAGAAGACCATCAACTAGATCGCTTTAAGGTGAAAGAAGTGCAGTGCATAAACTGTGAAAAAATTCAGCACGTAAGACTTTATGATATATTTCTATTTGTAAAATCTTTTACTAAAGTGGTTTAAAATATTTAATCGAGAGCCTTATAGATTTGTCTTCTTAACTGAGGGTAAGCAATATCTTTGATTTGAATGTTAAAAAAACTTGTGAAAATAAAACTGCTTATACTTCAACATCAATTTTTGGATAGGAATTCACAGATGTTTTGGTAAATTTATTACTGTTTTTAATTACACATGTCTCTATTAGGCTCAGCAGACTTGTGAGGACTGCAGCACATTGTTTGGGGAATATTATTGCAATATATGTCATCTGTTTGACAAAGACAAGAAGCAATATCATTGTGAAAACTGTGGAATTTGTAGGTACTGTATATCAAATATTCTTTTCTAATCTTACTCTATTTGGACAGTAATATATTTTTTTAAATTTGCTTTTTTGGGATATAAATTTTATCTATAAAAGCACTCATTTTAAGTGTTCCATTCAGTAAGTTTTGATTTATCTGTGTATGTTAGTATCAACAAAATAAAGTTAAATTTTTCCATTATTTTCAAAAGCTTCTTCCTACTTCTTTTTGCAATGATTTAATCATCCCGTCAACTGTGGTGTGACTGTTTAAAACTTTTAACTTCGGCATGTAAAATGTGCTTTTATATAAAGTGGGAAACTGAGGTAGAAAATATGGTAGATTTTTCTTAAAAGTCTTTTAAATTTAAAAAATGCCTACTGATTTTATAAAATTTGCACAATCTGAAAAGTGGAAGAATGAAAATGAAATTATGTGGTACAGCCCAGTCAAGTTGCAGTTGGGTCTGTGCCTGTGATTGAGCACGGCCATGCGCGCCATGCGCATCCCAAGGATTCAGATTCATGTCCCGGGGCCAGTGGGAGCAGCCAAGATGGCCAATAAAGTGAAAAAATAGTGCTGCTGCTTCCTCTCCTGCCTGCTTGCTTAGCTGTCTGTGCCTTTCCTTTAAAAAAAAAAAGATAGAAAAGAAAATGAAGTGCAATTCAACACCCACTGACAAGCTCCTGTTGATGTATTGCTATACAGGAATTCTTTTCTTGTTATAAAGTTTTGAAGTATTAGATACAAAACAATGGAAGTAGCATGTATGTTGCAAAGCATAATACAATAAGGAAGTTACACAGTTTAAAATGTAGATTTTGAACAGTTTTGAAGCGCCTATTCAGTGTTAATTCTCTTGTTCTATCTAGAGAGAACCACCGGCTTGAATATTTTAAATTACTTTATGTATTTTTTTTTTTTTTTTTTTAAGGAACGGTGCAGGTAGGAATGAAGGCAGGTAGGTAGGCAGACAGGAAGAGAGAAGGAAGAAGTATGCATTTATTTTATTTAGTTGTTAAACTGGTTGTTTCCCCCTGGACCCAGGACTCGAACCTTAGGGGTATGTGGCCTGTTCTCCTTTGGAGGCAATTGACTTACTCCTACTCAATTAACTGCTGCTCCACTAGGGTTTGCCTAGTTTGTTTTTAAGAAAGGATAGCAAACATACTAAAAGATGTGGAAATCATAAGCAATCTTACGAGTTTTCTATGAACACATTCTTATTTTTTTCTTTTTAAAGGAGAGCTGCAGGCAGGAATGAAGGGTAGCTGGCATGCAGGCAGGAAGAGAGAATAAGCACTTTGTTCATCCTGATTGTTTGCCTTGTCTCCGGGTCTTGAAACCAGGGCCTTGGGATGTATGTGGCTTGCGTTCTTAGCTGGAGACAGCCGACCTAACTGCTACTCCTGCAGGGTGTGCCAGACGCATCCTTTTACTTAATTATTTTTGTTTATTTTTTAAAAGCACTTTATTCAGTTGTTTAGCATTGGTGGTTTCCCCACCCCTGGGTCTTGAACCAGGGACCTTTAACTGTATGTGGACTGCACCTGGTTTAACCCACTAGGCCACCAGGGTGCACCAGGACACATCCTTTTCACTACCACCACCCTGGTAAGAAATAGTGTTCATAGTGCCTTACTGGTTTCTCATGTGCTCCCTCCAACTCAGTATACTCCCCCAAAGGTAACCACTTTAACTTTCTGAACTTTTTATAAATAGACTCATAGTATATACTCTTGTGTTTTGTTTTATACATTTTAAGGCGTTAATATCAGGAACTTATCTATTTAGAATTTCCTATTTATACTTTCCTTTATGATTGACCCATTATCATTGTATCTCTTTTCTTTAGTAATGCTTCCTGCTTTATAGATAAACTGTTTCTATAGCAGCTTTCTTTAGATTAAATTTTGCATGTATATTCTTTCCATTTTTAAAACTTTCTATCTACTTTAATGCATTATCTTGTAAGCAGCCTCTAGTTTTGTGTTTGAGTCTGATAAAGACTGTCTTTTAGAGTACTTTGTTGTTTATTATTAATGTTATGTTTATTTCAGGCTGCAATTTTAGTCTTTTCTTTGCATTAGTTTTTGTCTAGTTGTCTTTTCTCTCTCTTACCTTCTTTTGGCTTAATTAGCAATTTTCTCTTATTTTAGCTCTATTCTTCCATTATTCTCTTGGTTGTTAGATACTGTAACATCCATCTTGGGCTTACTAGAGTAATACATTTTTCATGTCCTGGACATTCAAGAATCTTAAACACTAAGAAGATTTATATACTGTTTCTTGTATTTTAAACTCTTTAAGACATTGTTTAGAGCAGTCAGTATTTTCCTAGATTCAGCTGCATATTCACCCTTGTTATTTTTCTTCTTTTCCTTTCTACATCTCTGACTTAATCTTTAGGATTATTTTCCTTCTGGAAGAGTTCGTTTCAGTATTATTTTTCGTATTACTTTTAGTGAGATAAATTCAGTTTTTCTGTCTCTTTGAAAATGTATTTTTAAATTATATCTTCAGGTGTAGAATTCCATGTTGACAGTTTCAGCACTTTAAAAAATATTTTGGTTCCATGGTTTTCTGTTTAGAAGTCACCTGTCAGGACTGTTATTGCCCCTTTGAAGTTAATGTGTCTTTTCTTCCTCAGTCTTTTTAATTCATTAATACTTAGCTGTTTTCCCCATCATATGTCCAGGTGTGTGGTATTTATCTGGCTTAGAGTTAACAGTGTTTCTTGAATCTTATTTTGTCAGTTTTGAAATATTTCTTGACCAGCATCTCTTGGTTTGATGTTTCTTCTCCATTATTTTCTCCTGTTCTGGGATTCTGTGACAAACCTGTCACGGTGTTCATGTACCACCCCCCCTCCCCACGGTCCCCGCACCCCCTGCCACATTTCTTTCTTTATTTTTGAGAGAAAGGAAGGAGAAGCATCTTTTTTTTATTTAGTTGTTCACACTGTTTGTTCCCACCTCCCCCATTCTGGACCCTGGACTGGAACCCAGGGGTATGCGGCTGCTCCTTTGAAGGTTATTGACCTAACCACTGCTCCACTAGGGGGCACCTCTTATTGTTTTTGTTTTGTTTTTAGATTATTTATTTATATATTTTCTTAAAAAGATTTACATGCATTTCAAAATATGTTAAATTAAACAATATGGTGGATATATGGATAGTCATTATATTATACGTGTATATTTATATATTATATACTATATATATACTATATATATTATTTCACATCACTATATGATTTTTGGGATAGTGAATTCACACCTCAGTCTGTGTGCATTTCATACCACACCCACCAAAAAAGTTCTAGTCTCCTTTACCACTATTTTTGTTTGTTTTGATTTTTTTTTTTCAGGCCAAGAAAAGAACATAATTTATCACATTAAATACTTTTTTCAGGAGAAACTCAGAAGAGTACAACATATTGGATATATCTAAAACAATCAGATTTTAAAATGAATGTAGTAGAATAAATAAAAATTAATAATGTAAGCTTGAATCACAATTCCTTAATTTAGTAAAATTAAAAGTTAGAATTATCAAGAAGAGTAAGGTAGCTTAGAAAAAAAAACTCAGCATGATAAAAGTAAAATTCAAAAATTTTGTTTAGTGTTATCTTTCCACATAAAGCAAAAATGATGATACTAAACAGGATAAAATATTAAGCATGCAGAATTTGAGCATAAAATGTAAATTTGAACCTTGGCTCTGACACTTGTGTACTATATAGCCTTAGGCAAATTTCTTAGCTTTGGTTTCTCATTTGAATAAAATGAGGATAATAAAATCTACATCTGGGGCTTGTCTTAAATGAGATAATAGATGCCAGTTCTTGAATAGACCCCATAGAATAAGCATAAGCAAAGAAATTAAAAAGATAATCAAAAGTATTCCTAAAAAATGAAAACCCAGGACCGGATGGCTCTTCCAGTGAGTTCCACCTAACCCTAGAGAAGAATTAGTACCTGTTCTACTCAAGCTCTTCCAAAATATTAAAGAATGGGACATTTCCAAACACTCCACAAAGGTTAACATCACACTGATACCAAAAGTTGACAAGACATCACCAAGAAAGATAATTGCAGACCAATATCTCTAATGAACATAGACAGTAGGTCTAATAGACCTGTTTTTAAGTGGGTTTTCTTTACACTTACATAGAGTCTTTCAGTATTTTTTGAAGAACTGGTTTTGTGGTGAACAATTCCTTTAACTTTGCTTATCTGAGAAGCTTTTTATCATTTCTTCAGTTCTGAATTATAATCTCACAGGGTATAGTTTCCTGCGTTGAAAATTATTTTCTTTCAGTCTTTTGAGTATATCATGCCATTCCCCTCTGACCTGTAGAGTTTCAGTTGAGAAATCTACTGCCAATCTTAATGGGGACGCCTTTGTATATGTCTCATTTTTCTTTGGATGCTTTTAAGATTTTTTTCTTTATCTTGTATTTTTGACATTTTTATGACATTGTATCTAGGTATAGATCTGCTTGGGTTTCTTTTATTAGGAAAATAATTGTTTGAGCTTCCTGGGTCTGGACACTTCCTTCATTCTTCACATTAGGGAAGTTCTCAGCTGTTATTTCTTCAAATACAGTTTCCACCCCCTATTCCCGCTTTTCTCCTTCTGGAACCCCTATAATGAAAATATTGTTATCCCATAGGTCTCAAATGCTGTTTTCATTTCTTTGCATTTTTTTCTTTTATCTCTTTGCTGGTTTACTTGAGTGCATTCCTCTGCTTTATCTTTTAGCTCACTGTTGGAGGTTTCATCCAATTCTTGAGTCTCTATTGAATTCTTTAGATCAGCTATTGAGTTCTTTATTTCTTTGACAGCTGTTTTGAACTGCTTCATTTCTTTTCTTTTTTGTCCTCTTTTTCTTCCTCTATTTTCTTGATTTCTATGGTATGTTTATCACTATTGCACTAAATTCATCCTCACGTAGTTTGCAGACATCTGTATATTCAGATTTTCCCCTGGGTTTTTGATTGGATCCATCATTTCATGTAAATTTCTCATTTCATGTAAATTTCTCTGTGTCTTTGCTCTGTTTGGCATTTTGTATATGTTTCTGTGGATTAGGTTTTTCTGCTGTGATGGCCTGTGTAGGCTATTGACTTGAGTGGAGTAAGCCTGGATATAGTTTGGACACTAGGATTTCTTGAGTTTTGTGGTGTCACTGCTGATTGGATTGATTGATGTTCTTATGTGGACCTTCTGTTGCTGCTTGAAAGTTCTGTCTTTAGGGTTGGAGTTTGTGTGCATCCCAGCCCCCAACCCCAGTGATCACTTTGCTGTTGACACACAATTGGCAATCAGTCTGCAGTTTCATCTACAACCACATGGTAGCACTAGTAGGAAGCACTGGCGGTTTCCCCCTCTGAGAGATTCTCTTCTCCCTTTAAACCTGAGGGTGTAATTTCTGGTTGTAGGTGGGTCCTGTGGCTCCAGGGCAACATGGTAGGAGAGGATGGGTAGGCATGGGCGATTCTCGATTCCCTGCATGCTTTCTGGTCGTGCTGGCACCTAATTTTCTCACTGAGCCTCTTGTTCAAACAGCCCGGGCACTGGTGCCTTTTCCGCCCTGTGCCTAGACCCTCTTCCCTAGCTCCATGTGCAGGTCCTGATGGGTGGCCTCTCTGCTGCTTTTGTGATTCCTGGGAAGTCCAGTTCTTCCCACAGTTGCACCCCCTCTTCCACAGCCGGAATCCTGATTATGAGTCTTGCATGTAGCTTTGAACCTGGACGTTTTCGCCTAACCTGTGTTGTTGTGATTGCTGCTGCATCTCTATGTCTGTGCTGCTTTCATGTTTGTTTCTGGAAGGTAGGTGAGTATCTCCCGACGTTTGATACCTCTTTTTTCCCTGTGTACTTAAATTGGAGAGAATCTTGTGATTTAGCTTCCAGGTCTCTGTTCTGCTGTTTTGAATCTGCTATTAAACCTATTGATTTTTTGTTTGTTTGTTTCTTAATGAGAAAATTTATATGTAATCCCCCTTCCCCATAGCTTCCAGTTCTCAGATGAAGTTCTTTACTCTTTTTTTTTTTTTCCTTGAGCATATTAATAATAAATAATTTAAAGACTACGCCAGATAACTCCAATATTCCAGTTACTTATGGGTCAGTTCTGTTTTCTGTTTTTTTTTCTCCTCTTGGTGTTTGGTCTTTTTGGCATGTTTGGTGTTTTCTTTAGTTAATTGTTTGAGCTCTGGATGCCTATTTTCCTCGAGATTAATGTAGTTTTCTTTTTGTAAGCGTTCAATAGAGAGATCACTTTAATCCAGTTAAGGATTGAGATGATTAGAGGCTAAATTTCATTTGCAAACCCTCTTCTATTTTGTTTTCCCTTAGAGGTCTTGAATTAAAGCCCCAGGGTGTTTTTACTCGGGCAATGCTTGTGTTGGGACTTGAACTCCAATTTCGCCCCTTAGAACAGTGAAACTGCTAGTGGTGTGCTTGCTTCCAGGCCTCTTTCCCTCCGCTTGCAGTTTACCTTGTTAGCGCCTCACACTATTGTTTGAGGGCCGCCCCTCCTGCTGTTCCCCAAGGAAGAAGCAGCTTGTTTCTTTTCTCTCTGCGATCTTGATCCTTCAAGCCCATAATTGCCCCTTTACTGCTTTCAAACAGCTTGTTCTCTGTAAATGCAGTCCTGTGCAGTTCTCCCGGGAGTTTTGGGCCTGTGCAAGGAACTTCATCACTGTGGAGTCGAAGTTAGAATCTATTCGTTTATTGATTTAAAGATTCCTACTGGAAACACTTTTCTGTGCCTGTTTTTTCCAAGAACTGAGACTTGTTTCTGAGTCATTTTCTTCATGCGCTCCAGTAATTTTCACTGTTGTCTCCACACTGTTCACTGTTACTTGTCGCAGCTGCACGCACCTTCCAGTAACCACTGTCGCAGGCCACGACTCATCACCTTGTATACATGTTTGATTTTCCAGTTGTTAACACCTAGCATAAAGTTTCATGAGATGAAGATATTTTCAAATTTTAAACTCCAGTGCCTATGGTGCCTTGTATGTAGTAGGTGCTCAGTAATGTGTAGGCGTTACTTAGCAAAATGTTTGCAGTATTGTGATTTCTCTCAGTATATGAAGAAATTCATCATCAAAATTTACCATCTCAGTTCTTTTTATATAAGGCATTAGAAGAGTAAAATAGTGGAAAAACAGCTTCTTTGGAAATTTTAAAAAGATTTTACACTTTGTAAACCTAAATTTTGATTCCACATTTTTCTAGTTTTGAAGTTACATGTACTAGATTTGGCAGTGTCATTTGAATGTGACTGTATACTTCCTGTATGTCATGTATGAATTTGGCACATATTCATCTTATAAATAACTGATTTCATATTTAAATACCATTTTAATAGGTTCTAGACTATAGTTACCTCTGATTTTTCTTGCACTTGTATCATCAAGATATAATATCTCAAATATGTCACTAATTCTGGCTTATTACTTCTGCCCGTACTTTGCCAAATTCAGTGCTTTTGAAAACTTTGAGAGCTTGTAATTTTGTTTAAAATTATCATCTAGACTCCATAATAAAACATTTTTATGTTTAGACTTATAAGCATTTATTAGAATGGTTAATCAATAAATTTTTACTTTTTTTTGTCATCTGCTTCCTTATGACTAATTCTATATACATACCTATCTTCAATTTTTTCTGCCTACTATTATAAGTAAATTTTGGTGTACAAGCATCTTAAGAGATGGAACAATTGCTGTTACACATCTTTTTAACAAATATTGTGAATTAAATTCCTTCCTATTGAATGACTGACTAAATGAGGATTCTTATCTTTTTGTCCTTAGAAATACTGCTCATTTATTTTTTGTATGATGTCATTTACCTCAAATATCTTCTGAAAAATATAATTAATTTATCACTTACTGTGTCAATTTTACCATTGTCCTTAGAGGTTTGAGAAGTGATTTTCTATCAGGGGAAGATTTTGCCCCCAGGGAACATTTAGAGACATATTTGGTGGTTACAGCATATGGCATTTGAAAGAGGATTGGGTTTATCAGTGTGCTTTTACTGGATATAGGCTGGGGATGTTGCTAAACGTCCTACAATACATATGACAGTCTCCTACCAGAAAGAATTATGTGATCCCAAATGTCTATAGTGTCTCGTTGGGGAAACCCAGCCTGCAGTGCTGCTCTTTGTCTCTGAGTTTATCTTCTGCTTTGAAGTGTTTGTTTAATTTTTTTTTTGCTATTTGCCATGTTGGGTGAAAAAATGAAAAATTCTGATTTCTCAACTATGTTCAATGAAAACTTTAAAATATTTCCAGACCATATATTTTGAACGGTGCAGAAAGTCTCCAGTGTCTGTGAGCAATACACGGTCCACATTCCAGACATCTCAGCTGCCTGAGCCACAAGGGCGTGGTTTCATACTGTGTTATCCTTTCAGATGTTTCTGTCTTCCACTTTCTTCCATACTTTGCATTTTAGTCTTTTTGTTAGTGTGGTAAAGAATAAATGATTAATGTGAAAGAATTCCTAGATTGCTCAAATAGCAGAATGTTTCAAGATATAGGAAAAATAGATAACTAAGATCTGTGATGTATGTGATTTTTGAAAGAGTTCGGTAGACCCAGGTGGTAATTGCAAAATAGAACTAGTTTATCTTATTAATATAAGTGGATTTTTCCTTGTACTTTGGAAGATCTCTAAAAAAGAATGAAATGCATGAAATATTAATCTTTAAAATAGAATTCATCAAAAAAGAAACTGGACCCTGGAGCAGAATGGAATTGTGTGAAAGGCTTTTGTAGTCATAGAGCTTTGCTAAATGCGGCATTTAATCTTTTTTTCCCTCTCCGTGCTTTTAACTTGCAAATCGTGCACTATAAATCTCTGAGATTGAATAATATAATTTCTGTAATACTAAAAAGATTATAGAATCCTTTCTGGGAGTATCGTGTTCAGTGGGATGCAATTGAGAAATGTCTAGTTGAAGTATATGAAATAAGATTTTCAAATAAAATTGTTTTATATTTCATATTTCGGTGTATAAAAAATGAGTCCGATTTTAGATTAAGATTATGATCTCTTCAGATAGATATTTTAGGAAGCATTATATCTGCTGTCATTGCCCCAAATCTTTGAAATATCTATTATACAGTTCATTCAATGAGTTCTTATGGTACAGAAAAACCCTGTGAGGATTTTTAGGACTGTTTGACTTTTTTTTAATTCCAAAAAGTAATTGGTAGCAAAATCTATTACACGATTGGAAAATACTGTGTTTAGTCAGAAGTGACATATAAACACTAAATAATGACTTTTTGACTCGTATCCTTAATATCAGAAGTCAAGTTAGAAGTGTGTACAGTGGCAGAACTGGAAATTCTTTACCCTCATTAAAAAAACTTGTCATTTGAATACATAAGTTCTTAAATTTTTTAAGAATCCGTCTTTTTACTTTGCATCTATTCTTTCCTGAGTCTTTGACAATAAGAGTTCTCTTTTGGATATGAAAAACATTTTTGTCTTATACATGTTATAAAATTTTGTCATTTGCTTTTAAACAAATCTGCAAGTCAAGGGCAATCAAGTCTTCCTGGTGTAACTCCTGTCTAGATTTCTCCTACTCTGCTTATAGCATTCTTGACTGTCCTTGACTCTGATGAGGGCTTCAGAAATTGTTCATCCTTAGGCTGTAATTGCTAAGCAAATCAGTGCTTCTTAGAGTTTAATAATACATTCTTTCTACTTGTCTTTGTCTGAAAGCTCTGGGCCATAGACTGGGTCATTTGTAGGGCTTATCTAGTATGTTTCCCAGTTCTTACAGGTCACTTCTTCATTGCCTGATCTTCATTGAAACTATTGTTTCACATATTTTGGCTTTCTTTTTTTGGGTCATCGCAAGTTTAGACCAAAGGGTAGATCTAGTCTCTGATCTGTTGTTCTGTCTTGGGCAGTGATGGAAGCGCCTTTCAGGGTCTTACATACAGAGTTTGACAGCCTGATTCTAAAGTTCATCTAGAAGACAAACTAAGCAAATTTTGGAAGAACAACAAAAAAAGGATTGCTTTCCATATTTCAAAAACATGGTAAAGCTAGAGACTTGAAATAGTGAACTCATTGTGAAGGAACAGACAAATGGATGAATGGAAAAACATACACACGCACATATTTGTACGTAATGAATTTTTAGCTAACTGCGTTTTTATATCAGGAAAGAGTGTAAAGATAATTTATTACCCACTTGGGAAATAAAATAATTGATTCCGAAAACTGTGCGTTCACTAGAATTTTTTGACTAAAAATAGCAGTGACTCACAAAAAATAGTTTTGTATTTTTTATGTAAAAGTCCGAGCCATGCAGTTAAAAGGGTAGTTAATTCTTACTTATTTTTTTTTGTACTGCCACTTGTAAGATATTTTTTTGTCTACATAGTTTAAAATGGGCTTATATTTTGGTCAGTAAAGACAGGAAGCAGGTGAAGAAAAGTTACACTCTTTTTACTTAAGGTATAACAGAATTTTCATTTCTCTCTTCTGTGCCCCTCTAGAGAAGTTGGAAAGTAGCCTTTATTTAGGATAGCCTTGTGCCTAGTTAAATGTTTATTATTGTGAAAGAAGGGGATAATAGAAATTTGGGGACAACTAGCAGTTTCTTTACCATACATAATACATTTCAAATGAATGAAAGAAAAATGTAGAAAAATAAAGCCATACGTGTTAAAAGTATATGGAGAGGTGTGCCCTGATGGAGCTGTGGTTGGTTTAATCTATTCTGAAAGAGCAAGCCATATGCCACCCCCTCCCACTCCTGGTTTGAATTTTTAGTTGGGGGGAAACAACCAGTGTGTACAACTAAAAATGCAAAATAAAGTGCTTCCTCCTCTTCTCTCTTCCTTGCCTTCATCCCTGCTTGTACCTTTCCTTAAAAAAAAATGTACATAGGAAAATATGTTTATGATGTATTGATTACAAATATCTTTCTTAAAGAAGAAGTATAAACCATGAAGGAAAATATTGGTGACTGGTGACCATTAAACAGGAATTAAAATGATTATTATGAAAAAAAAAAATATATATATGTATAATATATATGTGCGTGTGTGTGTGTATGTGTATATATATATATATATATATATATATATATATGATGTACCAGAAAAGTAACTATAACACATACATATGAAAAGATTATATCTAGGAGACATTTTTTTATTTCATGTTGTTCCAGTTTATCTCTTATTATGTATAGCTGCTTTAAATCAGTAAAAGACATATATCCTAGTAGAAAAATGAACGGACAGTCTTCAGGAAAAATCCAAATGGTTCATAAATATTAAAATATACTCCCTGTCTCAAAATCTGAGATACGCAAATGAAAATAATCTTTTATTTATCTATCACTGTAGGCCAGGATATGGGGAGTATAGGTGCTATCATGCACTGTTGGTAGAGGTACAAATTGTACTGTATTTTTGGAAATCAGTTTACTAGTATCAAAATTAATGATATAACCCCATAGTTTCACTAACCCTATAGTTTCACTTTAGGAATCTTATAAAAATTACCATTATGTGGGGTAAGTTATATCTGTATAAGGATATTTATTGGATTATTAACTGAGGATTATATGATAGATTGATGAAGGATTATTTTAAAATAATTACATATACCATGCAATACTACGTAGCTATAGAGAGGAATGAAGCATACTTTTTAGGATATATTATTAAGTGAAAATAAGTTGCAGAACAGGATATATAGAAAGAATATCTATGTAAAAATATCCAAGGTGTGTGTATGTTCTATATATATATATCCAAGATGTGTGCACGCACACGTGTGTATATGTATATACAGTCGTCCCTCGCTATATCACGGTTCACTTATCACGGCTTCACTGTACCATGTTTTTTTTTTTTTTTAATATGTCTAATTCTGTGTCGCGGAATTTTCGCTGTATCGCAGGATTTTGCGGTACACATATACTTCACTAGTGACACCCACATGGAATTTTATGTTAAAATTACGTAGATTTAAGAGTGTAGAAAGTGTTTATAAGAGTGTGGGAAGGATTAGGAGAGTAGAGTTTATAAAACTTTAAAATATATATAAATAAATTATAATGCCTCTATTTCATGGATTGTCACCTATTGCGGTGGTCTCTGGAACTCCTGTGATAGGTGAGGGATTACTGTATATGTGTGTATATATATATACTCACATTTATTTTATGCAATTATAGGAAAAAAGACAATAGTAGATGTCATTCAATTTATAGTGCTTACCTTTTGGGGAGAGTATCTTAGGGAGTGAGATTTTACCCCGTATTCTACAGTGTATTTTGAACTTTCTTTTACAGTGAAACTAAGCCTATATATAATGAACAAATGATTACTGTAGTAAAATAAATCTAATATTTTGGTTTTCTTTTTCAGGATTGGTCCAAAGGAAGATTTTTTCCACTGTTTGAAATGTAACTTATGCTTAGCTATGAATCTCCAAGGAAGGCACAAGGTATGTAATTCAGTTTGTATAATAATTTAAAAAGTACTGCAATGTTTTGAAAACCAGCTTTTAAATCCTAATATGTTTGGAAGCATGCTAGTTTTCAGATGATACTAAGTATAATTTATATTTAAGTAGTATTAACAAGTAGATGTTCTAAAGTATATGCTGCAGAATATCTTATATACAATACCTTTTCTTTATAGTGTGTAAACATACTTTTATAAGTTGACAGCTTACTGATTTATGTATTCTTATCATTCGTACTGGTTTTAAGAACAACTTTTAAAATGCATAGTACAGGAGAAATAACAAAGCAATGCAACCTTTTAACACAGCATTCCAAGACAATTAAGAGAAAATATTTTTATATTTCCTTTCATGATTAAGGTAGACATTTTAAATCTAGATGTAAGAATTACATCACAATTTCAGGTCCTTTCAGTTATTTTTCATTATTTAGATAAAATTCTAATGAACTATTATTTACAGTACTGATTCTATCCAAAGAATTTAGAGAACAGAAAGACTAGTGTGGGGTATTGTAGTCAGAGTGAAGTATACTATAGGAGATTCCATATTCAAGAAGCGGTAGCATATGTTGTAACATTTTGTGTGGATGTTGAGAGAAGGACAGAGTCAGACGTTGATGGGAGAAAATTATTTGAAGTCATTTGTTTAGCACAGTAGTAGGTTTAAGACCGATCAGAGAAGAGGTAATTGAAAAAATATAGATATTAAGTAATAAGTGACCTAAAATAGTAAAGTGGTAAGAGAAATTGAGATGAATAGAGAACATATGGGATATATGATAACCAGGTATAAGGGAAAAAGAGTGGGACTAAGTAAAGAGGACTCCCAAAGTTTTTAGGGCATTTATGACTTACTAGCCCTGACTTGTACTTGATTAACAGACTAAATTATTTTTTTTAATAGTAATATTTGCTATCTTTTTAGTTTACACTGCTAAATTCCGTTTAGGATATTGAAACTGCATCTCAGTCTGTTTTTCAAACCACCACACCTGCCACCAGTGTTCCAGTGTCCCTTACCGCTATCTTCTTTCCCTCTCCCCCTCCCCTATAACCAGTCCTGGGTCCTATAATTTTTGTTGGAATTTGTATGTTCATTTGTTTCATTTCCTTATATTCCACATATGATTGAAAACATCCTGTATTTTTCTTTCTCTTTCTCACATTTTTCACTCAGCATGATCTCCATTTCCATCCAGATTATAGCAAAGGACACAATTTCATTTTTTTTAATTGTGGCATAGAGTTCCATTGAGTATATGTACCATGCCTTCTTTATCCAGTCATCTCTTGATGTGCATTTAGGTTGTTTTCATGTCTTAGCTATGGTGAATTGTGCTGCTATGAAACGGGTGCAGATGATTTTCCTGATTAGAGATTTTGTATCCTTTGAGTATATGCCTAGAAGTGGGATTGCTGGAGCAAATGGTAAATCCATCTTTATTTGTTTGAGGAATCACCAATACTGTTTTCCAGAGCGGTCCCACCAATTTATATTCCCTTCAACAGTGTAGAAGGGTTTCCTTTTCTCCACTCCCTCTCCAACACCTGCTATTTCCAGTTTTGATATAGGCCATTCTCTCTGGTGTTAAATGGTGTCTATTAGTTTTTATTTGCATTTCTCTGATGATGAGTAATGTAGAGCATTTTTTCAGGTGTCTGTAAGCCATCTGTGTCTCTTAATTTCTTTTGCCCATTTTTTGTGAGTCTTTTGCTTTTTTATTATTGAGGTGTATGAGTTCTTAGTGTATTTTAGAAATTAAGCTTTTATCTGATGTATGTTATGTGACTGTCTTCTCTAGTTCTGTGGGTTATCTTTTGTTTTAGTGGTGGTTTCTTTTGCTGTGTAGAAGCTTTTCAGTTTGATATAGTTCTAGTTGTTTAGTTTTTGCTTTGGTTTCTTTTGCTGTCACTATTCCTCTCCTAAGGACCTCTTTGAGGTCTAGGTCATGAAGTGTTACCCTGCATTTTGTTCAAAGTATTTTATGGTTTCATGTCTTATGTCCAGGTCTTTGATCTATTTTTGTACTTGGCAATAATGAGTAGTCTAGTAGTTTCTTTTTTTTTTTTTTTGTAGCTGTCTTTCAGGTTTTCCCAACACCATTTGCTGAATAGACTTTCCTTCCTCTATTGTATGCTTTTGACACCTTTGTCATAGACTCACTGTGGTTTTATTTCTGTTTTTTATTTGGTTCTGCTGGTCACTGTGTCTGTTTTTGTTTCAGTACCATACAGTTTTGATGATGATGATCACTCTAATATGGTTTAAAGTCCAGAAGTGTGACACCTCCACTATTCCTTTTTTCTATTAGAATAGTTTTGGCTACTTGAGACCATATAAACGTCAGTATGATTTGCTCCATTTCCTTGAAAAATATCACCGGGACTTTGATGGGAATTGTGTTGAACCTATATATTGCCATGGTTAGAAAGGCCATTTTTGCTATGTTGATTCTTCTAATTCATGAACATGGTATATTTTTCCATCTCTTTATGTCTTCTTTTATTTCTTATTTTTAGATCCTATGGTTTTCGTTGTAGAGGTCTTTTACCTACTTTGAAAGTTACTTCCCAGATATTTGATTGTCTTTCGTGCTATTGTGAATGGGATTTCTTTCTTAATTTTTCTCCTCTCTTTCATTGTTTGTATATAGGAATGCTACTGATTTTTTGTGTGTTGACTTTCTGTCCTGCCACTTTGCTATATTTATTTGTTTCCAGCAGTTTTTTGTTGAGTCTTTAGGGTTTTCTAGGTATAGTATGTCATCTGGAAATGATAGTTTTATTTCATCTTTTCTAATTTGAATTCCTGTAATGTCCTTTCATTGCCTTATTGCTCTGGCCAAGACTTTCAGAAATTATGTCGAATAGTAGTGATGATAGTGGCAACCTTGTCTTATTTGAGATTTTAATAGGAAGCCTTTCAGTTTTTCAGTGAAAACATTGATTATGACGTTCGTTGGCTGTGGGTTTGTTATATATTGTTTTTATTATGTTGAGGTATGTGCCTTCTGTTCCTATTTTGGCAAGAGTGTTTTTTATCATTAATGGGTGTTGAATCTTGTCAAATGGTTTTCTGCATCTTTCAAGATGATTGGTTTTGATTTTATTTTGTTGATGTTGTGTATCTGTCACATTGATTGATTTGTGTATGTTGAACCATCCTTGCATTCCTGGTCATGGTGTATAATTTTTTGATGTGCTATTGAATTCTGTTTGCCAGGATTTTGTTGTTGATGTTTGCATCTATATTCATCAACAATATTGGTCTGTAGTTTTCTTTCTCAGTGCTGTCTTCATGTAATTTTGCAATCAGGTTAATATTAGCCTCATGAAATGTATTTGGGAGTTTTCCTTTCAACTTTGTGAAAGAGTTTGAGTAGGATGGGGATTAGCTTTTCTTTTAATGTTTGGTAGAATTCCCCAGTGAAGCCATCTGGTGCTGGGGTTGTAGGTTTTTAGAAACCTGTCCATTTCTTCATAACTGACAGATTTGTTGACATATAAGTTTTCATAGTAGTCTCATGAGCATCTGTATTTCTGTGATGTTAGTTGTAATCTCACTTCTTTCACTTTTGATTTTTTGTTATCAAGGCTTTCTCTTTTTCTTCATGGGTCTTTGCTAGGGGTGTATCATGTTGTTTTTTTTTTTTTTTTCAAAGAACCAGTTTTTTGATTCATTGCTCTTTTGGATAATCTTTTTGTTTTTAATTTCATTTATTTCTATTCTGATTTTTATTACTTCTGCTGATTTTGGTTTTGATTGATCTTCCCTTTCTAGTTCCCTCAGGTGTGTGGTTACATAGTTAATTTGAGCTCTCTTGGTTTTTGATGTGTGCTTGTATAGGTACAAACTTTCCTCTCAGAATTGCTTTTGCCACACCCCATATGTTCTGGTGGTTTGTCTCTGAATTATCATTTGCTTCCAGGTAAGATTTAATTTCATCAATCCAGAGATGTTTAGAAGCATGTTGTCATCTTTGTGGTTCTTCTAGTTTTGTTCTTTTGGTTCATTTCTAGTTTTACCCCCTTATGGTGAAAGAAAATGCTTTCTATAATTTGAATTTTGCTAAATTTGCTGAGACCTTTTTTTATGTCCCAGGATGTGGTCTGTCCTTGAAAATGTTCTATGAACACTTGAGAAGAATGTATATATTTTTGTTTGGGTAGAACACCCTGTATATATCTGTTAGCTCCATTTGATCTCTTGTTTCTGTTAGGGCCATGTTTCTTTGTTTGTTTTCTGCCTGGATGATCTATCTATGCTTGTAAGTGGGGTGTTAAAAGTGTCCTGCTATTAATATATTACTGTCATTGCCTGCCTTTAACTCTGTCAGTATTTGTTTTATATATTGTGATGGTCCTGCATTGGGTGCATATATGTTGATGATAGTTATTTCTTCTTGATGGACTAACCCTTTGACCATAGTGTAGTGTTTGCCTCGTGATACCATTTCAGTTGGAAGTTTTTATCTCTGATATTAGTATTGCAGTCCCTGATTTCCTTTCATCATTGCTGCTTTAATATATTTTTTGCACAGCCCTTGATTTTCAACCTAATTTTATTGTTGGATCTGATGTACGTTTCTTGTAGACATAATATTGATAGTTCCTGTTTTTTCATCCATCCAGCCACACTGTGTCTTGTGATTGGTGAGTTCATTCATATTTAGGGTGATGACTGAAATGCGATGTTTTATTGCTGTCATTGGAGTCTTTGTTTTCTGTGCCTGTTGCTTCACTTACTGTTTGTTAAGGTTCATTTTTTCCTTTGGATGCTATTCAGTGTTTGTTCTGTCAGTTTCATCTGCTTCCTAGCTATGTGTCCCTTTAAATTTGAATTTCGTGACTGTTCCATGGTTTGTCCTGCTCTATAATTTTCTTTTAGGTGATGATGCCAGGTCATATTTATATATTTGTATATATATTTGTTTTACTTTCCCCCTTAGTGGTTTTTTGTTCACTCCTGTTGTCTCATCTTTGTTCCTGCTTTTACTTTGCTGTTTATCACCATTCTCAAGGTTTGGTGACTCTCTGGTTTTGTTTTCCGTTATATGACTCCTTTCAGGATTTCTTGACTGGCGGACGTGGTGATAGACAAATCCAGTAACTTTATCATTGATTTTATAATTATTTTTCCTTCATATTTAAATGATAATTTTGCAGGGTAGATTATTCTTGATTGGTGGTTTTTGCCTTTTAATATTTTGAAGATGTCAATGTCATTCCACTCTCCTGGCCTGTTGAGTTTCTGTTGGGAAGTCTGTTGACATTCTGATGGGTGTGCCTTTTAGGTTATGTGTTTTTCTTCTCTAGCAGCTTTGAGTCGTTTTTCTTCGTCATTGTTTTTTGCTAATTTTATGTTGTGTCTGGCTGTAGGTCTGTTTACATTTATAAATTCTGGTGTTCTCTTTGCTTCTTGAACCTCCATTGTTACTCTTTATGACAGATGTGGGAAATTCTCTGCTGTTACTGCTTTAAATAGGTTTTCTGATGCTTTCTCTTCCTGGGATGCCTATGATCCTTATGTTTATTCTTCTCATAGTGTTTGATAGTTCTTAGGAGTTTCTTTTTTTTTTTTTTTCAATCTTCTTTCTCTCCTCTTCTGTGAAGATCACCTCTGTTATCTTGTCTTCAAATTCTGATACTCATTCATCTACGTGATTGAGTCTGTTTATGGAACTTTGCATGTTTACCTTCAATTCCTTGGCCGTATCTTTCATTTCTAGTATTTCTGCTAGGACTTTATGTCCTCAGTCTCTTTGTTGACATGTTCCCTATGATATGTCACTTCTTTTCTGAGGTCTACCGACTGTCTTTGGGTAGTCATGTGCGCCTCTTGCATCTCATTCGGCTTTTTTGTAACTTCTTTTTGAACTCTTATTTGTTAGGTTATCCCATTTCATATCCATGGAGTTCTCTGGTGAGCTCTTGACCTTTTTCTCTTTAGGGGCCATTCATGTTTTCTTTGGCTACTTTGGTTTTGGCATAGCTTTCTTTTTGCTTTGAATTCAGTACTGTGACTCTCCTTTTCTTTTGCTTCAGGCTTCTTGCTACTTTGGACTGGGGTGGAGGAGCATGCTTTCTGTCTCAGGTGAGGCGAGGGCCGTGTATGTGCCTGTGGTTTCTGGGCAGGTAGTGCTGTGCGCACACTGAGGTGCATGGAGAGCTCATTTTCTCAAGGGGTGGGGAGAGGGGTACACAGACACCTGTGGTCTCCTGTGTGTGGTGTCTGGGCTGGCTGAGCTACCTGTGCTGGAGCTTGGGGAAATGGACCTTCTCTCAGACGGGGCCATGGTGCACAACTCCCTGTGGGGTCTGGTGTCCACGCAGGCTGTGAGCTGCCCGCATGGGAACTTGGGGAGCGGACCCTCACTCTCAGGGATGGCGGGGAGGGACACACATGCACCTGTGGTCTTTATGCTATGCCTGCAGTCTCCTGTTGGCTGTGGTTCCCTTTCTACCACTTAGGGTGTGGAGCATACTCGGTCACCTCTTCTTGGGCCAGGGGCAGGGGGATGGGGTCTGCACATTCTCCATGATCTCCACTCTTGTCTGCGTTTTGCCAGGTCTGGGTCCCTGGCCCACAGTTCGTTCCTTGAACTACCTCTTCAATGTGGCCTTTTTCTTGTCAGTCAGATTTATAAAGTCTGTAGGATCTGTTCAGAGGAAGTTACGTATATATTCGTAGATTCAAGTTATTTCCTAGATAGGGTAAGATAAGGGTCCTCATTCATTGCCATCTTGAACTGGAAGCCAACAGACGGAATACGTTGGAGAGAAAAAGTTCGATTTTATAGCCTTAAACCTATATCTTGAGACAGTATGTGATAGTGGAATTATCTAGGAGTTAATAACCTCTAATAGATTGCATTTCTGTGGTGCTTTATGGTTTCCAAAGCATGTGTAGTATGTGTCCAAATGCAGACTCATGTATATGTGCATGTATATACACAAAACCAACTCATTTTATCACTTTTGCTTATAATTACCAAACCATTGATTATCCAGGTACATTGTGATTACAGAGATGTTAAAATGTTTTATGTAGAAAGTGTATCTTAGACTTAAGACATATAGTAGTTTTGTTTTATAATAAGGAGAATAAGGCCAAAGAAGTAGTGACTTGCCCAGAATCTTAATGGTTAGTTAATGGCAAGACTGTGATTACAGTCCAGATTTCTGAAATTGTTATTTCAAAGCGTTTCCTTCCCTAGTATATTGTCTTTAAAAAATGGTATCTATATTTTCTGTTTTGGTATTTTTGTTTTGCTGCTTCTTGGTTATCTTTATTGTCTATATTAGTAAATGTCCATCCTACCATCTAGTCAAGTATGCACTTCAAAAATCTAGGTCTTATCTTTGACTTGGTGTTTTCCCTTAATTCCCCTCACCTAATCAGACATAATGTTAAGAACTCAGGCTCTGGAGGCAACCTGTTAGAACTCAAATACTGTTCTACCTCTTATTAGCATAAAACTTTGGAAGTTACTTGCTTCCTGAGGCCTCAAATATCTCATTAAAAAAAGTTAGTTGTATCTTTCATTTAGCATTGTGAGAATTAATTGAGCTAATACATGTAATGTACTTAATATATGGTATAACATGTAGTCTCATTAATATGAACTATTATCAATACTGCTATGTAGTTTATATGAAAGAGAATATTTCCAAACATCATCTTGACTCACTGAGTTTCCTTATTCATAAACTGAAGAGAATTTGAATAATTAATAGGTATTGAGCAGTTTCATTGTTTTAGGTAATATATAGAGCCTAAAATAGTAGTCAGTATTAACTATTCAAGCCTTGTCTGACATATAAGAAGCACATATTAATGTGGTTATCTTTAGTAGGTTGATATTGTTTCTTATAAGTTTTTATTAGTAATGTTATTATAGCTGACATTTTCGGCTAGTTAAGCTTTTGTTAATTTGAGTTTTTCTTTTAAACAGTGTATTGAAAATGTCTCTCGACAGAATTGTCCAATATGTTTGGAGGTAAGCTTAAAATCATTTTCGCTTTAGAATCTTCACTCTTGAATTTACAAATATCTTATGTTTATTTTGTCTTCATATAAGCAATAACATTTATTTCCTTTATAGGACATTCACACATCCCGTGTCGTTGCTCATGTCTTGCCATGTGGCCATCTTTTACATAGGTGAAGTAGCTTTGATTTTTTTCCTTCAAAATTGTTTGAAATAGTGGAAATAGTTTTTGCTTTACTAAAGTAATGTTATGTTTTCTTTCAGGACATGTTATGAAGAAATGTTGAAAGAGTGAGTGTTTGATGGGATTTAAAAATTTTATAATTGTAAGATGTCTGTTTTATTTCATGTGATGGGGTGGGGGAGGCAGGCAAACATTGCTGTTACTTATATTGGGCATGGTGAATGTTTATCTTGAGATGAGTAGGGTAGATGAGTAGTGTAAATCTTAGCAAAGCATCTTGGGGAATGTGGACTGCACCTTTGTTTCTGTGTGTCTACTACACCTTATCTCATCCCACAACTTGAGACAGATGGCTCCTCCTTTCTGGGCATACTAGCAGGGAGCACCATCTCTGCCAGAGGCATTTATAATGTAAAAATACCAAGGCTTATTCAAAATTCTGCTAAATCATTATATTGGCCCTGAATAATGACTTCAGAGGAAACGGTCATGAGATTATCTAAATTTGAGACTATTGTGGGAGAAGGATGTTTAAGTGAGCATAGTTAAGAAACGGAGACTCTAAATGTGTCTGGATCCTGCAAATTTGATGAGCAGAAATTTTAATATAAGATCCAGAGTGGGGAGGAAGTTTTCAGAATGTTTAGAAAGAAAATACGATACAAATAAGCTTCAGGGAATACAATCTCTTCTTTGCTTGAAATTGAGTTTGTTTGGCTAAGAATTAACTTAATTGCTTACTGAAGTATATCATATACAAAGAATATGGGTGAATTCCTTTCCATTTTGAGAAATGAGGAAAAAAATAGGTTTAAAAGATATCATATGATGCAGGATTTTTTTTTTTTTAAAGTTAAAGTACAAGCAGGAATAAAGGTGAGTAGGCAGGCAGGTAGGGAGACAAGAGAATGAAGCACTTTATTTAGTTTTTCATCTTGGTTGTCCCCGCCTCTGCCCTGTCCCCCTCACCCCGCCTGTGGGATCTGGAATCCAGGTCTTAGGGTCCTTGTCATGTCTGTGGACTGCCCAGGTGGGCTTACCTGCTGCGCTACCAGGATGCACCGTGGTGAAGGGTTTTATTGAACACTTTTATAAGTATAAAACTTCCCAGGGTTTTTAACAGATTGTTTTGAAATATGTACAAGTTAGCATGTATCTTCTTGTATACAAGAGCTGATATACTCCCATTTAATGTTTGGAAAATAACATTTCTGTCTCTTCTAGAGGCTACAGATGTCCACTCTGTATGCACTCTGCTCTAGACATGACTAGATACTGGAGACAGCTGGATGATGAGGTAGCGCAGACCCCTATGCCATCAGAGTATCAGAACATGACTGTGGATGTGAGTAGAATCTCTGCCTAAAACTTTTCAGATTCCTTGTTGATATTCTTACTTCTTTTTGTCCTTTTGTTCAAAAGTGCTGAAAAATAAATTGTGCCTTAGTATATATGCCAATGTGATGATTAATGGGAAGGACAAAATCTTTCCATTGTAGTTAAACTATGAAGTCAAAAAGCCAGAAGAAAAAGTTCTAAGAATTATCTTTGTGTTATTCTTTCCAACACTAGATGGCAGGCAAAAACTTTATTTTGAATTATTTACAAATTACTTACTAGACTTAGTCAATAGTGCAGTGGTGTAGAAGTGGATTATTGGCATGATGTTTTATTTTAATTATTTAAAACTAGATTTCAGGTGAACATATTTGCTGATTTTTTTTGAAGATTACTTTTTTTTAATGTTTATGACCTTTTTCTATTTTAGTCTTTAAAAATGTGATCTTAATTAGCCTACAACTTAAATATTTCTATACCTTTTGCCTTATTGAGAATGATCATCTTTTCTATAAACTGAGGTGTACTGCTGTCTGTTCTTAGCATAGTGTATTAAATTAGAAATTTACATTAGATTTAAATTAGAAAGGAAGATAACTTTCTAGTGGATTAATAAATTTTGGACATATTTAAAATTTTCTAAACATTTTCAGTATAATTCACACACTTCTACATAAAAGAATCAAAATCACTTAATGCAGCCAAATTAAAAAAATATTTTTTGTTTTATTCACACAGTAACATTTCATAATTCATGTGGATAATTGTTAAAGTTAATAGAAGATTATTTTTAGAATACTGATAGTTATTTGATGTTTTACTATAGACTGTGATGTTCCACGTAGATGTTTTTTTAAAGATGTATTGAAATGTAATTTGCATACCACATATTTTATCCATTTAAAGTGCGCAGGTTAGTGCTATTTGAAATATTTTTTGAGCTGTGTTCCACCATCAATAGTACACCATATTTATCACCCCAGAAAGAAACCTTGTCCCCATTAATAGTCATTCCCCTCATTCCCTAGCTCTAGACAACCACTAATTTATTTCCTATATTTGGAGCCTATTCTTAGAAGAATTTATTTTCCAAGTTATAATTTAGAGCAAGTTTGGAAGTTTTCTACTTAATGGTGTGGTTTTTCTAAATCTAATGCTTTTCTCACATAGTAATGTTTTGATTTACTCTCAGGTTAACATCTTTTTTTTTTTCATGAACTCAGTACTAGAAGAGATTAATTTCTAAGTGGCATCTTACTGTCATTTTAGGCCTGAGTCAAAAACTTCTCTTTATTCAATTCTAGGAACTACTTTTTGGGGCTTTAGTTCATTCCTAAGGCAGAGAAGACTAGGAACTTGGTGTATATTGCATCTAAAGAATAAGCAAAAATATAAATATGTAGAATTTTGTTAAGATAATTTCTAAGTGTCAGTGAAAAATAGTGAAATCATGTGTGTTATTTTTGCATTGTAAGTACAGGTGTTGATAATGATGTAGGTATTAATTTTCATTCTAGTACTATTATACTGTCTAGTACTATTTATACTATTTTAAAATTAGTGTCTTTCCTGTAATACATATTTTTATTTTCTAAATTTAGAGCTATCCTGCTAGCTTCTTAGAGTCTATAGTAAACACATAAAAGATTTCTGCTTGTGGAAATATTTAGACAAATAGGTATTTTCATATCTTCACTGTGCTTTTTGAGGAATTATATTGTGCAATGTTACTTTGTATCTGTGAGGTTTAATATACTTAATTTCAAATCATCTTTTCACTTTTCAGATTCTCTGCAATGATTGCAATGGAAGATCTACAGTCCAGTTCCATATATTAGGCATGAAATGTACTATTTGTGAATCCTACAATACTGCTCAAGCTGGAGGATGTAGAATTTCACTAGATCAGCAATGACTAGCCTATACTGCACTAGAAAACTCAGCATTTTCTAATATAGAAAAAAGCTATCTTTAGTATCCTTTTGTCATAATGTGTCGGAATCTATGCATTAGATTGATGTGTTTTGTACTAGTGTCACAGCATAAAATCATATCACAAGAACTTATGGATTCAGGGTCTCTGTATAGAATTATCATAGCTCTTCAATGAAAGCCACTGTGCTTGTGTTTTGATTGGAAATTTCTGTAGTGTCAGTTGTTTGAAGGCAGCAGTGTTTGCCGTTGAAATTCACATCAGTAGAAGTATGTTATACTTTCACGGACGTTTGCTTCAAGTGACACTATGCACAGAGTTCATTTCTAGTTCTTGATAGAACTGCACTTAATTCTCAGTATTATTCCTGACTTTTTAAGGACTGTGCTGTAATGAGAATATGTTCTATCTTACTGTAAAAATCTAATTATATGCTTTACAATTTTCTAAGACAGTCCTTTGGATCCTGTAAATGTGAATTTTGATGTAATAACTGCTAATAAAATATATTGAAATGGTATTTTATAGAAAGTGTTTTTTCCCAAAGTTAATCTGTTTTTGGTTCAATTGACGCAATAGAGTTAGTCTTAAAATATGAAAGAAGCCCTCTTCATTGTTCTTAGGTATTCTTCCATTTGAGTAGTTTGGAAAAATATAAAATAGAATTTTTCTAAACTTTAAGAACATCAACATTGAAAATAATTTTGTTTAGGTTGCTTATAATTTCTTCAAAAATAATTTGTTCAGTCAGCAAATGTTTAGTGAGCAGCTACTTTTTGCAAGTTATGGCTCGAGATGCTGTTGTGAACAGTGCAGACAGGAGCCCCTGCCAGTATGGTGGGGCGTGCAAGTTTGTTTTCCTCTTAACTTGACCGCTTCTTCGTTTGTTTTATGCATGCAGTGGTTGTCCTTGTTGTAAATGGATGGATTCTTTCTTCCTTTAATGCTTGAAAATAGGCATGGATGTGATGTATACAAAGGGCATAGAATATTCCTAGTAAGGTCTCTGATTTTATGATACTTTTTTTTTTTGGCTCATGTAATGGAAATAAATGTACCTCAGTTCAGGAACAAAGTATGCAAAATGCTTGACGATCCTGCAACTCTGGTGTATTCCTAGTATCCAGCTTAGACTGTTTATAAAAAGCTTTAGGATGGTATTTATTCAATGCCAATTCTATTTCTAACTGAGCTTGAATATCTTGTGAATAAAGAAGAGTCTAGAAATCCTAATTTTTTTCTGGAATATATATTCTTTTGTTGAAATCTCTGCTGGATAAAGGTAAGAGTATTGGTTTCTAGTTTTGAGCCCAGATTTTTAATCTATTCTGTCTTCTTGTCTTCTCTGTTCTGCTCTTATGTCCTCTCCCTTTGTCAGTTTCCTTGGCCTGGGCCAGGTAGCAGTGCTGATCTTAAATTGGGGGAAGAAAGCGATATCTTGCCAGGTGTTTGGTAACAGTCAGTTTATAGATAAGGAAAAACTAGTTTTCCAGTTGTAATAGTTTTTCTGTTATTCAGTCCTAAATCATATTATTGCCTTTAATTGTGGAATCATGGAATCTTTTGGTATTGCATATTATAATTGGAGATATCTGTCCTTTTTCTACCTGTTATATGCTATATTTATACACTGGTGTTAAACATTACAGTAATTCTGTGGGGTAGGTGTTGTCTTCATTTTATAGATGAGAAGCTGAACTTCAGAGGTTAAATAACATGCTCAAAGAGAAAAGGCAGCTAATTTTAATGCCATTTATCTAGAGATGCCTGGAGGTGCTCACCTGGACCCTGGCAAGTTTACCACAGATATCTCCTTTACCAAACCAGTGCTAACACTGGACTGATTCTTGTGGTTCTTATTACTATTGTTAAGATGTCCTTTAGCAATAACCACCAGGAAGTTTTGAAAAAAATAAAGATTTGTTACTTATAGGATCTGGAAATTACACAGTTGACTGGATGGCACGTAGCAAAGTCACAGGTAGAGCCTTAGACTTGGTTCTGCTATTATTGGGGTTAAGGGTGGGAGCCCAGGGTTTCTGCAGGCTCACTATTCATGAATTTAAAACATAAGGCATTTAATGTGTAGAAAAATGTGACCAAAATTGTCAGTTATCAAAAGAAACCAGTATCTGTAAAACAAAGGTGCCCCAATTCAAGACGTGTTTATTCAGGCTAACTCTCTTGAAGTAGATGCCTCAGCAATCACAGCATAAGTGAATTACTTGTATTACAGAAGGAAAACCAATTGTCAGCTCTTACAATATAGACAGCTACTAAATGTTGGAGCTGGGAATCAGATCAGGTCAGTTACTTGAAACCTACTATACCTGACCTTCTATTCAAGCTTCCATTGTGCTAAACTATTCTGGGCGGCTAAGTCATTCATTGTGGAGGAACTCATGATTTGATAGACCTTCCATTTTTAGATATTTTCATTCAAAGTCTGACTACATATATTTTCAAGTCAGGATTCAAATTTGTCCAAAATAATGCAGAGGCATGCCCTGACAGAGCAGTAATTGGGTCAGTCGCTTCTGAAGGAGCAAGCCACATACCCTAGAGTTTGAGCTTTGGGTTCCAGATGCAGGAAACAACCGGTGTAAAAAACTAAATAAAAATGAAATAAAGATGCTTCTTCCTCTTCTCTCTTCCAACCTGCTTCTACTCATCTTCATTCCTGCTTGTACCTTTCCTTTAAAAGAAAACAGTGCTGGAAGAGTTGTAGTACCTTGTTTATTATATTTAGTCATGCTGGAAGCATTTTCAGCTGTCCTTGACTATGGTATCCAATGTGTTTTCAAGGAATTTGTCTATGAAATGTTAATTCAATGCTTATAATCTTTCAACAATTCTCATTCACAATCAGGAGTTCCTTAAGATTCAGTATGTACTGCTTAAAATGCATTCAGTATTTCCCCTTTAGGTGCAGTTTTATTCCCCAATTTCAGTTACTGGTGTCAACTACAGTCTGAAAATATTAAATGGAAAATTCAAAAATAAACAAGTTTTAAATTGTGTGCCTGAGTATCATTATAAAATCTTGTACTATTCTGCTCTGTCCAGCCCCGTATGAAAACATCCCCTTGTCCAGCAAACATATTTTGTACGTAACAGCCTAACACAGTGTCACAATGCCTATGTCATTTAGCTTGCGTCATCTCTCACCTCACTTCCTCTCTTCACTGAGACATCAGTGTATCACGTCACTAGAAGGATGAGTACAATACTATAAAATACTTTGAGACTGCATTCACATAGTTTTTATTACAATATATTACTTTGTGCTCTTTTTTTGTTTTTTACTGTGCCTAATTTATAAATTAGGCTATTATAATGTATTAAGAAACACATAATTTATGTAGGATTTCGTATTCTAGGTTTAGGTGTCCACTGGGGATCTTGGAACATACCCTGCGGATGAGAAGGGGTTACTGTATTCTTAATTTTTTGTTTTTTAATTTTGATGTTTTCTGATTATAGAAATACATTGTAGGACAGTGGTAAGAAAAGGTGAAAAACTCACAATCTTGTCTTCCAGAGACAACTTCACATTTTAACAGATAACTTCATTCTTTTCCTGTTCATAGAGATTTAAAATGCTTGGTCTGGTCGTATGATGAAATTGCTCCTGAAATAAGGGAGAGCAGAGTTGTCTGTCCCTAAAATAAGTCAGGTTGGCCTGCCACAGAACTTGTATCTATATTGTACTGATTTAAAAAACCAGTTCAATATGTTTATGAATTTCTTGATATACAGAAGTTCTTTGACTTCTTTTATTTTTATCTATCAAGTTTTGTGTTTTTTAATCTCTTATGGTTTCTAGAGTCTTAACCAGCACATGGATCTCTGTATGGTATTAACTTTAGCTCTTTTGAAGTGCTAGTTTATGGTATAGATTTTTAAGCTCATGCTTGCTTTTTTTTTTTCCCCCACTAAAGTATTTTCACATTGTGTGCATGCATGTTTGACTTTCTTTTCATTTAAAAAAATTTTTGGTCAAGAATCAAAGTGAACCATGAGTATAAAGGACCCAGCGTCCTGTTTTATAAAAGCCTGGCAGTTAATAAGTGTTCTGTGGAAAATAAATTGATTTGAAATGGTGGGTGCAACACAGTGCTATTTCTTTAATCTTAAATTCTCAAATTATTTGCATATATTCATGTGAATTTATTCTTCTTAGACCTGCTAATTGCTGTCATTTTCATGTGAATGTTTGTGTTTGTGTTTCTCCAGTGAATCCTTTGGATTATATGCTACCCTTGAGCAGGTCTGCTTTTTTTTGTTTGTTAATACTTCCCTTTTCATTCTCATGAAAGTGTCAAACCTATCTTGTCTCAGTCTGATTTCACTTTCTTCCCTCACATACATCTTGCCAGATTACTTTTCCTAAATTTAGACGATTAATTTTGTTGAAAGTAATGTACAAATTCCCTACTGTGTATTTGATTAAGCCTAGATTCTACAGTATGAAACCTTTACACCATTGTTATAATTTCATTTTTCATTTTGTGTTTAAGTAGATTTCTTAAATAAGCTTCCTCTGAATTTTTATTCCTTGCCTTTGCATACCTGAGAAACATTTGCCTCTTCCTACTTCAACTCAAACTTTGCCTCCTTTGTGAATGCTAATTAATATCCAAATTCCTTTTGTAACCTAAACAATAGCACTTTATACCAGTCTTGCAGGACATAGCATTTCCACAAAAGAGGGTCTTTGGGAAATATGTAAGCCTGTGCCCTAAGTGTTTTCTATTGTAGAATAGTGGTTAAACTCCTATGGAAGTCAATGAACAGGTCAGTCTACAATATGCATTAAGCAGGGTGTAATTGCTTGGCCATCCCCAGTTCACTAAGGATTTTGTTGCCTGGGTATGACAACTACTTGTATAAACTTCTCATCAGGATCAACACAGCCTGGTTGCACCCCGCTCTCACCCTCCAAGAGGCAAAGAACGTATGACATTAAAATTGGAGTAACAACTTACTTTAATCAACCACTTCCAAGTATTTTGTCCCATTTCACCCTTTGTTCCTTTCCTTTTCTTATGTAATCTATATCTAGAGTTAAACTCTAGAGTTAAAATTCAGAATGAGTTCAGACAAACAGCATCAGCTTGTCTGGAGGTTGCTGTGATGCAAACACAGCTAGCAGAGTGGGCTTAGGTGGGTTTTGACCACTGGCTCCTCATCTGCTTAAGTGTGTGGGGACCCTGAGGACCCGAGTCTGGAGAACCTCCAAAGGGGCAGTTCTGAGTAGTCTCCCAGTGTCTGGCCACAACATCAAAAGATTTCTTTTGGAAACCCACCGCTGATTGCCTAGTACTCCCTTCTCACCTCCCAGCTGGTATCACAACAGTTTGCTTGAAAGACACTTGTTCCACTCCACCTTAGGCTACTTACATGTTAATTTCCGTTGTTAAATTCCAATTTCTTTTAGAACACCTAGTGGAATGCTTGATACTGAACTTCATAGGATCTGTTCCCTCTTAAATTTTCAAAAGGGTTGTATTCTTTGAGAGTTCTGAATCAATTAAGTAGATATGGGAGCCAGATATTGTTGATAAATCTCCAAAGGAGATTGTGATGACAGCAGGACCAAACTGAGTTTGCTTTTCCTTTTTCTAAATTTACCCCACAGTCACTAACTGCAGGCCTCCCTCCACAGGGGTGACTCTGCCTTGGGGAGGGTATCCGTGAATTCTAAACACTGCAGCTGCTAGGGGACAAGGCTAGAGCCCAGGAAAGACCTAGACCAAATGCCTGTGCAGTGGCTTTCCCTTAAATCTCACCACAATCAGGTAACTCCTTCCTCTCAAGGGGTGTGTCAATGGGGGAGCCATGGCAATACCAATGGACGCTTCTCAATACTTCTAAAGGAGACAATTTCCTGTTAATTAGTTGAGGCAAGAATATGGAGAAATCCTTGATGCAAAGTCCCTAAAACAGCCCTAGGCATCCTCTGGATGGAAGGTAATCTGGTCTGAACCCTGGGGGCCAAAAGTAACTTGCAGAGGATAAAACAAATGACCTCTTACTGATAAAGACTCGAAAAATGACCACCAGGGGTGGTGCTGTGGCAGCAAGTGAGGCACACCTTCTGTTGTCATCTTGGTGTGAAGCAAGGCTGGCTTTTAAGTCTGCACTTCTTTTTTTTTTAATCAGATCATGTGGATGTCCTAAAGCAGCACTTTTTAGAATTAACTGGTCCATCTCGTCTGACCTTTTTCTTTTTGAGCTGAATTTCTTTGGGGGCTATTTCATTGTATAGATTAGCAGATTTGGTTAAAGTAATTGAATCATAGATTTCAGAGCTGAATGAATTAATGACCATATAGTCTAACCCACTCTGGTTTTGCTTGACCAACTTGAAGTCCAGAAAACTTCAATTTACTTGCCTTCAAGCTTTCTACGACGGCCCGCGAAGAAAGAGTTCTCTCTGTTTTCTGTGCTATTATGTACTCTAAGGCTCTGTATGACTATATATGTTGAAGGCTGGAATAAAGAGGGTTGTCTTCTTTGAAAAACATCTACTGAAGGCATACAGATGAAGAGAGAGGATCTGGGTTGGGGGAAGGGAGAAAAATGAAGAATATGGGAGAAGAATGGATGGCATGGAGGAATAAATAGAAACATCTTTTTCAAGCTGTATTTCCTAACATTACAGCTGGGCAGGATATTCCAGGTGTATTTGTGTATTCAACTATTTGTGTTTGTAGGCTTATCTAAAATTTTAGGGAAAGAGCCAGAAACATCTCTCAGTTGCCCAGATGTCATGAACGGCTTGATAGAATAGAAATGGCTTGAACTTTTGGAAGCAGAGACAGAAGTTTAAATGCTGTCGTTCTAACACATACTGTCATGTGACCGTGGGTCAGTTTTTAACTTTCCAGATATTTTCCTCTTTGTGAAATAAAGATAGAAGTAACAGCCCAGCAGGATTTGTATTGTGAGGTTTACATTAGACAGAATGTAAAGCACAATTGATAGTGCCTAGTGTGTGCTCACTGGGCCCTCAGCAGACACTCTCATACCCTTCGTGTTTGCAGCATTGAGGTGACCTCCTGAGTGTGCTCCCGGGGAGCTGTCCCAATTTTCTAAGTCTGCAGTCCCCAGAACAGGGTCTATAGCCTACCATTTTAACCTGCATTTCAGGTGAGCGTTTGTGGGTCTGTCCAGGGACAAATGACCTCAAGCTAGGGCCTTGATCCTACCTCTTAGAGGGCCTCGCAGATCCTGAGGTTCTTTTAGCATCCTATCATGAATGGAATCCATTCAGTATTAAATTTATCCATTTAGGACCAGATGGCAGCTCAGAGAGCTCCAGGCTCTTATTTATCCTCACATCCCGTCCAGACCTCTGACTCATCCTTCAGGCAAAACAGTCTTTGGATTTGGAACATTTTGAGTGATTCTGCACTTAGCTGACTGGGTGGTTAGTGGATGGATCAATCCACTTGTTTAAACCGTGAGCTTGTTATAGAGGAAATCCATTCTCTATGAAAGCAGCTGACAGATTTTAGTGAGACTGTGATGGGGACAGTACTTTTGGGTCATTGTTAATACATTTTGATTTCCCAAAAGAACAGACCTGAACTTCAGAATGGCTTAATTGTGGGTGGAGACTTGGATAACTTTCTGATTTCTCTGCTTAGTATCAAACAAATACAGGCCTCTGCCCCCACCCTTTGAAAGTAGAGCCTTCCATGAACTGAAATGGCATAAATTGGATAAGTTATTCTGATTAATAATATTAAAATTTTGTTTATGAGAAAAATTTCAAGCAATTGTGACTCAAAAACTGGTCTACCAAATCATACCAAATAACACATAAGACCTAAAACAGCACTAACATATGGTAAAAACAGGAATGGCATGAGACGCACCCCGCCTGCAGTTCCTGGGGAAGGAGCTTGGTGGGGGCACGCTGGCGGCTCGCCTTTCCAGCTGCCTGTAGACTGGCTGCTGTACAACAAAGTTGAATGTTAATTCTTGCTTTTCGACTTGAGTAAAAGTAAATACCCTCTTCAGATTTTTCTGTTAGTGAAAAACAGGTTCTAATGTGTCTTTCATAGAAATAAAATGGCATAATTTGAACTTTCAAAAGTGAGGAATATCTTATTTTCCTGGCAATCAGTTGTTCTCTTTTAGGTAAGAGAAATATGATCTAATAAGAATCTTTGACACATTTAAAGAAGTCCCCCCGCCCCATTAATTGTCATAGTCACTTATTAAGCAGTAGAGCAACTGGCTAATAACACAGGGTCTTGATGGTTGGAACTTGTATGTTGGCTCTGCCATTTGCTTGCTGTGTGACCTTAGGCAGTTTATTTAACCTCTCTGTGCCTCATGGGTTATGTACTAAGACTACTTATGTAAAGGTTATAGACAAATGCAGTTATATTATGATGTCTCTGATCTCTGCTATCTCTTTAGATTCTCCACATTGCTCCCCTTTCCCTTCCTTACTTACCAGTCAGTAGTACATTGGATTTTTATTCTTTATTTTTACTTTCATTCTTGCCTGAATCAAGTCCTATAACTTTTCTCCCCTCTCTAATTTATATTTTTTTATCTGTTAAGATGATTGGCAGCCTATATGGTTCAGGATCCTGCAGGGAAAATGAAGGCAGGGTGGCTATCGACTGTTTCCTGACAGCAGAGGGTGCCACAATATTTCTGGTGACAGGATTTCTCTGTGCAGAATGATGATCTTTCCCTAACTCGTACTTAAGTAAGAGCTTTTCCAGGATACTGTCATTGAGGACTTTTGTTATTTATTGTATAATAAGGACACAAACCAACATTAGGAATGCACTGTCTTGAGTACTTTAAAAATTTAATTAAGCATGTTTATTGCCACCATAGTTCATATCTGCCCGTTTGTATTCCTTAGACCAGGTTTGTAAAAGTGCAGTGTTTTCAAGAATATATGACCAGTGGTATCTGCTAATGTTGTGTCCTGATACATGTGTAATGAGCAAGAGAGGAGGGAGAAAGAGTGCTGAGGGTGAAGGGTAGAGGCAGAAATCTGGGGGCAGGCAGCATCAGTGTTAGAGTAATGCAAAATTTGGCTCCATGGGGAATTTTCAAGCTGAGCAGGACCAGATGGATGGTAGTTCTAAGTGGAAAGTGCTGTTTGGGTTGCTGATAATTGCAAACTGGTCAGAGCCAGAGAAGCAAATGAGTATGCCAACGGGGAACCAAAGTATGGCTGATTGAATATTTCAAGATGGCTGCAAAAAGATCTCCATGCCACACGCTCATTTCCAATGTGACATCGACACTCCTTCCATGAAAGGGTAGAAACTTTTTTATCTCCCCTTGAATGTGGGTACCAGTTACTATGGATGAAGTGATGTTTCTAAACTAGATCATAAAGGTGATAGTTTTGCTACCTGGTATACTATTGGGATGTTAGATTGTGAAACCTTGCCAGCATGCTGTGATAAAGCCCAGGTCACACGGAGAACCCATTTGTAGGTATTCTGACTGACAGTCTCAGTTGATATCCCAACCAATGGTCAGCATCGATTGCTAGACGTTTTGGCGAAGACTTCAAATGACTCTAGCCTCACGTCCTGATTATAATCATAGGCGAGAGTCTGAGTAAGGAAGTGCCCAGCTCAACCTAGTCAAGTCCCCGAACCACAAGAGATAATGTGACAATTATTATTATTATTTTGACTCACAAAGTACTGGGGATGATTTCTTACCCATCAGTAGTGACTGAAACACAAAGTTAAGGTTCATTAATCAAATTCTTGGATAAGAGAGTTAAGTCAACGATGCATTTCCAAAGTTAAAGCTAAATAGAAGAAAGGCATTTGAGCACAGAAGAAGATTTAAGATCAAAGGGTGGGGTAGCCAGTAGGGAAGTCTGCAGTGACCAGCATGCAGTGACCAGAATGACTGGTCAGGATTCTGTGATGTGGCAAACTACTTACTATCTTGCTATTTCCTCTTAAAAGTAAGTCCACATTTATAACCTCCCTTCCCCCCATGGGAAAATGGAAAATGTCAAACAAAAGCAAAAGCAGAGTGACTAATAAAGTGAGTACCATATTCATTAACCAGTTTCAGCATGATCAATCATGGTAATCCTACTTATTTATACATTTACCCTCTTTCCTACCTCACACTATTTTGAAACAAATCTCAACCACAGTATCTTTCTATTCCTAGTTATTTCAGATACAGCTACAAAATATAAGAACTATATAAAAAGAACATAACAATAATACTATTAGCACATATAAAGCTATGAAAAACCAAACAATTATATATATATGTGTGTGTGTGTATGTATGTATATATCTATCTAAACACTTTTTTGTGCTTAAATGAGAATCTGAATACCAATATTGTAGTAGAAATATAACACAACCTACATATGAATTTTAAATTCTAATTAAAAAGTAAAAATTAAATGAATGTTTTATTTAATTCAATATATTTACATTCATTTTTCATATTGAATCTTTGAAATCTGATGTGTATTTTACATGCCTTAAATTGGGTCAGCCATATGTGACTAGTGGCTACTAAATCAGACCGTGCAGATCTACTAATTGCAATTGGCTGATTGGTCTCTCATATCACTTTTAATTTATAGGACCCCACAGCCAACTTATCTCCTTATTATTTTATTGAAGTAACATTACATCATAACAATGTACAGGTTTAAGTTGTTCATCATCATAAATTAGCATCTGTATATAATACATTAAATTCAATACCACCTCTATTATTTTTTTGCCTCGTAATTTATTTCTTAAAGAAACCGTGTTTTTGTCTTATAGAGTTTTCTACATTCTTTTGTTGCTTCTATCCCTGTGGAATCATTTATCATGTTCTTCTAGTTCCTCTATTTCCTAGAAACAGAGAGCTTGATATGGAGGCTTGATTAGATTTAAGTTAAATTTTTGTCAGGACTATTTATAGGTTGTGTTCTTCCACTAGGAGACACATAATGACTGGCAGCCACTGGTGGTCATTATTATAGAACATTACTTAGTAAGGATTAAAGATTATTCAATTCATTTATTAGCCGGGACATTATAAGGAGAAAACTCTTCTTATCAACTTGGTAATATACATGTTATCCTTTGTAAATATTATTTTAAAATTGTATAAAATCAGTAAAAATGCCTACTTTTTGTGATGGTGAAGGGTATTATGCAGGTTATGCTACTTTTTCTTAAACTAAAATCATTTTTGTTTCTTATCATTAGAGTAACATATTCACAATAGAAAATTAGAAAATGTGAAGAAGTAGGAAAGAAGCAGTGGCCCTCAACTGTACTACCCAAAGACAAGAATGGAAGCATTTTAGTTTTTTCCTCATAATCTTTTTTCTAAGCATGAAAAAATCCTGTGTGTGATCATGACAGAGAATGTATGTGTCCTGCTTTTTTTCGTATTATAGAATAAACATTTCCCTGTAACAGTACATTCTCTTCATAAGCTTCATTTAAATGTCTTGCACATATAAAATTTCATCTTATAAATGTTAAGCATTTAACGTGTTACCTTTCTTTTATAAATGCGCTGGCCTAAAGAATTATGTATTTTTTGTATTTCAGTGACCATTCTTAGGAAATGATACTTATTCTAAAGAGCCATGAAAAAGTTAAGTGTAATGTAGATAGCAAAATCAAATGAGAATTTCACAATCTAAGAAATGTTCATTCAGTCACAAAATATTAACTGAACTTCTGCCATGACTTATTTCTAGGCCCATGGGGATACAGTGATAAACAAATAGAAAGACCTCTCGTCCTATGGCACTTGTATTTTTGTGTGAATGTTGTATTTTTGTGAGACAGATAATACACAGGAAGACAAATAAGATTATTTCAGAAAATAATAAATTCTAAGAAGAAAATAAAACATGGAGTGATTTTGTTAGAAAGAGTAATGTTATGAGCTGGGCGCTAAGTTTAAAATAGTTGGAAGTATGAGGAATAGGGATGAAGGAAGCAGAAAATAAGATCCCAAAGTGGATGAACATTTCATTGAAAAATGGAATAAGAACAAATATTTTGGAATTAAAGGAGAGTTCTAAAGTAAGAGACTCTGCGGGCTTAATTTACTAGTCACAACAAAGATCCTTAGCATCATTAGCCATCAGATAAATGAGAATCAAAACCACAAGGAGAAGCCACTTTATACCCACTAGGATGGCTATGATAAAAAAAAAAACACAACAAAACCCAAGCAAACAGATAATAACCAAGTGTTTGGAAAACACTGCTTTTCAAACTGTTTTGACTAGCATTTCCTTGAAAGTTCATATAATGATACTACCCAGGAATTCCACTCTTCAGTATATATATCCAAGGGAAATGAAGACATGCCCATGAAAAAACTTTCATGCAATGTTCATAGCATGCATTTCTCATATTAGCCAAAAAGTAGACACAGCCCGAATGTCTTATTATTTGATAAATGATTAAAAAAAAACATAGTAGTCATGTGATGGAATATTATGTAGTCATTAAAAGGAATGTAGTACTGACACATGTTACCACATGAATGGACTTTTAAAACGTTATGATAGGAGGCATGCCCTGTGACTCAGGTGACCTGTGACACTGGCATGCAGACCTTGTCAAGTCCAAAGATCTGGTTTGAGATCCATGAGTGAGTTGAAAAACCAAAATGAATAGCTAACTAAATGAAAATATTTCCCTCCCTCCCTCCCTTCCTTCCTTCCTTCCTTTTTCCCTCCCTTCCTTCTTCCATTTCCTCCTTCCCTCCCTCCGTCCCTCCCTTAAATGCATCTTCCTCCTTTCCCTTCTTTTTTCTCTTTAAATAAACTAACAACAGTACAAACATGCTAGGTGAAAGAAACCAGACACAAAGGACCACACATTGTCTGATTCATTTGTATGAAATGCCCAGAATAGACAAACCCATTGAGACAGAAAGTAGGTTGGTGGTTGCCAGAACTGGAGGGAAGGAGGACTATTAGGGGTTATAAGGCTTCTTTCTGGGGTGATAAAAATGTTCCAAATTTGACTGTGCTAATAATTGTGCAACTCTGAGAATATAATAAAAACTATTGAATTCTACACTCAAAATGGGCAAGTTTTATGGGCTGTGAGTTTTATCTTCATAAAGCTGTTATTAAAAAAATCTGCTAGCATTGCACTCAAAAAATATTTCCACATAGAGTGATATGCTGCTTGGGACTTGCTTCAAGTGCATCCATTACTGGAGCTAGGGCTCCAGATGAAACATGATTGGCCATGATTTGGGAATTGTTGAAACTGAGATGATGGGATGATGGAGGTTAGTTATGTTATTTTCTCTGCTTGTCTATATATTTGATATTTTCTATAGTAAATATTATCAATGTGTTTTTTATTTAAAGACCTTTAGTTCTGGGGTAATTATTAGCATATCATAACCATGAGAGTTAGAATGACTCAGTTAATAGCCTGTCCTTTGGAGACAGTCTATGCTTTTTTTTTTTTTTTTTTTTTAAGGCAAGGTGCAGGCAGGAACGAAGGCATATAGACAGACAGGCAGGAAAAGAGAGGAGGAAAAAGCACTTCATTTTATTTAGTTCTTCATCTTGGTTGTTCTCCTCCAGCCCCTAGTCTTGAACCAGGGACCTTGGGATGTATACGGACTATGTTCTCCTCACCTGCTGTTCCCAGGGCAAGCCTAGTCTACGTATTTGGGATCCTGGCTTGGTTGTGTACTCCATGTAACTTCTTTGTGTTCTGTTTTTCTCATCTATAAAATGGAGGCATAAAGCATCTACCTCATAGGGATGTCACAAGGATTAAATGAGTTAATCGTCATGAGTGCTTGGAACATTGTCTGATACTTGACGTGTGATAATGATAAGCATTATGTATGTTCATCTTTTCATTAAGAAGAAGGTAGGTATGCTGATTACAGCATATTAAATTGATTTTATGACAAGGAACTGAGTTTGGCAACATCACTGCTGTCTTGGAGCTCAGCTGTTTTCATCTCAAAAATCCATTTCTATTCATATATCTGATATCTCGAGCTGTAGGGGTGGCATTAACATCTACCCCCATTCTCTCACTTCCATGCAGGTGGGTGACCTCAGTGAGACGGTGTTCAGAGAGGAGACAGAACCACCTCAATGAGTGAAACCCTTCTGGTTGAACACACAGTTGATCACAGTGAATTGCTCCCTCTTTTTAAATAAAACTTTCTCTTCTCTTCTCTCCCTTTTAAGTCGAGAATATGCTTTTGCCTTTTGTAACCATCCATACTTGCTGCGTATATATGGGATAACGAGTACTGTTGGCATGTTAAAAAAAAAAAATGCGGCTCCATGCAAAAGGCGATCAGGCACTGATGGGTGGCTTGTCCTCCTCACCTGCTGTTCCCAGACACTTAGCATCATTTGTCAGATGCTCTGGAAATGTGTTTCCATAGACACTGTTGAAATAGGCAGGTTCCGTCCTGCTGTGGCTCAGTGCTGTCTTACGTTGACAACTGACCTGGTAGCCATTTTCTCCCTTGCAGTGAAGTGGGAGGAGAGAGGAGATAATTGTGCTCCTCAGCCTGTCATTATGGGTAAGTGTTTTCTGCTTGGGTGCCTGAAAATTATCTCCCTGCCCTGAAAGCAGTAGTTCCAGTTAGAGGACCAAGTACAACTTTCCTTTTCTCTACACTGATGGGTGGTCTCAGATGCTTTCTCACCAGGAAGGATTTTCCACTGTGGCTGAAACATGATTCTTGATTCTGACTTTGGTCCTGGAATGGGACTCCTTTTGTGGAGATAGTCTTTATTTTGCAAAAGGAGGCATCAGCTTATCCTTCTCTTCATTACCCACTTCTCACCCACTTTCAGCCCATGAATCCTGAACACTCACCAATTTCTTTATGTTCAATTAACATTTATTGATTTATACTGATTTTCTATGGCATGAAGAAATTCATACTCAAGGCTTTGGGAACTCCACAAAAAATAGAAAAAAGGAAGGGAGGAGTGAAGGAATGAAGGATAGAAAGGAAGGAAAGTGGTTTCTGTCTTGCACTCAATTATCTAGTTGGAGAACTAAGATGCATATATGGAATTTCCATAGCAAATATCAGTGTCTTAGAAAAGTTTTCTTGCTTAAACTGATAATAACTTCAATCTTGCATTGTAATTTTCTATGTGCAATAGAAGCTTTCTTTATCCTTTATTCTGATTCAAATCTGTCTCTACGAAATAAGCTCATTATTTTGATGGCACATGTTAGCCACATGACAAGTGTTCCCCTTACCACCTCCCCCAGCCCTTGTCCCCTTCTCTGTTCTCTCTGCTCTTCCTTCTCATTTAGATATTTAGATTCTGGTAAAGCTATTATATAAACCATTGATAGAGTTACTCTTTATTTTATTGTTTGTAAAAGGAAGAAAGCAGGCAGGAATGAAGACAAATAGGCAGACAGGAAAGATGGAGGAGAGAGGAGGAAGAAGCATTTATTTATTTATTTATTTGTTCATGCTGGTTGTCCCTTACTCCTTCAGTCCCAGGTCGAAAACTTGTGACCTTGGACTTTGTATGGACTATGCCAGAGATGTGGCCTTAATGCCTGAGCCACCACATGAGCCTAGGGTTTGGCTTATCAGACCGTACTATTTAGTACCAACTTCCATTTGTGTCCTTGTAGGGAGACAAGAAGCAGGAGATGAGCATGAAGACATGAGTCAGGTTATATGATATAGTACTTGACTGGCATGATTAGAAGTTTGGATTTTATCCAGAAAGTAACAAGTAATTTATTCAAATCAAAACAAGATGGTTGTGGACTATAAATAGACAAATACACAAATGGGTCAGTATAGAGAATGCAGAAATAGATCTTATAAGAAAACCTAAAATGCAAGAAACTGGTATGTTACTACACAGAGAGCAGTTGGAATTATTTAATAAGTACCAAATCTAGAAAAAATTCTAGAATGTAAGATTTGACTCATGCCATACACAAATGTAATTTTAGGATTGATTAATAATGCAAATGCAGAAAAGAAATGGGACTACAATATAATTATGCAAGAAAATTTCAGGAAAATAATCTATAATCTCTGAATGGAAAATATCTCTAATAAGCCTGGAAACCCAGATATTGTATTGTATATGTCTATGTATGTGTGTGTGTGCGTGTGTGCGTGCTTCCCAAATAGCAATGACCATCTGAAGGATGTTTGAACTCACAAGCAATCAGGAAATGCAAATTTAAGTAACAGTGAGCTATCATTTAGTATCTATCTTACTGGGGGACAAAGTAAAGTCAATAGCATCAATTGTTGACAGAGATCCAGAGAATTAGTAGTCTTATATGTTGTATATTTGCAAAACACAAGGAAACTCTTCTATATACCCACAAAACAACCATTTGATTGATGAAAATAACTGATGTATTTCTACCATTTAATCCACAAACTTCATTCAAGTTTCACAAATTGTTTCAATCATAATCACAGGCTGCATTTAATTGTCAGGTGTCTTTAGTCTAGAAAAGTTAGCTATTTTTTTTCTTTGCTTTCATATTCTTGGCATTTTTGAAAATTACTGTTTGGTTTTATTTTTTAGAACACCATCAATTCAGATCCATTTGATGTTTCTTCATGATTAGATTCAGGTTATACATCTATTGTAAACATCACTGAATCAGTATTGTGTTCTCCTAGTGTCCGGCCGGGTGGGCACTTGCAGGACATTTGTCCCATTGGTAATGATATAAGCTTTGATTGCCTGATTAATGTGGTGTCTGCCCTGCTTCTCTACTGTGAGCATTGTTGTTTTCCCACATTGTATTTGATAAATACTTTTGTGGATATTCTTTGAAACTTTCAATTGTTTGTTTATTTCAGTATGCACTTAGTGGTCCAATTTATTAGGATATAATTTGCCTCTATTATTATTTCTTTTGATGCTCAAAATGTGTCCAATTGGTCAATGGAATCTCTCTCGAGATAGCATTTGTGTTCTTTTAATAAGTCCCCATTATTCTTTTGAGTTCTTCCTTGTTTTCTGGCACAATTACATACCTACAGTCATCTTTGTAGTTACCTTTTCCCAGCCCCAAGCAGCCAGTTCTCCAAGAAATTCCAGTTCCTTCTAGTGGACAATGGTATTATGTAGGTGGTAGTGGCACATTGATTTCAGGGTAACGTTGTGTCCAGTCTGTGGAAGAGTTAGGGAATGCTGTATCTTTCTCTCTCAACGCACCCAAACATACAAATATACTAATTTCCATATTTATAAGTGGAAACCCTTGACTTTTCACCAATATTTTCTTTTCCAATCCATCACAAGTATAATCTAGTTTTTTTCCCCCTTTCTATCATTTGTAAGTTTAATTATTTAAATTTCTTTCATATTTATTTCTGTAAACTTTGAATAATATGTTTTGAATTTCATTTGCTATCTTTCATCAGAGGGATTGAAACAACATTTTAAAATTAAATATTTATCATTCCAAGTTACATAATAATTTTAAAATAAATATAGAATAAATTTAAATGCTCAGACATTCAAATTAGATATTTTTATGTTTGTAGAATTTATGGTTCTGGAGATGTTAAAGTTTAAAATTGCACGAAGACTTTGGGGACACCCTTTACTTACTTGCATCGATTAATCCCCATCTGTGAACAATATCTCATCTCTGACATCATGTCCTCCCCTATCCACACATTCTTCTGCCTTTCTCGCCACTCATTCTTCTGACTTCCCCAACCAGGCAACCCTCCACAGGGATGTCTTCTTCACCCTGTTGGTGCTCTGATTCCCTGTGTGATTAGGGCTCGTTGGGGAGGCTCCCCCTTCTTGATTCCTCAGAGTCCAACTAGCTCTGGGAGGACATTTCTCTTCTACTTCTCTTGGGCTCATTCAACACATTTAGGACTGAGTTGTTTAGGAAAAGGAAGACAGGAAAGAAGGGGAGGGAAGGGAAGAGGAAGAAGAGAAATAGTTATATTTTAAAACCATTCTTCAATATATTCAAAATATATAGATTTCCCTCTAAGTACCATTTAAGGGCTCCTCACACATTTTAATGTATATTCATTCATTGCCATTCAGTTTCTGAGGCGCTTATAATTTCCCCCATGACTTTCTATTTAACCTAAGCGTTATTCATTTATTTAAGTAAGACAAGATTTTCAGTCAAACTGCATAAAATGGAAATCTAAACGTCATTTCACTCGTTTTCTCTAGGCATGTTAAGTGCCAATGATTTCTTTCTGGCTTAACAGAGAAAGTCAACAAGTATTTATATCTTCAAGATGCCATTTTAAATATTATTACCAGGGCTACACATTATAAAACAACCACACAGCATTAAAAACCTCTGAGAGATGAAGAACAATTTCCCCAGGATATAACAGGAGTTTCTAAAGTCTGGATGTCTTACAAATCTTTGTGAGAATGAAAGTTGTCAGGTCAGTTTTGTGATGCAGAAAATTCTGTGCTTTTCTGGCAGCTTCAGGAGTAAATGGAAACATTGCTCCTTATCTTGCAGACATTTCACCAGAGTTAGAAGAGTAGAGTTTTTAAAGGTTAGATATTAACTCACATGCACAGAAAAAGAGGCAATTCAAAGAAGTTCAAAATTCACAGTTTGGACTAGGAGGCACCCCGTTTCTTCAGATGCCAACTGTGCTCTGGGCAATTATCTCCTGCATCTGTATGTAGTAACTTGGTTTTCAGTTTAATTTGACAATTAGGTATTCTCTTTCCCCCCTTTTATTTTTTTTCTACTTAGGCTATCAGTTTATGAAAACGATGACTTAAAAACCTCCACATTATCACGCCCTGGTGGAGCAATCACGGTGGTGGTTTGGTCTGCGCAGTCCACATATATCCCCAGATTTTTATAGTTTTGTGTCTTCTACTTAAGTCTATGATCCATTTGGTTTATTTTTGCATAAGGTGTGAGACTTAGGTCATGGTTTATTTTTTGCCTGTGTCTATTTGCTGTAGCATGAGTTCCTGAAAAGTCTATCTTTTTCCACTGAATTGCTTTTGTACCTTTGTCAAAAAATCAATTAGACATGTTTATCTGAGTCTATTGTTGGATTCTTTGTTTGGTTCCATGATCTGTCCATCTAATTCTTTGCCATTACCACAGTCTTGATTGTTATAGCTATGTAAGTCCTAAGATTGGGCAGACTGATTCCTTCCAAGTTCTTTTTCCCTTTCAAATTTGTTTTAGCTATTCCACTTCCTTTACATATGCATGTATTACATTTGTAGTAATCTTGTCTATATCTACAATAGATCTTGCTGGGATTTTGAGAGAAATTACATTAAACTTCTGTATCAATTTGAAGAAAATTAGCATATTTATTATGTTGAGTCCTTTAATCCATCAACATGGTATTTCTCTACATTTCTTGATATCTTCTTTAATTCTTTAGGTCTTCTTTCATCAGTGTTGTTTTCAGGATAAATGTTCCAAATATGATGTGTTAGCTTTACAACTAATATTAATTTCCTGAGTGATTGTAAATGGTATTGCATTTTTAATTTTGTGTCTTTGCTCATGCTAATATAGAGAGATGCAATTGATTTTTGTATGCTATCCTGTATTCGTGGCCTAAAATGATTTACTAGTTCTAGGAATTTTTAAAAATTGTGTGGTTTCTTTAGGAATTTCTACATAGATGTGCACATAGGGACAATTTCGTTTCTTCCTTTTAAATTTGTATACTTTTGAGTTCCTTTTTGTGCATTGACTTGTTATATTTTAGAATACTAAGTTGAATACAAATGATGAGAATGTATGTTCTCCTTGTTCCTGATCTTAGGTGAAAGCCTTCGATATATTACCATGCAGGTGAGATGTTAGCTGTGGGGTTTCATTAGATGCTCTCTATCAAGTTGAGAAATGTCCCTGCTATTTCAAGTTTTCTGAGGTTTATTTTTATAAATCTAACTTAATCTAGTTTTAATACAGTATCTAGTACTCATTTCCTAAAATGAATTGGGAAGTGTTGCCTTCCTTTTCTTCCGTATTCCAGAAGAGATTGTATAGAATTGGGGTGACTTTTTCTTTAAATGTTTATTAGGATTCTCCAGTAAATTCATCTGCTTTTTTTAAATGTAGGCTTTATTTTTTAAAATATGATTTATTTTTAAGAGTTGGTTTGATTTATAGCAATATTGTGCAGAAGATACAGTGATTTCCCATACCCTGCTTCCCAGTCTCCCCCTTGTTCATATCTTCCACCAGAGTGGCGCATTGGTAATAAGTGATGAAGCTACCCTGATATATCATTATCATTCAGAAATCCATAGTTTGCATAGGCCCTCTGATGCTCTTGTGCATCCTATGGACAAATTTATGATTACATACATATATATATATATATATACACACACACACCCAAATAGCATGATCTAGAGAGGTTTCATCCCCATCTTGTCTTCTATTTCCTTTGCTCTTCCTGTTAATCCTTCTCTCTCCCATCAATCCTGGCAACCACTGATATTTTTGCTATCTTCATATAGTTGAACTCATACAGTATGTGGCATTTCCAGATTGACTTATTTTACTTAGGAATAAAATTTAAATTTCTACCAGGTCTTTTATGGTTTGATAGATCATTTTTTTTTAGCACTGAATGATATTCTATTGTTTGGATTTATCAGAGTTTATCCATTCAGCTATTAATAATATCTTGATTGTTTCAAATTTTGGCAGTTATTAATAAAACTGGTATAAAAATCTACATGCAGGGAGCACATTGGTGGCTTAATGGTTAAGTCCACCAGACACAGTCTATGTACATCCCAAGGATCCCGGTTCTCCACAGGGATAGGGGTGTGTGTGTGTGTGTGTGTGTGTGTGTGTGTGTGTGCGTGTGTGTGGCAGGAGGGTGTGGGAACAACCAAGATGAGCAACTAAATAAAATAAATACAATTTCTTCTTCCTCTTTCTTCCTTCCTGTCTGTCTCTGCTTGCCTTCCTTTTTACCTGCAAATTTTCTCAAAAAAAAAAAAAAAAATCCACATGCAAGTTTTTGTGTGAGATAAATTTTGGGTAAATATCAAGGAGTGTAATTGCTGCATTTTACAGTAGGAATATGTTTAGTTTTGTGAGACATCACCGAACTGTTTTCCAAAGTGGTGATATTGTTTTCTTTGGAAGATTCGAAATTATGAACTAAATTTCCTCAATAATTATAGGAAAATTTAAATTGTGTAATATACGCTTAGTTGTGATTCCTTCTTTCTGTGTCCTCTCCATTCTGCTGTGAACCATCCTTTGAGCTTTTTATTTTTGTTATGTAATTCTGAAAATTTTACTTATTTTTTTCTTTATCTTCTTCTTTTTTGCTGAGGCCGAGTTTTGCGGTTTTTTTTTTAAAAAGCATGTTACTACTGCCCATTGAAGCATGTTTATGATGGCTGCTTTAAATCCAATGTCACTGCCATCTTAGTGTTGCCATCTATTGGTTAATGCATTTTATTCAGTTTGAGATCTTTTTGGTCCTTGATATGAGTGTAACATGGACATGCTTGTATTATGTTGTATGTCCCTGGATCTTATCTAAACTGTCTGTTTCAGCTGGCTTTTTCTGACACTGCTAAGACAGGGTGCATCTCATTACTGCTGGGTGGAAGCAGAAATACATGTTCTCCCTCTGGTCGTGTTGGCACTCAGAGTGGGTCTCCTCAGCTCAGGGTGGGGGTAGAAGTCACATGTCCCCACATGATCTCCACTGACCCACGGTGGGTTGCCCTTGTAGTCAGGGGGCTGTGAGGACAGTTCTGACACCACCGCAGAGAGGAGAGGGGTGGAGGGAGAAGATATGACTCACTCCATGGCTCCCACATAGGGAGAAGCCTTGCTACTGTTTGGAGGTGATAAAAGTGCTGGCTTCCTAGCTGGCTTTCTGTCCAGGTAGTGGTGCTGTGTGCTTCAGGACAACCTTGCACATCGTCCCCACACTTCACCTCTGCTGGATGGATGGACAGGACCAGAGTATCTGTGGTGCTTGACTGGACTAGAGTAGTTGTATCTGAAATTTTTCTGTCTTCTTAGATTACCCCTTTCTTGATCCTTTGGTGAACAGGCCTTTGTTTTTTTTTTTGTTTTTTTTTTGGTGGGGGTGTTTGTTTGTTGTTGCTGTTTTTTTTTTTTTTTTTTTTTTTTTTTTTGTCTGTGCTTATTGGTGTTTTCAGTTTGCCATCTTTTTTGTCTTCAAGTCTGGGATATAGGAAGCCAAAATGACTCTAGTACCAATTCTGACTTTTTTCCCCACATCACCAAGAATGCTCTGACACTAATGAGGTGTCCTGTAAGTCAACCCAATTTTGGTACTATTTAGTTGAAGATAGCATTAGATTTTATAGGTGAGGCCTCAGTCTGATAGGACTGCTTCCACACTCCTTCAGATACCAGTTACAAATCCAGATGGTCACCTAAGCTTCTGACCAATAGTCTACAAATCAGAGGTTTCCAACATCGCTGTCTTGGATTTGATTAATTTGCTAGAGTGGCCATAGACGCAGATAAACATTTCACTCGCTAGATTGCTGGTTTATTGTAAAAGGAGACAGCTCAGGAATAGTCAGATAGAGGAGATTCACAGGGCGAATATGGGGAAAGGGCTCACACTTTTTAGGCCCTCTCCAGCCATGTCTGTCTCCCAGCACTTCAAGTGTTCACCAACCAAGAAGCTCTCTAAACCCTGTCTTTTTGGTTTTTTATGGAAGCTTCATTATGTAAGTATGACTTATTAAATCATTGTTCATTGGCAGTTGATTCACTCTCCTCTCCAGGGAAGTCAGGTGTAGACCAGAGTGTTCTAACCCTAAAATCACAGGGTTGCTTCTTCACAGGACTAGCCCCTTGCTTACCTTGTTAACATGACGAAAGATGTCTTTATCACTCCTATCACAGGAAATTCCAAAGGTTTTAGGAGCTCTGTGGGAGACTGGAAACTAAAACTAGATACATATATTTCTTATTATAAATCACAATATCACAGAGGAACCTGTAACTCAGGCAGCTCTGGTGTAGGTTGTGAATGTATGGAATGGGTTCATGACCCAGGGCTAGATAAAAAAAGCAAACAAAAAAGAACTCATGGAAATCACCACGGTGCTGTTCTTGGGGTTATGATTTCCTAGGTGGTCTGCCTTCTTCTCTCTATCTTTCAGTCTTCTTGTGTTAGCTTTAAATCTAATATCCAGGATTTTTAGTTGTGCTTAGTGGTAGAAGAAGGGAAAATGGCCTCTCTTCCTTCTTTCAACAAGTGGAGGTACAAGATAAGTTTTAACATTTCTGCATACGAAAGAAAAATCCGATATTAAGATAAATTAACAAATTTGTCTAAGGTCACACAGAAAATGTGTGGGACTAAACTCCATTTGTAAAATCCTGAATGTCAGAGTTGAAAGTCAGTCCTTTCCTTGCATCTTTTCTGAATACTTGAATCTTCTTTCCAGTGTTGCTGTCAAATAATCATCATTCAGTTCATGCAAGACGGCTGCAATTTCCTAATTTCCTGCTTCTTGCACCAAATCATGGTACTGGACTGAGTTAATATGTCCTGTTATTTGATATTTCCCACTTCTGCTCAAGGCCCATGGCTGATATTTAAAACCCAGTCTGGATAACTCCAGGAAAACACTGAGATGTGTGGGAGAGAAGGTATGGACAGCTTCACCTTTTCTTTTCCATCTATCTCTTCACAGTTTCCCAGTCTTCTCTGATAAGGTGAATAATGATAGTGCTCTGCTTAGATCCGTCTGGATGCCATTTTACTCTTTTTGTGCACCACCTGGTTTTGTGCTTGTAGGCTTTCTCTGGAACTCTTCAGTTCTTGGACCCTGGTTTTACCAAAAAGTGGAAAATTGAAAGTATATGGGAATTACAATATTGTAGTGTAATTATTGATTGATGACAGATGAGAGCAGGTAGAACTGTGGTATAACTTTATATACTCCATGTTCCCCCATGGCAGCAGGCTGAAGCTACCCTCTGCATGACGGTGCTAGGGATAATAGCTGATATTGCTGCTGGGTTTTCTCCCTTTTTTCATTCCATTCTCCCCTTCCTTCCTGGTTTCCCTTGGGACCACTTCTTGAATAAATAATTTTCACACGAATTCTCATCTCAGGGTCGGCATCTAGAGAGCCTCACTAGAACATCCATCCAAGGACTTCAGAGGTGGACACAAGTACATCTGAAATATGAGAGTGTATAGCATAGTTACTATCGTCACTGCTGAGGAGTAAGAGAGAGAAATTGTGGCCAAGTTGCGTGATCTTGTTGTCATGGAGACAGACATGCTAGGCTTTATCACAGGCTGCTTTCCTCCAGGTACAATGTTGCTGTGGAAACACAGAGCCCACAAGCCTCAAGGCACACTCTGTTCTAATCCCACCTGCTTTATCCATCTGCTTTGTGTCTCATTATCAGAAAGAGCCTTGCAATACAGGAAGCTTTGCCCACATCTCTGTTCAATCCATTTCTCTAGATAAGGGCCCCACTCCTGGAATTTTTCTTGAGTGGCTAGAAATCTTGGGGTATTTTTAGGTTAGGTTTGTTAAATTACATGGAAATAAAATCGTCTCATGCTTTGTGGTTTTCAGAATGACTGCTGGGAATCACACTTCGCATCTCTTGATTTCATTCTCTAAGACCAAGTGACCTACCTTAGACTCAGTCTTATTTTGAACCAGTAGATTCCTTGAACATTAGTCTCTCTGTTCCCATAAATGAGAATGACTATGTTAATCCACAGTTAATGCCTTCTGTTGTCAAGGAAGGAAGCTTTTAAGTTGAGTAAAGAGGATGTGGTATTTTTTTCATGGTGACGGTACTGATGCTGGAGTCTGAGCACAGGATTCAAAATGACTGAAGACTATCTCCTCAATGAGTGACACGGTTTTTCCATCACAGTACAGTGTGGTAGATACACTCTTATGGTGAAAAGAATGTGTTTTGGTGTTAGATATTGTCTTCAAGCAGACAGATATAACAACATGCCATAGACTGGGTGGTTTACATAACATTTATTTCTCACAGTTCTGGAGGGTCGAAGTCTTAAGATCAAGGAACCAGCAGATTCGGTGTCTGGTGAAGCTCTCTTCTTGGTTTGCAAATGATTGCCTTCTTACTATGTTCTTACATGGTAGAGAAAAGGTTCTGGTTTCTTCTTATAAGGGCACTAATCCTATCATGAGAGTCCCTGACCCCCATACTGCTATCTAAATTTAATCACCCCCCCAAAAGGTCCACCTCCAAATACCATCACAATGAGGATTTGAGACTCAGTTTATGAATTTTAGGAGGACATAGCATTTGGTTCATGGTTATAAACCAAAGTAATTCCATCTTGGATGGTGTCATCTTAGGTCTGTGACTGCTGATTGACTTTTTCTAGGAATGTGGTTCCTAGAACCTTTGACCCATTCATTTCTATATTCCCCAAATATCTTTAGAAAAACAAAGGCTTCTGGAGCATATCTCCAGGATATTTGTGTTAATATTCTTACACAAATCTTTACTTTATTAGTTGATAAGATAAACACATACTAGGGAGGGCTATAAGAAGACTCCTTAGTTTTGCTGGTGGTTTGGATATTGCTTTGCCCACTTGCTCTGGTATTGAGGACCCCATATGTTAATTACCCTAATAAATTGATATTACATCTTCATCATACTTCAGACTTAACTTACCTTCTCAGTTTTGGAGAACTTATTTGTTCTCAAAGCTGAACACCATGGCAGATGGTCTTAGGTTTACTCTTGAATTAGGGAGAAAGTTATTATAAGAGATCTCTTTTACTCTAGAACTATTTGCTTTGCCATTGAGAAATGACAATGACTTTTGCTTTGTTGTTGTTAATATTATTGAAATTAAAATGCCATATGAATTAGAATTTCTAATGTTAATTTCCCATATTTTATTTCCTGCCTCTCTTAGAAGCATCAGCCAGATTTATGAGAAGTCAACCGCAATTTTCAGAGACAAGGAGGAATATCAGTCAGGGTTCATACAGGAAAATAGAAAACATTTGAAGGTATTTCAAGCAGAACAAGATGTAATATGAGGAACACGGTGCCTACAAAAGTCATTGAGAGGACTGAGGGACAAAAGCCCAAAGAAAACTGCAGCTATGGTCCAGTCAAAGAGCTAGAGAGAAGGTGATACTACCCAGATGTCAGGAATCCACTGGAAATTGTTCCCTGACTTATAACTCTTCAGGACTCTTCAGGGGATAAATGTAGAAGTTATTATTAATCACGCTCCTCTGCCCCCATCCTCATTTGTGAAGCAGACAAATCCGTTAAAGCTGGCAGAGGGAGAAGAGTAATTCTACCCCCATTTATGTTATGCCTTCTGAGTGTTGTATCAGTGTATCTCATTGCTGTAGACTAAACCACCACCAGGACCCTGCTGGAAACTAAGTATGTGATATTTAGAGTTCTTAGGTTTCCAGCTCTTACCATGTAAGGGAGAAAAGAGAAGGGAATGAAAAAATGTGAAGGGCTAATCAACAATAACTGGTCATTGTTAATTTTACACGTGTAGTACCCAGCATTCTGATTTTATTTCTCAGCACTTATAATTGTGAATCGAATTGTGATATTAATGATCTGGATGTTTCTAACTCATCTATTGTAATTAAGCTTTTGCCCTTGTGCATCTCTACTGAAAAGAAAAAAGTCACCATTATATGCACAAGAGAGTATGATTTTTGGGTCAACTAAAACTCAATACATATTTAGTAAAAACTGAGGACCTGAGATCCTATGATTGCAATGCCACTCTCAGGATGATAGACAAACAATAGCAGTAGTGGTGATGATGATGATAGCTACTGTTTATCTTTATTGTTGACTTCTGTACTAAGCACATTATATTTACTAACTCATTTGATCATGATCACAATGACTTCAGATAGATGCCACTACTATTTCCATCTTATGGATGAAGGCATTAAAATGTCAAGTGGTTACATAGATTTCCTGATTTCATAAGTTAATATGTGACAGAACCAGGGTTTGAATTTCAAGCCAACTCTTAAGCACTATGAAAACACAGAGAAATTCTAACAGTGATAACAAGATTTTTATTCATTTGTTACGTTATGTTGAATGTACTTTTACTGAGTACCATTAAAGTATGTTTTCTCTGACTTCTCTTACCCCTGTGTTTTGTGAAAATACTATTAGTGGTTGATATTTATTGGAAGTTGTCTATGTGCTGGGGACTATGCTAAAGGATTTGCATGTAAATCCTTATCTGAATCACATCATTTGATATTCTGTACATGAGTAATATTCTTTACAAAACCTGGAGAGGTTGAGTCGGGTACCCTGAATCACACAGTAAGGAAGCTGCAGGGATTGGACTCCAACTCTGAAGCTGCACTGGCCAATATGGCGGCTACTAGCCAAATATCACAATGAGCACGTGACTAGTCCAAATTACTATGTGCTATAAATATAAATGCATGCAGAATTTCAAAGACTTTTCACACTTCAGTGCACCTGAGAGATGGACTTGAAACCTCATTTCCAACCTCAAACTCTTCCCCGGAGCTCATCTGAGAGTTATTGAGGCATGCTGGTTACAGTGACTGCAGAAGGCTTTATTGAGTGCAAAGGACTTGAGTTCGGGGTGAGCCTGGGGGATGGCCTACTAAAGGATAGGATAAACTTGTATTTCTTAGAAATGACAATGACATTTTGGGGTCAGTGAGCAGATCAGTTTTACTAGAGGGATGTATGGTAGTCAGGGAATTACTTTTTATAAGTCACTCACTCTGGCTTAAGTCCAAAGAGGAAATTTATTGGATGAATGCAGGGCTGTCTGCATCGCAGGCAGCTAGTATAGCTAGGTGTCAAGCGGGACTGGAATCAGGCTCTGAAGTTTGTCTGGAACAAAGGCGGTCACTCATTCTCTCCTTTTTTATGGAGGTGCCTAGTCTAGGAACTCAGTTTCTCTGTCTTTCTATGTTGACTGGCTTATTCTGTCTCTCCAAGAACATGGTGGAAAAATGCTTGATTCACTGCAGTTGCTTGTTCTCCTTTCCAACTTCCCTATTGGAGAATCTGACTGGATGGGTTTGGTCAAATATTTTCCCCTAGGTCAATTAGTGATTCAGAATATGCAAATTTAGAATGTGACTGCTAGGGAAATAACCGCATCTGAACTTTGTTTTTTTAAAGGAAAGGTACAGGCAGGAATGAGGTGAGTAGGCAAACAAGAAGGAAGAAGAGAGAGGAGGAGGAAGAACTTTTTATTTATTTATTTTTAATTTAGTTGTTCCCACTCCTTCACCCTGGTCCCTGGTCTTGAACCCTAGACCTTGGGATGTATGTGGAGCTGCTTCCAGGTGTAATAGACCGCTAGACCACCAAAGTGTACTCCATCTTCACTTTTTTTAAACCTGTCCCTCCATTATACCTTGGTGACTTCCTCAACTCTTTTACCCCTCAAAATAACTTAAAAAATTTCTTTACTGTTCTACAACTATGTCGTATAGTCATGCTCTTAACCTAATAAAGCAGTATTCATTAGCTATTTTATTTAAGGCTATTCCTAGTATAGATGCTGAGTTTGGCCCATGTATCTAACTTTATTGTTCTCATCTTCTCTGTATAAAATTCAGTTAGATTAGATGGCTTTGTTCTCTCTCTCTCTAATTCTGCTCACATGTATGGATAATTTCATATGTTGTCTATAATTTTGTCTTTAGAGAGTGGACTATGACGTTCTAGAACACGACTGTGTGTACTTGTCTTTATGTGCCTGTTGGTGGTGAATAACAGACTTTCCATAAAAGGTGTTTTCCTTCATACAAAAAGAGAAAGGTTGTTTGTACATTTACAATCACCTCTCCATAACTGTTATGTGATACCTACCAGTACTGTTTTTTTAATAACACATGCTTTGAACTGTCTTTCTTAGACAGGGAAAATAGTCACTTAAGATGATTCTTAAATGCTCAAAACTCATTCTCGTAAACGATGAACCTTGACAGTTGAATTGCACATTTCTTTTGGAAGGACTTTTCTCAGTCATCCCCGTAGAAATGCTCTAATAATGGTTTCTCTGAAGGGAGCCTTGAAACTAAATACTGATTCAATCCCCTGTTGATCTCTGTCTTGAGAAAGGTTTTTGAGTTAAGCAATCATCACCTACTTTCTGGTTTGGCTACTCAAAGCCTTCTTCTTAGTTGTATTCCTGGACATGATTGGTGCCCAGAAAAATGTAGGATGAAGTGGCCAATTCAAAGTCTGCTGTCAGAGATTTAGTTATAGAAGCAGATGTTTTTGGCCTATTTGGCTGTCTACAGGATCAGATTTCCTGGACAGTAGCCAAATCTTCGCTCTACATTATGCTAAGGGATTAAAACTCAAGAGTAGAATAATATTCTTGCCAATTCTGGAGCTTTGAAACCTTGACAATAATGATTAAAAATTGTTAGCAGTACAAATTCCTCAACAGTTTAATGCAATGAAAATTAAACCAAACTTTCAATCACAGGTTTCTAATATAATTTCTCTGTGCTACCTTTGTTGTTAAAGAGTGAATTTAACAGTCACATATTATATGTAAATTAATCAGGTTGCAAATTTTTTATTATTGGCATAGGAAAATTGGTGGATTTTGTCCTCTTTAAGGAAATTTCCACCTAGACCAGTACATTATTTTTCTACTTTATAGAAAACATACAATTTTTATAACTGCCAGTGCTCAGTTCAATTTATGTTGAAAAAAATGGGACTCAGTTGTTTACATAGTGAAAAAACGATACAGATTACATGTGCTTCCTCTGTTACAAGCTTTATATTTTTATGTTGTTTAACAACCTAACAAATCACAAGATCATCCCTATTTTACCGGTGAGGAAACTGACATCCTCAAGCCTAATAGTTAAGTAAGTAGTGCAGCTGGTATTTGACCCTCATCTGTGTGGGTGTAAAGCCTTTGCTCTTTCTGATCTCCCATATTATCTAAGGTAATTTTTTTCTGATAGAAGGAAGATAATATTTTCAAAATACAGCTCAAACTATAGTGATGAGAATGTCCACTGGTTTTATAACAAACATCATAGTGTCCCTAAGTTAGTTCTGCATGTCCTGGGCTGCCTCATGTGTCCTCAGGGACAGAGAAAGGCCCATAGGTACTTCTGGCCCCACCTCCTCCCATATCTCTGTATCTCTTCTCTAGCTCACAGTCACCCTCTCTCCACATCTCCACATTGGCATAGGTCACCTGCTGAAGCTGTGCATTCAGTTTTATATATAACTCTGCCTTCCACACAATTAAACCCTATACTTTAATTTTCAGCATAGACTGTGAGAAGAAGGGTCTTTTTAAACTAGGTAATGAAGACTTTGTAACTTTCACAGTCTGCCTTTAATTGCTAGTTGAATAACCCGAGTCTGTCATTTTCTTTTGTCAAGATTTCCAAATCTATTAAATAAAACCGGATAGCTTCAAATGCATTAGGGTTACTATGGGCCCCACACTATCCAGTGCCATGGCTAATATACCAGCACTTCACCTCCTTTTGCTCCTTACCTCCATCTACCACTGGAATAGCATGGTGGCTGTGATGCCACTGCATGCTGGGTGTCATGATTTCCTCACTTAGCAACAGCTATGTGATCCTTACATCTGTCTGACCATGAGAAGTTTAGATCTGGAATCCTATCCTGAGGGTTTGCTTTGTCAGCCATTTTTGGTAATAGCTATCTTGGCCTAGGTTCTTTCCCAAAGCAGTGCTTGAGACAAGGTTTTGCACTCAGGACATTTATATTGGGAAGCATGAAAGTAGGAAAGGTCAAAAGCCAATCCATGTGTGGCCTCCTGCATGGGACACCTGGGTTGGATCCTCCTGTGCAATGTGTACCTTAGAATTGTCTCCTTGAGGGAGAGATGAAGGCAGAATTTATCTACTGGCTTTCACCTTCCATTGACCAAGAGTTGTTCCCAGATGTTCAGTTCCTCCCACTGCCAGCTTTCTGTGTCATCAGAATGGTTGTCTGCAGGCATTTCACATACCTTGACCATGGCAGACAAGCCTGGGAGCAGAAAGCAGGCAGCGTATCTGAACATACTGGTGAACAGAGCCACAGAGTTGCCTCTAATAAATCATTACTCAATTGTTAAGTCACAGGACATTTCCTCCATTCTGGAGTAATAGGTCTAAATCACACCACATTCGGGGCATTAATGATTCTGACTTGACTGGGGTGCTCCAGTTCCTCTTTAGCGTTTCTCTTCAAAAAATAGAAATGTTGGGGTCCAGATTGAAGGTCACACTGAACATTCATATATTCAGTGCAATTAAACTAACACTTAATTATATTCCTCTGACTAGTGCCACACATATGGGTGTATTTTGGTGTGATACCCATGCGGCTGCTGCTGCTTTCTGAGGACTGTGATGGTGTAGAAGATGCTCTTCTGTGGATCAGAGAAGTGGAAATAGATCTATCACATTCAGACCGTGAGAAATCCCAGAGCAAAGATGTGTGGCTCTAATTATTGGGGTGGATCCAGCCAGATCCACTTGAGATTTTCCTACAACATCATGCTCTGGGCAGAGATAATTGGAAGTGATTGAAGAGGGAGAGAGTGTTGCTTTGTAATGCTCAGTGGGTGATCTGGCAACCTCCCCACACATTGTCCTCTGAGGGAAATGAAGTGAGTTAACTGGAGGTTAACTGGAGTTAACTGGGAGGTTAACTGGAGCCTGGTGGTTAACTGGAGTTTCACTGGGTTGCTGGCATCTCTGTCACTGTGTTCCATCAGGGTCCTACAGCTACAGACAAGGCCAGGAGAGGCCACATGAGATTAGAGGAGTTGGAGACAAAGCTACTGGGACAAAGAATTGATGCAATTTAATTAAGAAGCAGGTAGAATGCTTACACAGGTCAGCTTTTGAAAACCACCAGCTGCCCTTTTGTCTTCTCGGCCACATGTACCAGAGATTTCTTCAGTCCCCACACCATAGGACCTAAGGGTGACTGGACTTTCCTGAACCTGATCTCGAAGCTGGCAACACCCTGTCTCCTGACACTGCAGATGATCTGCATGCATTGGGAGTCAGCTTGTCACCTACCCAGCCAGCTGGCCACCCAGGATGCTCCTCTTGGCAGGAGTGTCTTACAGCTGGGCTGATTATTAGTGAGTTTTGAATTATTTATGTCAATGCTCCCTTTCATTAGTGTGAATTATCATGAATTGGTTGTAATCAAAGTTATTTAGGTTTGAGGAAGAAAAGAGTGAGTTACCTTTTTTGGTTTAATGTTATAACTCGTTGGGTTTTGTTGTACCTAAATCACCTAACAACAGTGTTTGGAGAAGCATTTTGCTGTGTGGGGACTGACTCTGGCCTTGGAATCACAGACCCATGTTTTTGGTCCTGCTCTCTTACCGATACTCAGCATTATGGTATGTTAGTAATCACCTTGTCAGTGTCCTAATTCTTCAGTTGAGCAAACAGAGGCTTAGAGAGCTTAGTGGTAGAACCAGAATTAGAAACCAGGTGGTTGAATTCCGTCTTTGTTTGGATTCACATAATCTGGGCATTTATTTAACTTGCAGGTACAAAGTGAGAAGGCATTTGTCTGAAAGCAGGAAGAGAATCCGCACCAGAAACTGGTGATACTCACACTCTGATCTTGAAACTTCAGCCTCAACAATCACTGGAAAATATGTCTGTTGTTTCTGCCCCCTGGTCTTTGGCATTTTGTTATGGCGATCTGCTATATGAAACTAGACTAGAGAGCACATACCGTCAAAAGGGGAAGGCAATTTCTCTGAGTCTGATCTCTTTCTAAAGTAGTTCCTGAAATAAGGATTATAGTGAAAGCAGTTTATTAGGGAATTGAGCTCAGGAAGCAACGCTGAGGGTGTGGGAAAATGAGTCCGAGGAAGACAGGAAAACAAATAGTGGGCTATCTCAGTGGGCAACTGGATATCAGTGATTCTGGGTCTCTTGTAAAGACTTGTGGAACATGCCTCAGAATTTTCCTAATGAAAGTCAGGAAAACTGTGCTATTCCTATGTCAACTCTAGGGGGCAAAACTCTGCTACCTCTCCCGAAACGTCTTTTGGCATAAGTGTTATAATTGGAGGGGCTCTGAAGCCTGGGTAAAGGTTGCCCTTTGTGAGAGACGTTGACTTACATGAAGGAAAAATCTCTCTGTAAGGGTGTCTTCCTTACTCTGTTGGGAGGTCTAATTTCTTTGTCTCTTATCAAGGGAGGAAGCATAACCTAAATCTGCCCTCGTTTAGTGGGGCTTTCCTGGTCATTTCCCCTGGCTGACACTCTTCCCTACTCCCCTAACTCCCCCAGACCCCATGTCCTCAGTCTCTAGCTAAAGATATTTAAGGTGATGACTGAAGCCATGTGATCTCGTTATTTGGTTTTATTGGGGTTCTCCCATGTATGTAAGAGGTTTCCATGTCATTAAACTTCTTTTCAGTTTTTTTTTAAAATCAATCTGATTCTTATTTGATTATTTGCCAGTTTAGAAGAACCTGGAAAGGTTGGAAAGCCTTCTTCCTGCCCTTCTACACAATTCACTGTCCTGATGAAGGTGTGAAGTTTCCAGAACCTCTGGCCTGCCTGGAACACGCCAGCCTCGCAGCAAATTTCCTCAGCCAGAGCGTCTTCAAGGAGAGATGCGTAGCAAGGCCTGCACGGGAACTGTCTCAAGTCATGCCTGGGTCAACTGAAAAGACATGAACATAATCCAGACAACATTTACTACGAGCAGAACTTACACACTTTAAGGTAAACACCAAACATCTGGGGGTCTTGTTAAAATATGGATTCTGATTTGGTAGGTCTGAAGTCTGGCCCCAGATTCTGCATTTCCAATGAGTTTTCATGATGCTGATGGGTGCTTAGCATGGACCAGATTTTGAGCAGCGAAGCATTAGATACTGTCATGAATTCAGTTCAGTTCAACAGTTATTTATTGGACACCTGCTAAACTGGATCTTGGAGTTCTTCGTGCTTGATATAAGGAATAGTGAGATCAGAACAGAGGGATAAGGCTTTGCATCAACAATATGAACAATCTGAGAGTTTATCCTGCTTTAATTATCAAGTTCCCACTGCATATTTATTTGTTTCAAAGGAAACAGAAGAAGTATTATTCCTGAGCTGTTTCTGTCTCTTGCCCAGACCATAAAATGGCCATAAAAATGTAGAAGCTATCACACAGATCTGCCACTGGATGTGCATCTCAGTGTCTTAGTAATAGCTGCCTCTCTGAGACCACGTGATGGTTTTCATCAACCATTTCTCACTTTAACATTTTAAAATAAAAAAAACGTAAAGTTTTCATAAAAATAGAAACATTTTTATAGTACTTTACAGCTTACCAAATGCTTTCCACCACATTATCTCATTATGCCCTTTGCAGGCTTGAGAGGAATAATCTACAAATGGAATTTTAAAATAAATGTGTTGCACATTAGGGCAGGTACCTCACACAGCTGGGTACATGATATTCCAGATCCCATAGTAATGAAAAATGACTCTTAAGAAGTCTGCACGTAAACATATTCTGTGTCCTAAGGCACTCAAACTCCATTAGTTGGGAAAAGATAGTTGGGACTCATTGTCATTTTTCTCACTTTTAAACCTTCCCAGGTAAAGGTTGAAATGTTTCTACAAGACTCTGATAAATCTATTTGCTTCTGTGAAAATTTTCCAGTTTGACCTTTCTGGATGGCCAATGGGTTCAGTTAGTCAGATAAGAAAATGAAAATGAGCTGGTGAAGACTCTCTTTAGACACTGTAAAGTGACCTGGCAGTCAAGACCATCAAGATTCAGCTTCACATGCACATGAGCTCTAATCGTATCTATCCAATGGTATCAATAGAGACTATGAATTATACCTAATTTATAATTTTATTGCCTAAATAAAAATGAATATTCTATTTATAGTAATATTCAATCATTTTATCCAAAATAGCTTCAATAATCTTGAAATGTTGAGTAGAAAGGAAGCAAATAGAGGTCATTCATGAATATTTTATCAGTTAGGATGTTTTTATATAAGAAAAGGAATATTTAATAGAGGCTAAAAATAAAGAGTTTCTTGTTTACATAATGCAATTTAGAATTAAGCGGCCATGAGGCTTGTTAATTCAGCCGCATAGCTGATGTCCGGGTCAACTTCTCTGTTCTTTTGATTTTCATCTCAAGATCACATGATGTCTATCACAGCCCTAACCAGTATGTTTTTACACAACTGAATTCAAGCCGGAAGAAGGGCGCTTCCTTTATACCTTTTTTTTTTGTGGGGGGTGTCACGAAGAGAAAAATCATTGGAGAAGTCCCTAGTAAGCTCCTCTTAGGCCCTTTTGACTAGAACTCAGTCACATCCTTGTCCACACCCCCTTCACTGGTAGAGGAAATGGGGTTGACATGACTGGCTTGACTAGTTAAGTTTTCTGAGATTGGGGTAAGCACTATTGCTTTCACATATCTGAGCAAAGTATTTTAAGTAAGGAATAAAGGAAAGTGGCTTTGGGGAGGCAAGCAATATTGTCTGGTACTCATATTTTCTACTATTTCCTTAAAGGTTCTTTGCATGCCTATTAATTGAAATAGAGATATACTCAGGGACTAGAATCAAAGACTAGGATTAAAAACATTGCATGTTACTGAGTTCAATGGAAATATTTTGTGGTTCAAGTCAGGTTTCTTGCTATTTTGGGTTCCTTATAAAATAGATAATCTTCTCTCCAGAACTCAGTCCCCAGATGGCATGCATCCCTGTAACACTGTCATGGCTGGAATCTTTAGAGGCATGAAAGGAGAAATGGCATAAAGATTAAAGTTACTGGGAGGAAATTTATGAAGGAAATTTTCAGAGGAATTTGGAGATTGAGGAGGAACAAGCAATGGTGAGGAAAGTATGTGTGAGAAGGAAGATTAATAAAATTGTTACTATGAGCAGGTATCCATACACTTGATGTATTTTTAAAAAACACATGTGTAACCCTGGTAACTCAGGCCCTAAGCCAGTCACTGGGGCATAGACCATGTAAAGCCAAAGGACCTAGGTTTGAGATGGGGGTAGGGGTGTAAAAGGGCTTTCTCCTCCTCTCCCTTCCTCCATGAGAGAGAGAGAGAGAGAGAGAGAGAGAGAGAGAGAGAGAGAGAGAGAGAGAGAGAGAGAGAGAGAGAGAGAGAGAAAGGGCTTGCTGTAAAAATAAAAAAATAGATAAAAACACAGCTAAGAAAATGGGTTAATTTGGAATTGATAACTACTTGTAGCCTATGTCTCTTTTCAACATTGCTTTGTGGCTTAAGCAAGGCACATTGTTATCACTGATCTCAAAGATTAGACAGTATTCCCCCCACTAACCCTTCCGCAATGGAAAAGTCAATCTAGCCCTGTGGAAAGGTCTTAGGGGAGTTGTTGGGTATTGGGACCTGCATGCCCAAGGTCATCTCAAGTTCCAAGGTGGCTACTCAAGCTTTAGCCATCACGTCCACATTCTAGTGTACAGGAAGGAAGAAAAGGAAGAGCAGAGGAGGTCAAGGACAGTGCTAACTGGTCTCTTTCTTTCTCCCTCCCCTCCCTTCCCCTCTTCTCTACTCCCCTCCCCTCCCCTACTTCATAACCTTCTTTTGGTTATGCAAATATTTATTAGGGGCAACACTTGTGAGAGAAAATGAGGGCAGGAACTGGGTGGAAGACTGAGAGAGTGTTTGACTAAAACTCAGGTCTGACCACAAATGAAGAAGAGAGGGAAAGGTGGCAGGGTGGGTGGAAGAACCCTAGACTGTTGTAAAGTTCTAAAGGAGTTTGGCAAGCCTTCCTGTGATTCCTTGAGACAAATTTGCCCGATGGAAGAGTCATGTGGCTTCCAGGAATGAACCTGTTTTAGATTCCCTGTTACTTCAGTCATTGACTGGGAGCAGTTTGTGGGAAATCTGGCTTTGATGCAAATGCTGGAATTTTTACTTAGGGCTCTTGGTCAGTTGTGCTGCCCTCAGTCAGAGATTTGAGAAACCTCAGTCTGGCTTCTTAAGGATGATTCTCAGTAACTCTCTCACGACACATGTGTCTATATCCTATTAATCGGAATTTAGTCATGTGGTCTATCTAGTTCTATGCGAGTCTGGAATGGAGTCTTTCATTTTTAGTGGCCATCCACTTTAGCTAAATTGAACATCTTTAGAAGAAAGGGAAAATGAATGTTGGGGAAACAACAAAAAAGGACACTTTCCCACACCACTCTCTTTAAACGAGGCGGGGCTAGCATGTTTATGACTCTACTTTGGTGCATAATATCTTTTTAACTTAGGATGTACCTTTTTCCCCCTTGTATTTCACTAATATTTTTGTTGTCTACTGAAGTTTTACTCACTTTCAAAGCTTAATTCAATGTCATTTATTCTAAGGAGTCTTCTTGGATTCTACCAGTTAGTGCTAACCTCTGTGCTCTGCAGCCCTTTTCTCCTAATTTTATTGTAGCAAAACCTTCATTCTGTTTCACATTATCAGAAGGTGTTTATTTTTTAATCTTCAGATTATAAATTTTCTGAGAACTGGGGTCTGAATTTAATAATCTCCAGACCTATATAATGCCTATAAGAAAGAGAAGTAAACTCTTACCTTGTTTAAGCCAGTATAATGTTGCACACTTTTAAAATCACTCAGAGTCAAATCTGATTCTAAGCTCTTTTCCCCTTCGCTTGATGGAGTTGGGTACCACTCTGCTTCTAAATTGATGATTATACGGACATCACCTAAAAAAGGCTGGAACCTTTAAAGAGTTTTAGTGGTTTCATCCACTGGAAGCATAGTCCACCTACATCCCAAGGTTTCCAGTTCAAGAACTGGGGCCAGAGGAAACAAAGAAGAGGAACAAGTAAATAAAGTGAATAAAGTCTTTCCTCTTTCTTTCTGCCTGCCTGCCTACTCACCTTCATTCCTGCCTAGACTTTTCCTTTTTGCTTAAAACAAACAAACAAACTTACTTAACGGAAGGAGATTGGGAAATATTCTTAAATTGGTATTTTCTCAGTAGTTAGTGTTACAGGGTATAGAGGAAGTAGGATTTATATTCTGGTATACCTGATTAATCTTGGTTTAGTGACTATTGATGTGTGATTGCAGAGAAGGAAATTGTTCTCCTCATGCAGAGTTTCCAGATTGTAAAATAGAAATGAAAATACTCACTTTGTAGGGTTGTTTTGAGAATTATATAAGAGGGTATTTAGTTCCTGGGAATTATTATAACATCATATTGCAGACTTGGAATGATTAAGGGAAAAACTCTGTTGTTTACCCCAGAGTCACAAAACACATGGGTAAGGGGTTCTTGGAAGGAGATTTTCCATGGAAAGCAAAGAATTAACATTACTGGTAACAGAAGCTGAGAGCATATCATTTACCCTCCTGTAATTGAGATGAAATTTGGCATCTTGACATTGACAATATCCCTCCAACATCTATTTAAAAAGTCTCCAGGTGAAAAATTTAGACACAAAGTACGAGCCCTTGTTGATGCACTTAATAGTCATAGCGACATGTAGGATGATGGCAAAAATGATGGAAGTGACAATTTCATTGAAATGTGGGTTGACGCTTACTTATTAAGTTGAATTCATAGTTAAAGCAGCTTGAGCTTTTCATAGTTCTCAAAGGAGGAGTAGTTAAACCCCAGATTTTGTCTTTATTGACAGCAGTATAGAATTTATGCATATCACAGACCAAAAGCAATCAGGGACATAGCTGTCAGAACTTCAAGGTCAGAATGAAAGAGTAGATGCTATAATTTTAAGGAAAATTGGAGAAGTTTATAGGAAATTATAGTTTAAAAAGGACTTGTGAATTTCCCCCAATTTTTTTTTGATTTGGTACCATATAAAGTCTCCATGAAGTTTTTGGTATACTTTGAGTTAATACTTAATATATATTTAGCACTTTTCAGTTTATTAAATGCTCAGATATGCCTTAACTCATTTGACTATTACGTTTGTTATCTACTGATGCATAAAAACTTACTGTAGGTGCACCCTGGTGGAGTAGCACTTGTCAGCCGCCTACAAAGGCGTGCAAGCCATGAACATCCCAAGAACCTGGGTTCACAACAACCAATGTGAACAACTAAATAAAATAAAGTGCTGCTTCTTCCTCTCTCGTCTTGCCTACCCACTTACCTTCATTCCTGCCTGCACCTTTCCTTCAAACAAACAAACAAAACCAAAAAATCTTACAATAAGCAGCACACGTTTATTCTCTCACGGTTTGTTTGGGTCAGGAGTCTGGGTACTACTTACTTGGGTCCTCTGCTTAGGGTCTCAACAAGCTGTAATGAAGGGGTCAGCTAGACTGCATTCCCGTTTGGGGATCAACTGGGAAAGAATATGTACCCAGTCTACTGGCAGAATTTATTTCTGGTGGTTGTAGGAGAGAGAAACTTGGTTTCCTGCTGGGCCCTCAGCTCCTGAACACTAAGCTCCTGGAGGTTCCCCGTAGTTTCTTGACATGTGAGCTCTCCCAACTTGCCTGTTAACCTCATCAAGTTGGCAAAAAGTCTCCAGTCTCCTAGCAAGATGGAATCTTCCATAACATAATGTAATCATCACCTCCTGTAACTTTAACCATATCCTATTGTTACAAGCCAGTCACATATCTTGCCTACATTCAAGGGCATAGGATTAAACAAAGGCATGCCACCAGGAAGAAGGGTCACCTGGAGTCTGTCCACCAAATTACCAACACAGTCCTTTGAGAAGGCTGGGTGGATGTTCTCACTTCTGTTACACAGATGAAGACACTGATGAAGACGACACAGATGTTCCATTAGAGAGGTTAAATGAACGGATGCTCAAGACTACAAGTTAATAGGATATAAGATTAAAATTCAGGATTACTAAATCCTAATTCTGTGCTCCAACCATCTGTATTTAAACATCTTATGTATCTTTTTATCTACTCATCTATCTATCCATCTAACTATTCTAGTCTAGCATTCTCACTATGTATCTCACTTTTTGTATCAATATGAACAATATTCAAAAAACTCAATGAATCCAACAGAATCACCTCCATTTCTATAGTAAACGAAGTTAGATTCTCATGTGGTAACAAAACTGAAACCTCAGTGACTTAAAGTAACACAGGTTTATTTCTAGTTCATTTTAGACATCCACTGTAGGTAATGCCCTGCTCCACGTTGTCTTACCTGAGGACCCAGGTCGATGTTGTGGTCATCATCTTGAATGCTGCCAATTCCAGAGGGAATAGAGGACTCTGGTGAATCTTACAATGTCAATTCAGGTTTCTGTTCCAGAAGTGAAACAGGTCTTCTACTTAAAACTCATGGCTCAGAGTTAGTGAAATGGCTCTACCTTACCATAAAGGATCCAGGAAGTCCTACGCAACACTATCCCTAGGAGTGGGAAGATCTAGAAATAAGTGTTATGTAACTGGTGACATGACTACTACAGTTATGAAACGCACCTTCCTCACAGTGAGCCCCTATCATCTTCGCATTATTCATTGGCCCTAATCCATAAACCCTTACCTGGACTAACATACTGTTTCTATACCTTTTGCTGACAGTCTCAGCTTTGGAAGCTTGCTAATTTACACCTTCAGAACTTTACTTCTCTGAAAATCTAAGGTTTGCAAATGCCTTTTCAGGTTTTCTATTTTCTTTCTTGATCACAATTTTTTACTTTGTATTCTTGATGATACTGTTTATGGTCAATTTTCGGTATACAAGTCACCAAAACTTGCTGGACTCCTGGGACCTAAACTCAGACCCAGACCTTGCAAGCTAATGCATCTGTCAAGTCAGGCAAGTCATTGATAACTCCATGATGAATGCCATGCGGGGAGAAAACTAGGATTATGAAGTTTTCCTTTGAGTTCCTTTCTTTAGAGACAGAGTAGGCACTGATCTGAATATGATTAGTAAGTGTTATAAAAAAAGACATCAATGGAAGAAACAGATCAAAGGATTAGGCATGACTGAACTCAACAGGAGAGCAGAACTGACCATTCTCAAGATGAATAATTATGTGAAGAAAGGTGAACAACAACATGAACTATCAAGCTGCACACATGTTTTGTCTCCATGGCAAAGCTTCAGCAAGTGGACTGAAATATTAATGCCGTGACCAACCATCTTACAACCAATGTTGTGTCAGTACAACGTTCTCAGTGGGTGCTCTCACTGCAGTAATCAGGTACCAAAAATGGAAAAAAGTAGCTGGATAAAATATATGTTCATGACAGAAGAAACATTTTCTTCCTGCAGCCATATTTGATTTCATCACTTAAAGCATTCCTGTCAACTCATAGCTTAAATTGTGTTCAATCTTGTGCATAAATTTCCTTACTATTATAGCATATTAAAGAAACTTGAAAGCAAATGAAATTGGTAGAAAATTCTAGGAAATGTCTCCTTTATTAAGGTAAAACCCCAAACCTCTAAGATTTAGTTCCAGATAGAGTATTTGCAGCTCAAGAGGTGACTTGATTAAGTAAATCTCTGCCTCTGAGAAGCGACCATTTTGATTCTTGTGATGAGTCACATGCAGCCCCGAGTCTATCATAATTGAGTCAGCTTTACAGATCTGAGCCAAAGTCCCTTCCTTTGCTTTCCTCAGCTGAGTCAAGGCACTCTGAAACTTACTCAAAATGTTAAAAGAGCAAAGAACACAAGCCTTAAAAACTATCATGTAAGAAGAGGTTTGTGCTCTTTTCCATAGTTTGGGTTTGTTAGCCCTGTCACCTTGCATTTCCTGTCTAGCTGTCTTCCTTTGAGTTTTACCACAAGCAGGCCCTAAAACATGGCTCTATATTTGATTCCATTTGGGAGGTTATCCCAGGAAGCACCACGAGCAAGTAAAGTGAGATAGGTAAGGGAGGGAAGCCAAGAGAGTTATGAATGGGTTGTCATAGCGAGCACCTAGGGTTTCATCCCCTGGGACCTTCTGATATAGTGAAGAACATATTTCAAAATTGTCCTAATGAAGACAGAAAAAGATGGACTATCTTGGTTGGTTCTGGGGAGTTAATGCTCCAACACTTCCAGCCTGCCTTGCATGTGTGTGGAATATTCTCCCAGAAAAAGTCTTCAGCAGAGAGATGGAGATGCTTGATGAAGGAAGCCATCAGGAAATACAAGTGATCTCTTCACAGAAGCTGTAGGTGACCTCTAGGGTGAACACAGGGGATAGAGGTGGGGCACTATCTGCTTCAAGGAGCCCTAAAGGATTAACACAACTTCACTCTCTCCTCACCAAGATTGCACACTGCCCTGCTCCTGTCTCTGTCCTAACCATTTCACTTCTCTGTCTCACAAGAATTACCCTCCTGAAACTATGGTTCTCAATGGATGGTCTACACACACACACACACACACACACACACACACACACACACACACACACACACACACACACACACACACACAGAGTAGTTTATATAGGACACTCAAGATTTTCATTTCACATAATCTCCCTTTTCCCTTACTGCTAGCAAGTGTTTTTGATATACCACAGTGATGAAACATACTCCTGTAAAATCTGCTACAACTCACACACTCTGAAATGAAACTGTAATGATAAAATGCATATAGACATAGATGTTTCTTGCTTGTAATGTGGCTGCAAATTTCCTCAAGCTACAGGCACATATGTAAAGTAAACTATAATTGATCTCATAAGTCCGCTACCTTATTGGGTAGTAGGTAAAAAACAAAATTTAAGTGGATAGAGTACACTCAGGCTTATCCTATAATTTAAAGAGCCTTTTAAGATTAGTCTCTCTGGATGATTCAGGCTTTCATGTTTTCACTTTCCTGCTCCTCAACAAGGTAGAGCCTAAGGTGACTTCACAGAGCTGGTGGTTCAGAGCAGTCCTTGGTTTGCTCTGCCTGGTGTCTGCTGACAGGGGATTGGTCTGATCCCATCTCTGGGTATCCTACTTGTTTCTGTTTCTGGTGTCATCTAATTTACATCAGCTTTGTTGGGACCTAGTGTTCTTTCCAGCGATGCCTAGCCCAGACTATTTGCCCTGTAGTCCTCAGCCCAGGATCACTGTGTCTTTGCTATAGAAACCTCTTTGGAAACCTGGTTAGTTGACACCACCAGTACTTCCCCATGGGAAGCTTTGTGCACCTTCTGTGCTACCTGGAAGCTGTAAGAGTCTTTGCTTAACCCTGGCCGTCCTCTTGTGTTTACACCTGACTGCTTATGCTATTCTGAGATGGCACCATGGATGATAAGGAACAAGGAAAAAGGAAATTTCTAAGAAGAAAAAACTAGGGGGATTGAGGAAAGCATGCAACATAATTCTTTTCAGAGACCAGAGATCATCTTTGTCTGGGAAATAGCAGGAGGAGATGCTAGTAATGAGTTAACTTTTTCTCTTTTATACATTTTATTAACAGCTTATGTGTATAGGAGTATATTTTTATTTTTCTGTTTTATTAGCATACTTAAGTAGAGACATTCCCCCCATTTAAAAATGACTTTGTTGAGATATAATTCAGACACCATACAATTCAACCATTTAAAGTGCACAATTCAGTGGTTTTTGGTATATTGGCGGATATTGAAAGCATCATCATAGTCAATTTTAGAACATTTACATCAACCTAGAAAGAAACTCCATGCCCTTTACCTAACACACTTACCCCTCACCCGCTTCTAGCCCCAAGCAACCACTAATCTCCATTTTTAAAGCACTTATAGATTTCCCTTTTCTGGACACTCCCATGAATGGCATCATGTAGTGTATGGTGCTTTGTAACTCACTTTTTTCACTTAGCATGTTTTTTTCCTATTATCATAAAGAAGCAAATAGCAACAGATTCTGGTACTTGATTCACCGTTATGATCAAATAATATTCCACAATATGAATAAATCACATTTGCTTATCATTACATCCTGTTGATGGACATTGGATTGTTTCTACTTTTTGACTATTATAAGTAATTCTTCTATAGACAATTATGTACTGGTACCTGTGTGGATATATGTTTTTATTTCCCATGGCTATCTGTCTAGGAGTGGAATTGCTGGCTCATACATTAGCTCTGTCTTTAGTCACTTGAGGAACTGCCAGCCAAGCTGTTTTCCAAACTGCTGCACCATTTCATATTTCTACCAGCAGTGTCCAAGGGTACACTGTTACTCTGCATCCTCACCAATACTCATTACTACCTGACTTTTTGATTCCAGTCATTTAGTAGGTGTGAAGTAGTATCTCACTGAGGTTTTGAATGATATATCTCTAATGATGGGTGATGCTGAACATCTTTTTATGTCATTATATGCTATTTATGTATCTTTTATAGAGAACTGCTTATTCAGATCCTTTGCCCACCTTTGAATCAGGAGATTTGTCTTTTTTATTTTTGAGTTGTAAGAGTTCTTTATATAGTCTAGTCTCTTATCATATACATGATTTTCAAATATTTTCTCCCCTATTGCAGGTTGACCTTTCACTTGATGGTGTTTTTTATTAGGATAATCAAGAAGAAGAGATATCAACATCTTTTGCTTCATTTCCTTTTATATACATTCTATCCATGGAGTCTAGAGTCAAGCAGACCACTTGACTAAAAAGAATCATTTTTCGAACTCAGGCAAAGGGCAAAGTCTGTATGATGAGTTTTGAAATAAAGAAGCTTGTCATAGGCATTGCTATGCCTTCCATGTTAGGAAGGGACACATTAGGGATAAAAGAGTTACTTCCCAGTATCTTTCACATTATATTTTCATAGCATGAATATAGTTTTCATTTTTTAAATTTATTTTTTTATTATAGTAAATATTCTACACATTAAAATAATTTCCTATGTATAGGTTCCCATTTCTTAGGTATGTTTTAACACACCATGCCCTCCACCAAATCACCAAGTGTTCTTCCTTATTGTCCAGTGGGCTTTGCCACCACTTCCCCGCCCACTCCCTGCCCCCTGCCATTCCCTTTTGGTAACCTCAGTTCTGTTGCAAATGTTTCAGGGTTGGTTATGCTTCATCTCTTCCTTTGTTTTAGCATAATCCCCTCTAGTCCCATCCATGTTGATTCAAATAATAGAGTTTCATCTCTTCTGAGGGCTGTGTAGTATTCCATTGTACATATGTACCACATCGCCTATATCCATTCATCTGATGTTGGGCACTTAGGTAATTCATGAATTCAGTTTTGATTGAAAATTCCCAGAATGTTCAAATCACCTGAATATTAAGTGATATTTCTAAAACTTCTGGATTATTACCAGATTAAGAAGGACAATCACCATTTGATGGTATGAGCAAAGAGAAAAAGGAAAACAGCAAACCTTAGGATAAAACCTCAGGATAAAGGAGTGAATATAATGGCTCTTTCAAGTATATTAATCAAATTCAACAATTTATCATGAAATTCAATAAAACATTTTTGATTACTGTGACGTGAAAGGCCCTGCTAACTGATGTTTTGGTGGTGGTAGTGGGGATGTGGGAATGGGGAAGGTTACACAGAAGAAGTCTGCCCTTGAGTTGATGATAAAGGAGGTTAGAAGAGAATAGAGGTCATTACAGTGGAGGGTAAATGCTGTGAGGACCATAAAAGAGATGCAATCACATGGAGTCACAGTGATTGAAGAGAGCCTCTCCAAGATAGGGAATCAGGAAAGAGCTCATGAGGGAAGTTCTGAAAAGATTCAGCATTTTAGTGAAGTCTCCAGGGGGTGTTGCATGCCTACAGCCATAAATCCAGAGGGAGAACACTGCCAGGTTTGTAGAGTTTGGAGGCCAGGACTGTGGTTGGTTTGGGCAGAGTCCAGGACTCATGCCAGGGAGGCTGGAGACAGGGCTGGGAAGCAGCTTGATCAGAACAAAAAGGGCTGTAAACAATCAGCAAGAACCCTTGTCCATAATTATTGAGACAGTGAAGAGTCATTGAAAGTCGCTGAGCGAGATGCATTTGGCAAGCGGATGCAAGATGAGCGGAGAGAGCCTGGATGTGGGGAGGCAGTGATGACTTCTTCAGGGACAGTATGTGTGACAGGCATGAAATCAGACTTTGGTTTAAAGGACAATCTTTGTGGGACAACCACTCACCTGAACCCAACGCCCACGACTGGCATGTCCTTGCTGCTGAAGTTACCACCCCTGTTATCAGGTAGATGGCAGATCCCGAAAAAGACGACAGCAGATCAGAGATCAGCAGCATCCATTGTCCCGACACTGCAAACTAATCAGACATATTAAGTCACACAGGAGCTTTACAATCAGTGCTGGGGCCTTGCAAGTGCCAGCTGGCAGAGCACAACAGGTGATGGAATAAAAGATTGCCAGCAACTGGGCTGTGCTGGAATACAATCACCTCCCAGGAGGGCCTTCCCAGGGAAGGGGTTGGGGAGTGGAGTGGGGAGGCAGGCTACAAGTCACATCAGAGCTGCAGGGGGAGATGTGGCACCTCCAGCAGACTGGATCTGAGTGGGTCTCGGAACAGACCCTCAGCTTCTCCATCTGTGAAATGGCAGATAGAGGACTGAAGTAAATAATTCACGTGCATCACATGGCGGAGGGCCTGGAGCATCGCACACTGTCCCCGATGGATGTGTCAGAGCATGCTTGTAGCGTTATGGAAGGATGCTTCACTTCAGAAGCCTTGTGCTTCTGTCCCTGGAAGGTGTCAGGACACTGTGATTTTGCATTGGAGCATTTGAGGTCATAGTGTGGAGGCAGCTGCGTGAATTGATTTGATGCCTCTGCTTCAGGTTCTGGCACAGCACTACCAAGAGAGTTGCTTTATCTGTCATGCAAATGTCCCTCCCTTCCCCAGTCCAGACCCACTCATCTGTGCTTCTGCCCTGCCTGCTGCTTTCCCTCTACCTGCCATCATAAAATTGCTGGGCTTTTCATGAATCTGAGCCTGTTTCTGTTACCTATTTAGGGGAGAAGAAGCAAGTAGAGATGGCAACTGCACCCCATTTTAGATAGACAAGGGAAGTCTAGGGGGAGGCATTAAAGCAGGAAGGAAGTCTGTCTGGGGCCCGCTGGGAACATTTGGGCCAGGTGACTAACCAGAGTCCTTATTTCCTTCTCTTGTTCCTTCCCTCCTTCTTTTCATGGTATAGAGAACAAGACAAACCTCTGCTTGCAGCAAACTATAAGCAGGAGAAAGACATGCACACAAATGACCCCAGTTGGGGTGGTGAGTATCCTCAAAGAGACTCAGCTGATGTGTCTGGGAGCTGAGTTTGGGCAGCAGTGACTGCCCGCTGGAAGGACCAGGTCAGGCGTAAAGGACGAAGAGGCAATTCGGCTGGGCGGCTGGGCTCTGAAGGATTTGTATTACTTGAACATTTGCATGAAAAGCAGAAGGCAGCATCTCACACAAGATACAGAAAGGAAACAATGGTGCTTATATAAAGGGATAGACCCTTTCTTTTGGTCAGATTTCTACGTGTGTGGAGGGACAGTCGCCCTGATAAGGGAGAGTTTGGAAGCAAAGGTGGGTATTTGGGACTTCAGTCCATTGCCTTAGGGAGCAGGTGGGTGTCATCAGCGCCACGGTGAACCCATCAGTGCCCACAGAACAGTGGGTGAGGGCAAGTGACAGGGAAGCTTGCAGCACTGTGATGATCCAGGCGGAGGCAGGGAAATGAAAAGGCGTTAGAGATGAAGGGGACGCATGCCGTGGACTCATAATTGGCAGAAATGGATAACTGATAGAGGCTAAGCAGGAAAGAGGAATTCAGAAAGACTCTTGTCTTTTCACATTTAAAGCTGCCCAGTTCCACTTGTTCCATGGGGACACAAGCCCCACTTGGCTGAGCACATAATCTTAGAAACCTTCCCTTTTGTGGGCTTTCCCCCGCCCCTCATTTATCATCATATCGACACAGAGAGCCACACTGGCTTTCTAATGGACCGTGGCGTTTTTTCTGTCACTGTTCCTGAAGATTTTGCACTTAGACAGGCTGTCACCCTTAGAGAGGCAGCCACAGTGAGTTTACTCAGTGCAGGAAGAAGCAAGCTTCACCAGGGTCCGTAGGCTGACTATGGATTTTCCCACTGAGCTTTTATCTTTGGTGGGGTACAAAGGGGAGGGATAAATTGCTAGGGGGGATTGTTGACAAAAGGCATAGAAGCATAAGCCTGGTGACTTTTATCTTGTTCACTGGCATCTCCTTCAGAAGCATAATCAATTAGGCCTGGGGCAGCAACTGCTTGTCCCAGTCATCAGCCTGTCCAACTTTTATTGGAATTCTCTCATTCTCTCACGCCGTTGACCAGCTAGATCGTATTTGAGTTCATTTGGAGACAGAAAATCTGTCAAACATCACTCTTCCTTTAACATTTCTTTTGTCATTCCCTTCTCCCTCTCTCTTTCTCCTGTTTTCCTGCCTGTTCCCACACAGATACAAGCTGTCTAAATGAATGGGGCGCTTACAACAACAAAGGTGCACCCTCTGTCTGTGTCGCAGCCAGGGCCATGTGTCTTCATTGCTCTGTCATGGAGACTGAGAAGCTGAACCAATCATGGTCATATGGTGGGTGAAAAAAAAAGACAGAAGGACCCGTGCAATAACTTTCAAGTCTATGCTCAGAGGTGACACATGTCACTTCAAAAAAAGTTGTATTTTTGTTTTAACCACCTGACATCTGGTCCCAAAGATATGCCATCTATTTACATTTTTGCTTGTTGTTATAGCAGTAGCTCATTTCTCTATTTGTCAACCTTTTTGCATTTTTACTGCAGTGGAAACAACCTCCAGATCTTACAACAAAGCTCCAATTTTTACTACATAGGCTGACTCTTGCTTCCTTGAGACAAAAACAGGACACTGGGATGGCAAAAATGGGACAGGGTTATGTGCTGGTGACTAAGAGGAAGCGGGGAGGCAATGCAGAGCACCCGGCCAGCAACAAGGAAGTCCTGTTCAATGCCAATCAGCAATGGCGTGGTAACATGTGATCTAGTGGGACTTCATATGAATGGCCAGGGCTGGTCCAATGAATTTGGCACCATAGGTGAAAACCCATTTGGCACCTCTGTAAGCCCCACTCTAAATGTCCTGTTAAAAACACATACTGCTTTACCATTCCAGTGCTAGAAATGCCCAATAACCATCTCAGTGCCAGAGATAACCCCCACGGTGCCTGAGATAACCCCCACGGTGCCAGAGATAACCCCCACGGTGCCAGAGATAACCCCCACGGTGCCAGAGATAACCCCACAGTGTCAGAGATAGCCATAGTACTTACCTGCAGCTCAAACACGCTGTGGTGTTCTGTTTTCTTCGGAGAAACAGGCACCAGTGGGGTGGTGAGGAGAATCCTCTTCCTGAAAAAGACAGCCCTGGTGTATTAAAATGGGACAAAATTAACATTTATAGTAAAATGACAGTACAGTCCAGAAATACGAAAAAAATGTTACTGTCCCATATAAAAAGGTATTTATGGTCAGACTGTCACTATATGTATTATGTGGTGGTACCAACACTGGATCAAAGGTAGATCTTAGCTTGTTGAGACGCTCCCTATATGTCTTCTTCATTCTGACTTCCAGACTCACTCCTGACTTCCTCCTTGAGGCTGAGGGAAAAGAAACTCAAGCTTAGTTTTGTTATTTTTTTTCTTTTACAATAGAACTCTGTCCAAACTATGCTAGGACATGATTTGGCTTGTTTGTTCATTTTCCCATCATTCCTAATGAGATCTCTATCCTAGAACACTGCCCATATAAAGCAGACTAATGGAAAAAATGTATACAACAAAAGGTGACAGGATTTAGAGCCTATTTAGTTTTGCTGTAAAAGCATGCAAAACAAGATTTATCTTATGGCTATTTCATTTTGTGTCCGGTAGTAAAGGGAGTTCTTTTCTATTATCCTCCTCCTGCAGAAGGATTGGGTGTACCGTGTGCCTCTTCCTCAGTTCTCCTCCTGCTTTGCCAGTGATGAGGGGAAGGAGAGAGAATGCTAGAGAGGACAGAAGGGGGTCAGAGAGTGGGAGGGGGCCATGAGGGGAGAAGATGAGGGAAAGAGACCTGAGAAGGTGTTTTTTCTGATGCCTACCTCTGTTAGGCTTAGGATCCAGGAGATAGCTAACGAACTACAAATAGTCCTAACAACATCTCCATGTGGTCTAGGAATCTGCAACTTTAAGTGATGTTACTATAACAAAAGTAGGTCCTTGAATAGCATTGTTTCCTGCAGTGTTGGCTGGGATTTTTTTTTTCTCATAACATTTTAATAAATGATGTTGAGCATAATGGCATTCTTTGAAGACTTGCATTTGTCTTTTCCCCACTCCTGCTTCTCTATATATGTGTGACTATCAAATAGTGTGGGTTCTGTTTGAAAATGGTCAGACCTTGCTGTCTTTCCAATAGTTAATGGCAGAGGTGTTAAGATGAAAGTAGGAACTGCTGGAGGGCTAGGGGGAATGAAAGACAGTACCATCTCACTACCCAACATGCTACAGAATTCTGGAACTCTGAGAAATACATTTTTGAATATTTAAAGGGTGAAGTCATAATTCTCTGTGGTCCAATTCACAGAACCATTCAAAAATGGCTTTTACAAAAAAAAAAAAATTAGAGTTTTTGTTGTGGTTGTTGGAAAATGAGGTGTAATTATAACATGAATCTAAAGGAGGGAGGACATGGATTAGAAGACAAGGATTATCTTCTAAATAATTTACGCTTTAATAAAGAGAAATACTCTGCAATGAGAGGCGTTTGTATTTTGACTTTATCACAAGGGTCTCTGGCCACTGAAAGGGTACTAGCAGACTGAGTGCATTTGGAGAAACAGCTGTCCAGAGGTTAGTGGATTTGGAAAAGAACCAAGAGTAGATGAGTTAAGGTAATTGGAGAGAGAAGAGAGAAACCGCTCTTCTCAGGCTCAGGCAGTCTTCCTGGATGACTGTAGTGGATGAAGCTGAAGCTGATGGATGAGCCCGTTTCGTGGAATTGTAGTGAAGGAGTGTCACGATTTTTCGGGAGCGGATAACTCTGGATCATGAAGCATGAACTTAGGAAAGGGGATCAAAATGCAACTGTGTAGATTGTAGTCCTTTACTTCATGATGGCCCTTGACTAAGTGTGTGGTCTGGAAAAGATGGACCTGTCGTACAGAAGATTGCAGGAGTGAAGCATTTCTTTTCCTTCCTGCCAGCTGCCTACAACTCCGAAATCAGGGCTGTTTCTTTCTCATTGTTGACTTCAAAGAATCATACATTTTGTGTTTGTACAGAGGGGTGGCGGGTGGGGAAGAACACTCATTTCTCTTCTTGCTTCTGTGGAGATGTGCTAACTAGCAGGGAGGCGGAGGTAGTATCTCTCTGAGGCTCATATTAGCATCTCAGGGGAAGTTCACAAGGAAGGGGATTTTCAGATTTTCTGTGCAAAGTTGTAGAGATCTATACATACTGTTCCCGGAGGAGAGGGAGCTAGAGTTGCTGTTGCAAAGGTCAATGCCAAATTTAAATGCATATATATTTTTTAAAAAGATAATTTCCATTGCATTTTATTCATAAACATTGACTGACTTTCTGCTTCTCAGGAAAAATAGGCACTAGCATTTTTTACTTCTCTCTCATGAGTTGTAATTATGTTGCTATAAATGTGGACACTAAGAGATACTAAGGAAAAAAAAATTTTTTTTTCTGACAAATTGGAGAAAACAGGGTGACGGATTCCACTAAACAATAATTTGCACAGCTGGCTTTGTATGTGAGGTAGGTAGAAGATTCTAAATCTGCTTAGTAGTAGTTTTGAGCTATTAAAAATAGAAAGTAGTTACAAGGTTAAAAGCTGAAGAAAAGTGCCATGATTCAAATAGGTTATAGTTATTGACATGAGAAGTTTCAGCAGTAGATTGGACACTTAAAAAATGGAGCCATTCTTTCAAATAAAGTCACATAGGAATGGCCAACATGCAAGACAAATCACAAAGAGCCACTGTAGGTGAAGGGGAGCTGGGTGCCTGGAGCCCATTTGTTACCCTTCCTTGACTCTGGAAGAGTATCCATTGAGGTAACTCTGTGAAGTTCCTGGAGTTCTGAGGATTCCAGTAAAACACACTAGCTTCAAGAGCAGAAGTTCGTTGAATCCTAAGCCCATAGGATGTGGCCACTAGCCTCCAGGTCCTGAGGGGTGCCATGAGTCACTGAGTGTTGGGTGTACACTGGGTGAACCTCCCTGTTCAGCCAGTGGGAGTTCTGGGGTTCTGGCCCAAGTTGGGATTCCTGAGCTGCATGTGGATGCAAAGTGGAACTAATCCTTAGTGGTAGTCAAGGAAGAAAGGGACATGAGACAATATCCCGGCTGAGGGACAGTTGAAGTTCTTAGACCCCCAAAATCCAAGTGGAGCTGACAAGGAGTCACAGACAGAGTTTGATGCAAAGGGTCTTAAACTAAAGTTAGAATATACTGGACTGGGGACTGAGAATGGGGCTAGAAGGCAGAAATTGGAGTTTAGGAGATGAGGTAAAAGCCTTTATGGAATCCTATGGTTTTGTTTGTGGGCAGAGCGGAAGCTGCAGTGGCCCTAGAAAGTCTGGTTCTGGCTGTAGAGAGATGGGGGATGAGCCTCCTTGCTCTACATCCTATAGTCACAAAGTGATCTTGAACACTTAGTGAGCCACAGGCCTTAGATGCTTATATCAATACTCCATCGACTTTCTCCATCCGTCTCAATGACTGAAGGTGGAGATCCGATTAAAGATGGGAGTCTGGTGCACCCTGTGCACAGCGGTTTAGCCCACCCAGAGAGTGCAGTCCACATACATCCCAAGGCCCTCATTTCAAGACCCAGGGCTGAGGGAACAACCAAGATCAACAATGAAATAAAGTAAATAAAGTGCTTCATCCTTCTCTTTCTTTCTGACTGCCTATCCCTGCTCACTTTCGTTCCTGCCTGCACCTTTCTTAAAAAAAAGATGGGTTTCCTAATTTACTTTTGAAAAGGACTCAAAGTAATTTCTCCTTATAAGATTCAGTATAATTAAAAAATCCTGATTAGATCACGCACATGCACTGTTGATATGGCAGACACCATATTGGTGTTAGGTTTGGCACAGGGAATAGGATCAAAGGTCAAAATACCCACCCCTTCACCACCAGAAGGCCATCGGACAGCTTGTTCTCTGTATTATGGGTCTTGTGATTACCAAGGCAGGAACTGCCTATGATAGTAGCAGAAAGCCAGAACCAGCACCTCCAGCATAGGCAGCAAAGCTTAGTTTGTGGAGCTTCCAGTTACGTGGTGGCACCTCTCTCAGAAAGGATCACAAGAGAGACTCAGACAGTCTGAGAAACAGACTCCCCTGCCTTGGGCTGTTGCTGACATGTCTGCTTACCTACAGCCTAAAACCCCTGACCTGGCACCTAGAGCTCCTGCTCTCGGCCTAAACTCTGCAACCTGGAATCCTAACAGAAGACTAACATCAAGACAGGGAAAGAAAGCCTTTTAGTTTTTTAGAGAGACCCTAGGAAGATGACAGCAGCTGAGTTTGATCCTTGATTGCCATCTGAGAAAGGTTGGCAATTTTCTGATGCAGATGGAAAGATCCCTGGCACTCCTGCAGCTCACTGACAGTAGACACAGCATTGGGAGGACCCACAGAGGGACTTCAGACATTGGGTAGTTGGAAGGAGTGAGAGGTGTGCAGGTCTTTAGCAGTAGCGGTGGCAGTGGCTGCAGTCCCAGATAGTGGGTTGGCAGGTGACAGAATAGGGTCAATCTGAGTGAAGATTGTTGGCAACACAGGCAATTGACTTGAAAGAAGCTCAAAAAGAGAAGCTTAAGCACAACACAGCAAGGAGCACAGAGAAGGGACAGTGCTCCACCCTCCCCGCGGCCTGAGGCCCAGGATCCCGTAGAGGGTGCTCTACCAGCCCAGTCTGTGGACTGCTGGATCCAGTTTTGATAACTCAGAGAGGAGGCTCAGCAGCCACTTGTAGGAATGGTTTTCATCACCTGTCACCCCACCAGTCTGCAGTGACTGCCCCACTTCCCTACCCTCTATGCCTCTCCCCAACCCAGCAGCCATCCTCCACATCCTGACTTAGCCAGAATTGCTCTATAGAAGTCTGTAAGGTAAAACAAAACAAAACAAAACAAAAACTAGAGTGCCACCTGGAAAAAGATAAAAATTAATAGCTCATCAACAAAGATCTATCCCAGGGGGAAAAAAAGGAACTCAACACACTTTGAAACCTTAAGGAATTATGGGAACAAACAAAAATGACAACTTATCAGAAACCAATTTCAAAGACACGGAGGACTGGTTCTTTTTAGCAGGTAAAGAATTAAAAGATGAAATCATAAAGACATTCAGAGAGATAAAACTCAGAAAAACAAGTCAATGAGCTAAAAAATACAATTAAAGAACAGAAGGCAGAAATTGAAATTTTACAAAAGGAACTAACAGATTAAGGAAGTAAAGATTGCAATAAACAAGATCAAGAGTACTAAAGAAAGCTATAGAAATAGAATTGACCTAATGGAGGAAAGGATCAGTGATGTGGAAGATAGTTATTGAGCTAGGAACAAGGCATAAGAAGAGATATTAAATGTAGAAAAAAAAAAAAAAAGAAGAAGAAACACTAAGAACTATCTGATTCCATTAGGAAAGGCATCACAAGAATAATGGGTATCCCAAAAGGTGAAGAGAAAAAAGAAGGGAACAGAGAACACAGTCAATAAATAATTTTTGAAAAATTCCCAAACTTAGGGGAAGAAATGAACATATGAGCAACATAGAAAGAATTCTAAAGGTGGTCAAGTAAGAAAAGCAAGTAACATAAAGTTACTTCTATCAGGCTATCATCAGACTTCTCAACAGAAACCTTACAGGCCAAGAGAGAATGGAATGATGTTTTTGAAATACTATAAGATACTGCCAGTCAAGAATAAATGCTGCAAACTTTCTTTCAGATTCAGGGCAAAATAATAGTTTTTCCAAACAAGTAAAGACTGAAAGATTTTGCTACCTTAAGACATCCATAAGAAATGTTAAAAAAGACTCTCCTATTAAATCAGTGAGAAGAAACTTAGCAAAAAAACTAAAAAAAGTAATAGATAGAGAAATCCAGAAAACAAAAGTCAAAATGGCAGTGCAAGTCCTAATATAATCACTCTACATGTAAATGGACTGGGCTCACCATTTAAAAGGCACAGAGGGGCTAGATGGATTAAGCTATAAAGCCCAACTATGCTGTTTGCAAGAAACTCACCTAAGATCTCAAGACAAATCAGTGAAGGGATGGAGAAAGCTACTCCAAGCCATGGTGAATCTAAAAATCATGACCTACTATACTCATCTCAGGTAAAGTAGACTTCCAACAAAAACAAGTTAATAAAAGATGAAGATGGTCATTATATAATGATAATGGTATCAATACAACAGAAAGACATAACGCTTAGTATATATTCACCCAATAAAGGGACACCTAAATATATCAAGCAGATGTTAACAGATCTTTGTAGAGATATTGAAAGCAACACAATAATAGTAAGAGATTTTAACACTCCCCTCTCAGTGAAAGACAGTTCATTTCATTCATACAGAAAATCAATAATAAAAAACAATTAGAAGAGATAGAATATATATACATACATACATACATATATATATATATATATATATATATAGAGAGAGAGAGAGAGAGAGAGAGAGAGAGAGAGAGAGAATTTCAGAATTTCACTCTAAATAAAACAGTATTTTCAAATGTTCATGGAATATTCTCAAGCTTAAACCATATGTTTGGACACATGTCAAGTCTCAATAAATTTTCAAAGATTTGAAATAATACCTAGCATCTTTTCAGATTATGTCTTCAAACTATAGGTCAACCAAAAGAGGAAGGATTTGAAAACTTCAAAAGAGTGGAGAATAAACAGCATGCTATTGAACAACTGTTGGGTAAAGGAATAAATCAAAGATGAAATAAAAAAAACATTCCCGGAGTCAAGTAAAAACATTTCAGACTCTATGGGATATGGGTAAAAACAGTAATAAGAGGGAAATTCATAGGGATGCAATCCTACTTCAGAAAATAAGAATCACATATAAAAAACCTAAACCTTCACTTAAACTACAAAAAGAATAAAAAGAAACAAAAATCTAGTAGAAGGAAGGAAAAAAACCCTTAAAACAGAAATAAATGATATAGACATCAAAAAGTCTACTCAAAAGACAATGAAACCAAGAGCTGTTTTCTTTTAAAGAAGAAATAAAATAGAAAGGAGAGAAAACACAAATAAATAAAATTAGAAATGAAAGAAGAATGATTACAACAGATGCAGCAGAAGCAGAGAGGATTATAAGAGAATACTATATACAACTGTATGGCAACAAATTGGATAATCTAGGAGAAATGGATGCATTCTTGGAAACATAGAGCATTCCAAGAATAAACCCAGAAGAAACAGAAGTCATGAAGAGACTTATCACAAGCATGTAACTTGAAATAGTAATTAAAAATCTTCCCAAAAGCAAAAGTCCTGGGCTAGATTGTTTAACTGGTGAATTCTACCAAACATCCAAAGAAGAATGAATTCCAATCATTCTTATACTGTTCCAAAAAAAGCGAAAATGGCAAACTTCCAAGCGCTTTCTGATGCCAACATTACTCTGATTCCAAAACCAGATTAGATAGTACCAAAAAAGAAAATTACAGACCCATATCACTGATGAATATCAATGCAAAAATCCTCAATAAAATACTAGCAAATTGAATTCAACAGCATACTAAAAGAATCATACACCATGATCAAGTGGGGCTTTTTCCAGGAATACAAGGATGGTTCAACATACACAATCAATAAATGTGTATACTACATCAACAACAAAAAGGACAAAGACACATGATCATCTCAATAGATGAAAAAATTTTTTTGACAAGATTCAGCACTTTTTATATTTAATGTCTTCCAAAAATGGTACAAATGGAATGTACTTCAATGTAATAAAAGCTATATATGACGAAACCATAGCCCATCATACCAAATGGAGGAAAACTGAAAGCTTTTCTTCTAAGATTAGGAACAAAGCAAGATGTTCACTCTCACCACTACCATTTAATATAGAACTGGAAGTCCTGGGCTGTGCGATCAGACAAAAAAAAAGACAGCAAATGTATCCAAATTGGAAAGAAAGAAGTGAAACTATCACTATTTGCAGATGACATGATAAGATATAGAGAAAACCCCCAAAATTCAAGTAAAAAGCTACTAGAAATAAAGAAATACAGTAAAGTGGCAGGCTACAAAATTAATATTCAAAGATCTGCTGCATTTCTATGTGTACATAATGAAATTGCAGAAATAGAACTCAGGAAGATAATGCCATTTGTAATTGCATACAAAAAAAGTAAAAAACCTTGAAATAAACTTAACTAAATAAGTGAAAGACCTATACTCTGGAAATTATAAAACGTTTAAAAAATAAGTAGAAGATGACACAAAGAAGTTAATGCTAAGGGATGGGAAGAGTTAACACAGTTAAAATGATTGTGTTACCTAATGTATTATACAGATTTAACATTATCCCCATCAAAATCCTGAAGACATTCTTCACCGATATAAAACAAAAAAATCATGAAATTTATTTGGAACTACAAGAGATCCAGTATAGCAAAAACAATATGGAGTGGGAATAAAACAAAAAATGGAGGCATCATGCTTTCCGACTTCAAACTTTACTACAAAACAGTAATAATCAAGTCAGCATGGTATTGGAATAAAGACAGAAGAAGTACAGATCAATGAGAGCCTATAAACAAACCCGCAGATAATATCATCATTTACTTTTGACAAAGAAGTCAAAGCTTAAAAAGAGGCAAAGATAGTTTCTTCAATAAATGGTGTTGAGAAAACTGAACAGCCACATGCAATAGGTTGCAACTAGATCACTACCTAATACCATACACAAAAATTAATTTGAAATGGGTTAGAGACTTAGATATAAGACTCAAAGCCATAAAATACATTGAAGAAAACACAGGCTAAACACAACAGGACATTGGCCTAAGATGTCTTTGGGAACTCAATTCCAAAAGCAAGGAAAAATAAAATCCAAAATAAACAAATGGGATTACATCAAACTAAAAAGCTTCTACATAGTGAAAGCGACTCTCATCAAAACAAAATGACAGCCTATTGAGTGGGAGAAGATATTTACACATTACTCTATGACAAGAGGTTAATATCCAAAATGTATAAAGAATTAGTAAAACTCAACAAAAAATTTAACAATTCAATTAAAAAATGGGCAGATGATGTTAACAGACACTTCTCTAAAGGCAATAAACAAATGGTCAATAGGCTCATGAAAAGATATTTTACTTCTCTTGTCATTAGAGAAATGCAAATCAAAACAACAATGAGATATCAACTCACACCTATGAGAATGGTTATTAGTCAAAAAAACGGAAAAAAGTGCTAGAAAGGATGTGGAGAAAAGGGAAAACTTATACACTGCTGTTGGGAGTATAAAATGGTGCAACCATTATGGAAAGCAGTATGGCTATTTCTCAAATAATTAAGAATGAAATTTTCCTATGATTCAATTATTCCTCTATTGGTTATTTACTCTAAAAACACAGCAACATATATTCACAGAGATATTTACACACTCATGTTCATTTCCAGCCAAAAGCTGGAAACAACCTAAATGTTCATTGGCAGATGAGTGGATAAAGAAGATATGGTATATATGCACAATGGAATACTATACAGCTATCAAAAGATGAAATCCTGCCATTTCAGCAACATGGATGGACCTGGAGGGAATTATGATTAGTGAGAAAATTCAGAAGGAGAAAGACAGACAAAGTATATCTCATAGCTAGCAAGCAAATGAATCAAATGAAACAAAAATAGGCTTTAAAGAAATGAACTAAATTAAACAATAATAGACTTTCAGTCAAGCAAAAGCAAATTATTGGGTACAGGAAGAGATGGGAGAGATGTGGGGAGAACATAGTAAATGGGATTATTTGCATAGTGAAGGAAAGAAGGAAATAGTGATCAACTTATTCTATTATACATACCTTAAACCTAGTTAATGTTATAATGCAATATTACTGCAATAAAATCAATTAAAAAAGGAAAGTCTTTTATCTTAACCCATAAAAACACGTTGTACCAAAAATAACACCTCAAGCAAGATAAAACAAGGAGACAGAGACATTTATCCCAAATGAAGGATCAAAGCAAACAGCAGAAAAAAATCATAATGCAGCACATTGAAGTAAGGTAACTGAAGATTTCAAAGTAACAGTCTTAATGATTATCACTTAAATTAAGAAAATAATAATTAACATAAGTTCTACAACAAAGACAGAGAAAATACGAGAAAGCTCCAAACAGAATTTATAGAGCTAAAGAGCACATAAGCAGAATTTAAAATAAAGCCAAGTTGAGGGGCTCAACAGTAAACTGAGTGAAGTTTCCAACTGAATCAGTGAGCTGGAAAATAGGGCAGTGGAAAGCACCCAAGAAGACCAGGCAAGAGAAAAAGGAATGAAAAGAAATAAAGACAGTATTTGAAACTTTTGGGCTAACATCAAGAAGATAAAAATTGTCATCATAAGAGTTTCAGAAGGAGAGGGAGAGAGAGAGAGAGAGAGAGAGAGAGAGAGAGAGAGAGAGAGAGAGAGAGAGAGAGAG